>CM054124.1:49566428-49984830 GCA_028751855.1 Ambrosia trifida
GGGTAGGGTGGGGTTGGGGTGGGGTTAAATTACTATCATACCCTTTAATATTATATTAATAGGTGGTATATGTGTCACTTTGTTATTGGTCTAGAGGGGTTCTTAAGTTCTCTCAACTCAAAAGGGTTCTCACATGAACCCATTTCTATATATATATATATATATATATATATATATATATATATATATATATATATATGTAGGGTTGGGTTATTTTGAGAACCATGTTGAGTTGAGAGAACCATGAGAACCATTATAGGCCATTGATCTTGTGCAATGAAGGGTTGAGATCAAAAGTTTTTGTATTTTGTCTTTTATCAACCCACTTGTGTTAACATGTAATTTTTTTATTACAATTAAGTACATTTAGGGGTGTTTATGTAAAAACACAATGGAGAGAGAAAACAATATTATAATACTATATTAATTTCTTATTCATTATTTAAATATAATGTTTTTTTTACTAAATTTAATTTTTAAATTCCTTTACTTTTTTTTAAATAACCGTAACATAAATCTGATGAGAATAATTTACACTGGTGTAATTATTTACACCAGTGTAAATCTACCCATACACAAACCTACTACAAAAAACACTAGTGTAAACCCAACAAACAACATACATGCATTCGTATTACACCACTGTAAAATGCCCCCAAAAAACATCTATACATTCCTACCATTATTTACACCAGTGTAATTATTTACACCAGTGTAAATCTGCCATAACACAACCTACTTTACAAAAACACTAGTGTAGTAAATCTGCCATAACACAACCTATTTCACAAAAACACTAGTGTAAAAACCCAAAAAGCATCTGTACATTCGTTATTACACCGGTGTAATCTACCATACACAAAACCTACTACACAAAAACACTAGTGTAAAAACCCCCAAAAACAACATATATACACAAAAACCTAGTGTAAACCAAACTACAAAGATCTATACATCAAAACATCTACACATTTCGTATTTTTACACTGGTGTTTTAACATCATCATCTTCATAGCATCTCCCTGCCAAAAAAAACCCAAAATTTCAACATAAAAAATGCCATCTTTTGCACAAAAAAAAAAAAAAAAAAAAAAAAAAACAGAATAAATAAATAAATAATAATATTAATAATAATAATAATAATAATATTAATAATAATAACATTTATTATACTAATAATAATAACATAAACAAAAACAAACAATAATAATAATAAATAATAATAGCAAATAATAATAACTACAAAGATGTCGTAGTTCAAAGTCTTTTAAAAAAAAACATTCTTTTCAAAAAAAAAAAGATCATCAAACATCATCTGCATCTGCATTTTGTAAAGTTAAATGTCAAATAATAATAATACTAATACTAATAATAATAATAATAATAATAATAATAATAATAATAATAATAATAATAACCTGGGTTTGAGAGTTGTGTGAGAATCAACATCATCGTTCATCACCATCGTTCTCTGTCTTCTCCGGCCGTCCTCCGCCATCTCCGCCGTCCTCCACCTCCGGATCTGTCCAGATCCCAAACCCCACCACCAACAACCGACCCCCACCATCACCATCACCTCCTACTGCCCCACCACCGTCCTCGTCCCACCATCATCCCACCAAAACCCAGATCTGTTTCACCATCGTCCCACCGTCCACCTTCATCCCACCGTCCTCCCCCCACCCATCCCACCACCATCATTCGCCCCCTGACCCACCATGACCACCGCCCCCCAAAAACACCCCCACAGCTGTAAAATAATAATAATAATTTGACATACCCAAGTTTTTTAGAGAGAGAGAGAGAGATAGAGAGACGTGTGTGTATTAGAGAGAGAGAGAGAGAGAGATAGAGAGAGAGACTTGTGTGTGTTTGTTAGAGAAAGAGAGATGAAAGTGAGGACTTTTATAAAAAACAGAAATAAAAAGCTGGTGAGAGGGGGTTGGGTGGGGTTGGGGTGGGGTTAAATTACTATCATACCCTTTCATATTATAATGATAAGTGGTATATGTGTCATCATGTTATTTGTCTAGGGGGGGTTCTCAAGTTCTCATAACTCAAGGAGGTTCTCATATGAACCCATTCCTATATATATATATATAGGGTAGGGATCCTAAGAGAACCAACCCCTATTTGAGAACTGAGAGAACCATTCTGGGCCACACATTTCATATAAAGGCAAAAAAATTTTTTTTTTTTTTTTTTTTTTTGCTTTAATCGCACATTTTTAGGCAAGGAATTTTTTTTTATTTTTTTTGAATTTTTTTTTCATTTATACATATGTGTATATGTCAATTATACATATGTGTATATAGTAATTATACATATGTGTATATAGCATTTTTCAGCTATACATATGTGTATATTTCAGTTATACATATGTGTATATTGCATTATACATATGTGTATAATGCAATTATACACATGTGTATACTGAAAAAAATACAAAAATTTTTTTTTCCTTACATATAAAGCAGCGATTTTTGCAAAAAAAAAAAAAAAAAAAAAAAAAATTTTGCCTTAGAGAAATGTGTGGCCCAGAATGGTTCTCTCAGTTCTCAATTTGAGGAAAGGTTCTCATTTGAACCAAATCATATATATATATATATATTTGTTTCCTTTTCATCCTAATAACTATATATCAAAGGTTTGTGGATACATCCTTACCTTTGTGACTCGGATTTACTTCCACATAAGGATTGGGAAAATTCCTTGTCCAAGACTCATGCTTAAACTTATAAGCAAAGCAGTCAAGACATGAAATACTCAAAATCGGATTCACATTCCTAATCTAACTTTTAACCATCTGAATCACCTCTTTGGTGGTTTGTGCTTTGGTCCGCCATTAGCGATGCATGACATTCTTGACACTAGAACTCCTTCCTCCGAAACTAAACACTCCGTTATTCCTAATAGGATAATCGGAGCTCTACCAAATCCTCCCAATACTCTCATTCGCAAACTTATCAAACGCACCCAAAGGTGAGTTCATACTTGTCCATTTTTCCGTTTTATCACTATTTGGGACTCAACATGTATTCTATAAAAAATCGCACTAAAATCACTCTATGAATCTTTTAAGCACATAAACTCAATCTATCAATCATGCTTATATGTTATGCCATGCTTTATGTCAATTACTAGATACAAATGCCTTAAGCATAACTTATTAATTTTGCAAGCCTACCTTAACACGTATAGCGCTATAGGAGTAGCACTCCGCCCATTTTGTGGGTCATTGTTAAGTAATCTAATCGGCCTTTCACTTCGGTGATAGGATTGCTAGTGGTAATCTATGGTTTGAGTATGCCTTTTGTATGTTGTATGCGCATCTAGACTAGCAAACTATAGCATGAGAATTCGAGTTAAACATTCTTTATATTATGTATGTAAACCAAAACTAGTATGCTCACCAATGCTTTATGTGTTAGACGGATATTTTATACATGTTGCAGGAAATGCTTGATATGATGATCCAAGAACTTAATTAGGATTAGACTTAGAAACGCACTATTTTAATTTTGTTGTTATGTTGTTGTAATTTCCTTTTCTATGAACAAGATGTACCCCTTTTGCTAACAACGAGGGGAGATCCGTTGCCCGTTTAACAAAAGAACGAATAAAGGAACGACACACAAATGCACAAGATATAAGTGGTTCGGTCTCGTTGACCTACGTCCACTGTCAAAGTACTATCTTTATGACTTGAAAGGTTACAAGTGTAAAGAAAGGATACAAATAAGAGACACAAGTGTGTGTGTGTGTGTAATTGGTGAATTGATCGACCCTCTAAAAGGCGTAGAAGTTCTCCTTTTATAGAGGGTGTATGGGCTGGGTGCCTGCGGCCCACTTCAGGAGCGTCAGGCTTGGGCCCGGGAGTTGGGCCTGTCTTCGAGAAGCCTATTCAGTTAGGTTCGGACCAAGGGTTTTCCTAAAGCAAACCGGGTGTAAGTGGCGTCCTACCATTCGTCCACGTGGCGCGCTGTGATTGGTTGTCAAGGGTGGCACCCTGCCATTGGTACATGTGGCGTCTTGTGGTTGTTTGCATGAACTTGTTTTTCCTCCTTGGTCAGAGTGTATCAGGCGACTTAGCTTCCTCTAGAAGATTTGCTGAAGTGATGTCTGACACATAGGAGATAGTGCAGCAAGTGGGACTCAAGGGGAGCTGAACCCTGTTGTCGTCAGTTGTCATATTCCGCGGGTGACCATCGCCTGAACCGGCGCATGGCCAAACGCGGATGGCTTGCACTCCTCGTATGTGGTTCTAGGGAGCTGAGCCCCGCGGATGTTTGTTGTGATCTCGTATGGCCAACCCTCTGCGGGTGTATTTATGATGACAATGTCTGTGGGGGTAGGTACGCCTGCACGCAATAATTGATACCCTAGCCCTTCAGGTATAGGGTTGGAATAACCTAAACCAGCACAATCCATCCCTAATTTTAATAACGAAAATAATAGTTTTACTTTTTTGTTAGTTTTCATTAATTTCAACCGATCACAAAAGGAGGGTATCCCCAACCACTTGATTAAAACCAGCAATTAAAATCTCTTGTGCCCCCTGCCCATTGAATGAAACATTAAATGAGGGACGAGCTTTTATCAATATCATTAAAAGGACACCTACTACCATTGGTCCATTGCAGAATACACTTTGCAAATAAAAAAGTCCATAACCTAAAAAACTGGTATATAATTTTTTTTTTGTCTTGTTCAAAGTTTAAGAGTTGGGTTATTTTGAGAACTAGTGTAAGTTGTGAGAACAATAGAAACTCTTCTAAACCATTGATCTTCTCAATCCAATGGTTGAGATTAAGTCTTAAGGTTTTTGTCTTTACATGGTAATTAAAATTGTATTATGTATATTTTAAGGGTCCATCTATGGGCACTCCTTGGCTTCTATTCCAACTCCCCCTGAAGCGTCTCGCTTTGGCCAAAGCGACGCGGTTCAGTCACACCAGGACAAATCATAGTACGAGGTTACATGGGAGTTTCGAAAATAAGGTGCCAAGCGCCTCGCTATGGCCAAAGCGAGGTGCTTGGCACAGGGGGGATGAACCTGGACATTCTGATGTTGGGAGGGTTTTGGTTTGGGTTTTTTTGGGATTTTTTTGTGGTTTTTTTTAACTTTTTTTTATTTATTTATTGTAATTTTTTTTTAAATTTAAAAAACAAAGTATTAACCCTAATCAAACTATAATTAATCAAGTAATCCCAACTTTAACCTATTAACTTTTTTATTTATCTATTGTAATTTTTTTAAATTTAAAAACAAGGTAATAACCCTAATCAAGTTATAATTAATCAAGTAATCCCAACTTTAACCTATTAACTTTTTTATTTATCTCTTGTAATTTTTTTTAAATTTAAAAAACAACTTAATAACCCTAATCAAGCTATAATTAATCAAGTAATCCCAACTTTAACTTATTAACTTTTTTTATTTATCTATTGTAAATTTTTTAAATTTAAAAAACAACGTAATAACCCTAATCAAACTATAATTAATTAAGTAATCTCAACTTTAACCTATTAATAAAGTGTTCGATTGTCACTGTGAGTGGAAACTTGATACGAATATGGTAGTCGATGGTCAATGTGGCGTTGTTTTAGTTCAGAACATGCAAGCTTTATTTGGTTTGGAATTGAAAGGGTTGAGTGTTTTTTTAATGTTTATAATCGGATATTTACTGTTTGGATCTCATTGGTTTTACTGGCTTGCCATTTATAATTTGGTGTTACTTCATTTATTATTTATGGGTTTAATGTTTATTAAACAATTAAACATTCAAACGGATTATACAGATTCGAAACAAGCATTATAAACAATCAAAACAGACAAACATATCAACAAATGATGAACTACAAATATAATAATAAGTTTGTACATACCAAAAAAAATATACAACTGAAAAAGTCTACTGCAAAGTAAGATATATAGATAATCACTATGGCGGTGGTGGGGCCCCCGGTGCTGGTCCACCCCCTCGTGGATCGCGTAACCCTATCCCCCAATGCTGTGCCATCGCCTGTATCGCCTCGATCGTCCACTGTTGAATCTCCTGTACCTGACCGATGCGACGATCAATGTCATTAGCCACGAAATGCGCAGCAGGAGTGAGGTCATCATATATATGCCTGGGTTACTGCTGCTGTGGTGGCGGTGGAGGTGGGGGGGCCGTCATCGTCGTCATCGCCACTGTCACCCGCCTGGTGCGGCAGCAGAGGTTCTCCCGGAACCCGCTCATGGTAGACCGGTATATCATCGGGCGTAGAAAGGGGGTCGGCTCAAATGGGGTCCTACTACCGAGAGATCAAAACCGATATACATTCTTCTCGACCTCCAGCAGGATCCCATGCTCCGGACGTTGGACAATCCCACCTCCAGCGATGGGATCCTGGTCGCCAGCTGAGGGTCAGTCTCTGGCGCGAGGTTCAAACGACGCGTGATGACGGTGACGAACACCCCGCCATATAGATATGCGTGAGACTGGCGCTTGTGCGCACACTTAAAGTAGTCCACCAGGCCCGCGGCTAGGTCGCACGACTGCAGCATAAGTAAACAGTACAAAAAGAAAAGGTCACTTTGGTTGACCTTCTCCCGACTATTCCCCCGTGCTGCGATAGATGTGGCGATCGCACGATGCAGGTAAGCGTACAGGGGGTCCCTAATCTTCGCCGCTTCCCCATATTCTTCCCAAAGTGGGAAGGGGCGATGTACCTCCAAAACCTAACCAGGGTCGGCCTATCCACCATCTTCACAGCGTCACGGTACAAAGCAGTACCAATCTCCTCGAGTCGGTACAACCCCGAAGCAATAGCGAACTCCTTCAAAAAATAATTGTAAATATTAACAAGTTTTGGTAACATAATAATCAAATGACAGATAATTGAAATAACTTACATCATAGGTCATCTCCTTCCACCGCCTCGCCACCCGAAATCGGATGGGGCGAAAAGGCCGATCTGGGTCCTCCCTCTGGGCTGGTCTAGTACCTCAAACGACGAGATAAACTTGATCGTCAGCTCCCGGTAAGAATCCTCCTTGGCTATATCAAAGAGACGACTCCATGGGGTGTCAAACCCCACAAACTCGTTCGCCATCCCGGCCTCCCCGTCCTTCTGCAGAAGATCCCAGCTAATGTACATGTGAGGGTCGACCAGCATCAGACGCAGCTTGTTGCACCTGCGCCGCTGCTCAGTATACCCCTCCTCAAACTCCAGGTATGGGTGGCCCACTAAAGGGCCCGGTGGTGGAGCCCGTCGACCCCTCTGCGGCGGCGCAGCCACCGTCGCAGACGGCCCAGCGTCATCTCCACCACCATAAGCCCCGTCAAAAAAACCTGTCTCCATATCTATGTACAATAATTTTTAATTAATAATAATAACAGTAAGGATAATAATAATAACAACAACAACAACAACAATAATAATAATAAAAATAAAAATAATAACATTTTGTTGAATATGCTGTAGTCTTCTGGCCTCGACCTGGTATGATGGTCAGTCTTCTGCATATTCAACAAAATTATAACCTGGTTTATAAGGTTCTTCCATTTAATTTATCCATATTCTCTTCGTCCATCTTGGCAATCCTATGGAGTCTTTGGTTCCACATTGACTTTTGTATCATGGACGAGATCATCTACAAGATGAGCCAGGCCTTGATCCGAAAAACCAAGGTGGACCCAAAAGACGCCCTATGGCTGTAGAGCCGAGTGAAGAAGAAATGGATAACTAATGGAAGAACGCTATAAACTGTGATACCCCGAAAATTCAGGTTCTCACTTTAACTAAACTCTAGTTACATTTCCTTGCATTATACTTAACTAGGGTTAGTAGATAAGACATACGTGCATGGTTGTGAGTCAATGTGTGATTGCATGATTAGTGAACCTCGGACGTTGGTGAAAAATAAACTTATGTGAAAACCATACGTAATTATGTGAACCTAAACCGAACACGTTAATAGAAATCATTAAAAGTGGAGCATGAGGTTGATTAGGGTCTTAATGCATGGGGTTACACTTGTTACGGTCCGAAATAACGAAAACGTCGAAGGATAACGCGTCGGGAGACGAAACGAGAAAAGAGCGCGCCACCCGGACCTGTGAGCGGCCGCTCACAGGCACCGAGCGGCCGCTCGAAACGCACTGACGGGTCTAAACCGCCTTAAACTTATATTTAAGCAACCTAAACTCCCATGCAACCCCCATACTCAACCCTAATCGCCCCCTTACTGCCCCACACGAATATTTCACTCAAACAACCTCTGCTAAGGCTCAAGATCATCAATTGGGAGGCTCCAAGGCGCGCGATTGATCGATTGAGAGAGCTAAGGGTATATCTTACGATTTCTTATGCTTTTATCTTGTGTTTTCATTAATAAAAATCATATAATAAGTTTGTCCAGGTCTGAATGAGTTTATAAAACATTAAAGCATGAATCTTTTTGAAGATTAAATGGATTAAACATACTCATAAACGCTTAGTAACATCGTAGGATACTTGTTGCGCAAGTAATTGGTGTTTTGATTCTTAAAGCTTTGATCTTGACATGTTTAATCATAGAATCTGATAAAATAGGTATTAGGAATGTTTTGTGTTGATGATTGGTGAATGTTAATAGTTTTTGTGCACACGGTAGGCGATTAAAGTATGATTTAGGCGAAACTAAAATCTGGACAGAATGGTTAGTCAAACTTGTAGGAGCTGTAACACGGCTCTAACATAATAACTTTAGGGTTTTCTTGGCATGGTTAGGTCACACCTGGTCTTAGCTTTTCATAATGGGTAAAATCATGTGTTTTGGACGTAGGATGAGTCGTTTTTGGAATTTTAATTGATTAGGGGTCATATCAGATTTTCGGATTTGTAAATTGGGTTAACTTTAAATGGCCATAACTTGAGATTTACAAGGAGTTAGGTTATGAAATTTTTACAGTAGGTCAATACTGGAAAAATAGAGCTTTTCCAAGTGGATTCATCTCGTTTGGATGAATACACAATTTTTAAGAATTTTCCTACTAAACTGACCTGTTGTGGAAATTTTCTGAACACTGCTGTGTTGTACGAATTTTTATAATTTTTGGGTTTGGAATTAAGACAAAACAAAAATAGGTATTGCCAAGTGAATCCCAAAGAAAATTCAGTAAAAATTTGGGAGGATAACTCACTGGTTTACTATTTTAAATAAATTCGTTTTGATGGCGCACAATCTGTCCTGAAAACACAGATTGTGTATTATGTGACTATGTGATTACTTGAGGTCTTAGGTGATCTAAAATTGACATATAACGGAAGTACACATGTTTACGACACATATGGGCTGTAGAAACTAATTATAACCAACTCATTCACCAACGAGTCCGTAGGGTTTACTATTGCATGTAGAATCCCTAGGCGTCGCATACACACTTTTGAATATTTAAAACGCCTTGGACAAACGAGTTATATGGTGTAATGATGTTACGCCTATACTCACGTAGTGACACTGTTATTAGGGTGTCGGTAGCATATAATACTTGCTGTTTGGATTCTTTGCTTACGCGATAAGGTGAGTTTCACTACTTTTTCTCAAAGCATGCGTCTCGGGTTGAGACCACATTGGTAACGTTTTCTAGTCTATCTTGAGATAACTTTCTTTTACACATCCCGGGTTTGGGGTGCATGGTTCACGTGGTGAATCTATTTTTACTAATTCATGTATATGTCCTTGATGAACTAAACCAAACACATCTTTTAAGTCCTTCAAAATACCGAATCAATTGCCGGTTGGGCAAGCGGGTTAATTAGTTGATAGCGCTATTAGGTCTAACAAACCTCACATCGTGCTGGGAGCACGGATGTGAACTATTAGCTTCAAACATAATCATTGTCGATGGACAATGATGCAAGGCATCTTTATCCCGGTTATGGGAACTTGTTCATTAGTAGTTCGGTATTCGCCGGTTTTAGTTATCATGAGTGGGCTAGCTACCCCTGACATTTGAATTAGCTATTGTTTACAGGGTCTGAGGGACCAACGTTGTACACTTGACTTTTGGGGTTTTGAGAACCTACGTTATTATTTACATCGCTTACATTTATAGTGAACTCACCGACTTTATGTTGACACATTTTAGCATGCTTTGCAGGTCCTTAGGTACGGAGCACGTTTTAGGGCATGCATCATTCGTGTCTTGGGTTATGGATATTTATTATTTCGTACTTTTAAACTTTGGTTTTGGGCGCGTTGTCTTGCGCAGACTTTTGCAAATGTTTTACTTTGTTTACGCTTCCGCATTACTTTAAATTGCTTGGTTAAACTTTGAAACTTTTTCTTAAAAACGAACTAAATGGTTTGGGCATTTAGAGTCGTTCATGATACTTATGGCTATGGGTCCTGGTTTGTCATGCACCTCGCGGTAAAACTCCGCAGTGGAAATTTGAGGGTGTGACAGATTGGTATCAGAGCCATTGGTTATAGTGAACTAGGAATTGCATTGCATTCTAGACTATAATCATTATAGCATAAGTATTAGTACACTCATCGTCTTCAGTGCACGCTTATTATTCTCGACATCGAACACTAACCTAACATATTGCAGGTAATTATGGTTAACCCCGCTCACCGAAATTACTCTTACCGTGCTCATGACGGGCAGCGACGCCCCATGTATGACCCTTATGAGGCCCCATCTTCGTCACTCGAGCCGAGTGAAGCCACTAACCGTTGGCGTTGGTTCACGGACATCTTGCACTCGTGGGTCGTAAGTTATGGGGTGCCAGCTACAGTACCTCCCATTGTGGACTCGTGGGAGAGGACACTTGCAGGAATGGTGAGGCATGTACACACTGAGTTGGATAATGCTTACACTGGTATTAAGGAGTTCCAGTTCTGGAGAAGAAATGCTGACGAGACATTGACACATGTGGCGGGACAGATTGACTACTTACTCAGCGAACTAAGGAAAGTTAAGAAAGAGGCTGAGGAAGCAAAACAGGATGCTACTGCTACCAAACAAGAGTTGGCGCATACTCGAGAGGAGTTAGCCATGGTTCGCAACCAGCTTATGGAAGCTTTGGAACCAATTGGGGAAGAGGACCCCAAGGAGGAACCCATGGAGGATGAGTTTGATGATTTGGGAGCGGCACTTGATGCAGCTCTTATTGAAGAGGAAGAGGAGGAAGAACCTGAGGAGCTACCGGAGGAAAGTGAGGATGAAGGATCAGTCATCTCTACGGACGACGATTGATTTTATTTATTATTATTTATTTAGTTATTTATTTTGTTCCTAGAATATTATGACTTCTATTTAATCTCGTGTGACTGGGTGATCTTTTGGATTGTTTTAGAACGTTGGTATTTTATTATTGATTTAACTTTTATTTTATTATTTATACGTGCGCGATTTATTAGTACACTGTGATGTACAAACGATTGTATTCTCATGGGTATAGTATATTTGTAGAACTACGATGGCGGGAAGAGGTCATGGACGTGGACACATCAACCTAACACAAGCTGAGCTGACTGCACTGGTCAACGACAGGGTGGTTGCAGCCCTCGCAGCTATCCAAGCTGGTAACACTAATTCGTCTTATTTTACTCCTTCTACGAACTCCAGCGTTAAACTCTATTACTCATATGACTTCCGTGTTTGCACGTAGGTCAACCTCCACACCACCCTCCAGCCTGCACCTACAAAACCTTCATGGACTGCAAGCCCCAAAACTTTGGGGGATCTGAAGGTGCAGTTGGACTACTTAGGTGGTTCGAAAGGGTGGAGTCATGCTTTGCTATGTGCAACTGTCCACCGGCTGACCGGGTTAAATATGCCGCTGGTACACTTGAGAACGCGGCGTTATCTTGGTGGAACTCTCAGAAGCAAATACTGGGTGTGGATGTGGCAAATGCTACGCCTTGGGATGCTTTCAAGGAGATGATGAGGGAGGAGTACTGCCCTCGGGATGAAATCCAGAAGCTGGAAACTGAGTACCTGAATCTGAAAATGGTGGGGTCGGATATTGAAGCCTACACCACTAGGTCACATGAGCTAGCCACTATGTGCCCTAACTACTCAACCCCGCTCTACAAGCGAATTGAACTGTACATCAAGGGTTTGGTGCCGCAGATCAAGGGCATGGTTACTGCTGCCAACTTCAACAATCTTCAGCAGGTGATTCGTATGGCACACCAGCTGACTGACCAGAAAGTAGAGGAGGGACTACTGCCCCCTCGAGGTGCTTCATCCTCTGGCACTAATGATAATAAGAGAAAGTGGGAGAGTGCGTCTGGCAAACCCCCGGGTAATGGTAACCAACAGCAGCAGCACCCGAACAAGAAACACGACAACCACAACAACAACAACAACAACCGTACTCAGACTCAAGGTGGTTATCACGGAAATCGGCCCAAGTGCGCTAAGTGCAACTATCACCACTCTGGGCCATGTAACAGGATTAAGTGCGATCGTTGTGGAAAGCTAGGGCATGTGCAGAAAGACTGTAGAGTCAACCTTCAGGGTAACCCACCCCCGCAGGGTCAGCAACAGAAGGGTGGAAAGGCGTGTTACCAGTGTGGTAGCGAGAACCATTTTAAAAAGAATTGTCCCCAGCTGAACGGTAATGGAAACAATGGAGGAAATAATAACACCAACACTGGTAATAACAACAACAACAACGGAAACAACTATGGGGCGCGTGGTAGAGCATTCGTGATTGGCTCTGGGGAAGCGAGGAATGATAACAACGTCGTGACGGGTACGTGTTCCTTGAACGACACTCTCGCTTCTGTTTTATATGATACTGGTGCAGACTATAGTTTTGTGTCATCAAAACTTAGCAGACAACTAGGGATAGTTCCTACATTACTCGAGACCCCGTACTCTATAGAACTAGCTGATGGGAAGCCTGTTGAGGTAACCCACATTCTTCGTGACAGCAGGCTCGAACTAGACGGACATTTGTTTGCCATCGATCTTTTACCTATCACCCTAGGAAGCTTCGATCTTGTGGTTGGCATGGACTGGTTGTCCAAGCACCATGCCGAAATTCTCTGCAAGGAGAAAGTTGTTCGTATCCCCCTCCCCAGTGGGGAACTATTGTCTGTCCAGGGTGATCGCGGTGGTGCCATGGTGGGCATCATCTCTTACTTGAAGGCTCAGAAGTGCATACGGAAGGGCTATCCAGCCATATTGGCTAACATTTCTGACACTCGAGCCGAAGTCGAAACAAAAATCGAGGACATCCCGGTGGTCCGAGATTTTCCAGATGTATTCCCAGAGGAGCTGCCAGGACTTCCACCGGTTCGCCAAGTGGAGTTCCAAATTGACCTTGCACCAGGCGCCGCCCCAGTTGCGCGTGCACCATACCGCCTTGCACCAGGCGAACTTCAAGAACTATCTACCCAACTCCAAGAGCTATTGGATAGGGGTTTCATCCGACCTAGCTCTTCACCGTGGGGAGCCCCAGTCTTATTCGTGAAGAAGAAGGATGGGAGTTTCCGTATGTGCATCGATTACCGGGAATTAAATAAGGTGACAATTAAAAATCGCTACCCTTTACCTCGCATAGATGATCTATTCGACCAACTTCAGGGGTCGAGTTTCTATTCCAAGATTGACTTAAGGTCGGGGTATCATCAACTGAGAGTCCGAGAGGAGGATGTGCCAAAGACAGCTTTTCGAACTCGTTATGGGCACTATGAATTTTTGGTAATGCCCTTCGGGCTGACCAATGCACCAGCTGTGTTCATGGACCTCATGAACCGGGTGTGCAAACCCTATCTAGACAAATTTGTCATAGTGTTCATAGAAGATATTCTGATCTATTCCAAGAGTAGGGAAGAGCACGAGCAACACCTACGACTGATCTTGGAACTTCTGAAAAGTGAGCAGCTATATGCAAAATTCTCCAAGTGCGACTTCTGGATTCGTGAGGTTCAATTCTTGGGTCATGTGGTGAACGAGGCAGGAATACAGGTCGATCCCGCTAAGATTGATGCGATTAAAAGATGGGAGGCCCCTAAGACTCCCACAGAGGTTCGACAATTCCTTGGCCTTGCAGGCTATTATCGCAGATTCATTCAGGGATTCTCAAAAATCGCTCAACCCCTCACTGCTTTGACACAGAAGGGGATTATCTACAAGTGGGAAGATGCCCAAGAAGCTGCTTTTCAATTACTAAAGACTAAACTTTGCAGTGCTCCAATATTATCACTACCTGAGGGTACGGAGGACTTTGTGGTGTACTGTGATGCATCTATCCAAGGACTAGGGTGTGTTTTGATGCAACGCGAGAAGGTGATCGCTTATGCTTCACGACAACTAAAAGTTCACGAGAAGAATTATCCCACTCACGACTTGGAACTGGGAGCGGTTGTCTTCGCTCTCAAAATTTGGAGACACTACCTCTACGGAACGAAGTGCACAATCTTCACAGATCATAAGAGTCTTCAGCACATATTTGATCAGAAGGTCCTAAACATACGGCAACGACGATGGGTCGAACTCTTGAATGATTATGACTGTGCTATCAAGTACCATCCAGGGAAAGCTAACGTAGTAGCTGATGCCCTGAGCCGTAAGGAAACGAAACCCAAACGTGTGCGGGCCTTACAACTTACCATACACTCTAATCTGCCTGATAAAATACGTGAAGCCCAAGGCGAGGCCTTGAAAAAGGAAAATATCGGGTTGGAAACATTGCATGGTGCTGACAAACACCTGGGACTGAAGTCGGATGGGCTTCAGTACTTTATGGATCGAGTCTGGATTCCATGTTCAGGGGATCTTAGACAACTAGTGCTCGATGAGGCTCACACATCTCGGTATTCGGTACATCCCGGATCGGACAAAATGTATCAGGACCTCAAAACTCTCTACTGGTGGCCAAACATGAAAGCAGAGATAGCCACTTATGTTAGTAAGTGCTTGACTTGTGCGAAGGTTAAGATTGAATATCAGAAACCTTCAGGCCTACTTCAGCAACCAGAGATACCGATGTGGAAATGGGATGGGATTTCCATGGATTTCATTACGAAGCTTCCGAAAACAACAGCGGGCCATAACATGATTTGGGTTATCGTGGACCGCTTAACCAAATCGGCCCACTTCCTGGCGATAAAAGAAACGGACTCGTTAGAGAAGCTGGCGAACCTTTATATCAAGGAGATAGTCTCTAGGCATGGAGTGCCTACTTCCATTATATCTGATCGCGATGGGCGATTCACTTCTCGATTCTGGACTACTCTCCAAGATGCTCTAGGTACTCGTCTCGATATGAGCACAGCCTATCACCCACAGACGGATGGACAAAGTGAACGTACCATCCAAACATTAGAGGATCTGCTACGAGCATGCGTGGTGGACTTTGGTAATAACTGGGACAAGCACTTGCCCTTAATCGAGTTCTCTTACAACAATAGTTACCACACCTCGATTCAGTGTGCGCCTTTCGAGGCACTTTATGGCCGCAAGTGTAGGTCTCCTATCTGTTGGACTGAGGTTGGGGATAGCCAACTAACAGGTCCCGAACTCGTGCACGAAACCTCTGAGAAGATAGTGCAAATCAGAAACAGAATGGCTGCTGCTCGTGATCGACAGAAAAGCTACGCGGACAAACGTAGAAAACCTTTGGAGTTCCAGGTTGGGGACAAAGTTTTGTTAAAGGTGTCACCTTGGAAAGGAGTGATACGCTTTGGGAAACGAGGGAAGTTGAATCCCCGCTATGTTGGACCCTTCGAGATTGTTAAAAGGATTGGTCCGGTAGCTTATCAGCTGAATTTACCAGACGAACTCAGTGGAGTGCATAATGTATTCCACGTCTCAAACTTGAAGAAATGCTTATCCGATACTACACTGGTAGTACCGCTGGAGGAGATCCAGGTGGACGACCAGTTACGGTTCGTGGAAGAACCAGTGGAGATTCTTGAGCAGGGCGTCAAGAAACTTAGGCAAAGCACTATACCTATCGTGAAGGTACGGTGGAATTCCCGTCTAGGACCGGAATACACGTGGGAGCGCAGAGACCAGATGCGGCTCAAATATCCACACCTCTTTTCTGAACCTGAACCTGTGCATAGATCAAATGCCGAACATAAAGCAGCTCGCTCAAAGTGAATTTCGGGGCGAAATTCCTTTCAACTTGGGGATGATGTGATATCCGGAAACCAAGCATACATTTTTAGCTGGCTTTACTGTTTACTTGCTGAATTTCGGGACGAAATTCTTTTCAACTTGGGGATGATGTGATACCCCGAAAATTCAGGTTCTCACTTTAACTAAACTCTAGTTACATTTCCTTGCATTATACTTAACTAGGGTTAGTAGATAAGACATACGTGCATGGTTGTGAGTCAATGTGTGATTGCATGATTAGTGAACCTCGGACGTTGGTGAAAAATAAACTTATGTGAAAACCATACGTAATTATGTGAACCTAAACCGAACACGTTAATAGAAATCATTAAAAGTGGAGCATGAGGTTGATTAGGGTCTTAATGCATGGGGTTACACTTGTTACGGTCCGAAATAACGAAAACGTCGAAGGATAACGCGTCGGGAGACGAAACGAGAAAAGAGCGCGCCACCCGGACCTGTGAGCGGCCGCTCACAGGCACCGAGCGGCCGCTCGAAACGCACTGACGGGTCTAAACCGCCTTAAACTTATATTTAAGCAACCTAAACTCCCATGCAACCCCCATACTCAACCCTAATCGCCCCCTTACTGCCCCACACGAATATTTCACTCAAACAACCTCTGCTAAGGCTCAAGATCATCAATTGGGAGGCTCCAAGGCGCGCGATTGATCGATTGAGAGAGCTAAGGGTATATCTTACGATTTCTTATGCTTTTATCTTGTGTTTTCATTAATAAAAATCATATAATAAGTTTGTCCAGGTCTGAATGAGTTTATAAAACATTAAAGCATGAATCTTTTTGAAGATTAAATGGATTAAACATACTCATAAACGCTTAGTAACATCGTAGGATACTTGTTGCGCAAGTAATTGGTGTTTTGATTCTTAAAGCTTTGATCTTGACATGTTTAATCATAGAATCTGATAAAATAGGTATTAGGAATGTTTTGTGTTGATGATTGGTGAATGTTAATAGTTTTTGTGCACACGGTAGGCGATTAAAGTATGATTTAGGCGAAACTAAAATCTGGACAGAATGGTTAGTCAAACTTGTAGGAGCTGTAACACGGCTCTAACATAATAACTTTAGGGTTTTCTTGGCATGGTTAGGTCACACCTGGTCTTAGCTTTTCATAATGGGTAAAATCATGTGTTTTGGACGTAGGATGAGTCGTTTTTGGAATTTTAATTGATTAGGGGTCATATCAGATTTTCGGATTTGTAAATTGGGTTAACTTTAAATGGCCATAACTTGAGATTTACAAGGAGTTAGGTTATGAAATTTTTACAGTAGGTCAATACTGGAAAAATAGAGCTTTTCCAAGTGGATTCATCTCGTTTGGATGAATACACAATTTTTAAGAATTTTCCTACTAAACTGACCTGTTGTGGAAATTTTCTGAACACTGCTGTGTTGTACGAATTTTTATAATTTTTGGGTTTGGAATTAAGACAAAACAAAAATAGGTATTGCCAAGTGAATCCCAAAGAAAATTCAGTAAAAATTTGGGAGGATAACTCACTGGTTTACTATTTTAAATAAATTCGTTTTGATGGCGCACAATCTGTCCTGAAAACACAGATTGTGTATTATGTGACTATGTGATTACTTGAGGTCTTAGGTGATCTAAAATTGACATATAACGGAAGTACACATGTTTACGACACATATGGGCTGTAGAAACTAATTATAACCAACTCATTCACCAACGAGTCCGTAGGGTTTACTATTGCATGTAGAATCCCTAGGCGTCGCATACACACTTTTGAATATTTAAAACGCCTTGGACAAACGAGTTATATGGTGTAATGATGTTACGCCTATACTCACGTAGTGACACTGTTATTAGGGTGTCGGTAGCATATAATACTTGCTGTTTGGATTCTTTGCTTACGCGATAAGGTGAGTTTCACTACTTTTTCTCAAAGCATGCGTCTCGGGTTGAGACCACATTGGTAACGTTTTCTAGTCTATCTTGAGATAACTTTCTTTTACACATCCCGGGTTTGGGGTGCATGGTTCACGTGGTGAATCTATTTTTACTAATTCATGTATATGTCCTTGATGAACTAAACCAAACACATCTTTTAAGTCCTTCAAAATACCGAATCAATTGCCGGTTGGGCAAGCGGGTTAATTAGTTGATAGCGCTATTAGGTCTAACAAACCTCACATCGTGCTGGGAGCACGGATGTGAACTATTAGCTTCAAACATAATCATTGTCGATGGACAATGATGCAAGGCATCTTTATCCCGGTTATGGGAACTTGTTCATTAGTAGTTCGGTATTCGCCGGTTTTAGTTATCATGAGTGGGCTAGCTACCCCTGACATTTGAATTAGCTATTGTTTACAGGGTCTGAGGGACCAACGTTGTACACTTGACTTTTGGGGTTTTGAGAACCTACGTTATTATTTACATCGCTTACATTTATAGTGAACTCACCGACTTTATGTTGACACATTTTAGCATGCTTTGCAGGTCCTTAGGTACGGAGCACGTTTTAGGGCATGCATCATTCGTGTCTTGGGTTATGGATATTTATTATTTCGTACTTTTAAACTTTGGTTTTGGGCGCGTTGTCTTGCGCAGACTTTTGCAAATGTTTTACTTTGTTTACGCTTCCGCATTACTTTAAATTGCTTGGTTAAACTTTGAAACTTTTTCTTAAAAACGAACTAAATGGTTTGGGCATTTAGAGTCGTTCATGATACTTATGGCTATGGGTCCTGGTTTGTCATGCACCTCGCGGTAAAACTCCGCAGTGGAAATTTGAGGGTGTGACATAAACCAGGTGCTAATTTTGTTAAATATGCAGAAGACTGGCCATCATACCAGGTCGAGGTCAGTCTTCTGCATATTCAACAAAATTATCACCTGGTTTATAAGGTTCTTCTGCATATAACAAATATCGATCCCGAACCGAGGGTGTTCGGTATCGGTATCGGTACCCACATTTAGAGGTTTTCGGTTCGGGTATTTTCGATATCGGTATTGGTATTGGGTTTTGGGAGTTTTCGGGATCAGTACTTTCAGTATCGGTATCGGTTGGTACCGATACCGTCCCAGCTCATCCCTACTTTTCATATCTTACCATTCGATACAATAATTGTAATAATAATAATACAATAATAATAATAATAACCGTAATAATAATAATAATAACCGTAATAATAATAATCGTAATAATAATAATAATAATCGTAGTAATAATAATAATAATAATAAATAATAATAATAATCGAAATAATAATAATAATAATGATAACCGTAATAATAATAATAATAATAATCGTAGTAGTAATAATAATAATAATAATAATAATAATCGTAATAATAATAATAATAATAAATAATAAATAATAAAAATAATAATCGTAATAATAATAATAATCGTAAAAATTTGTTTTAATTCATTTTAAATGGTTTTGGTCGATTAATTTTTTTTTAATTCATTTCTAATAGTTTTATGTTGTATCCAATCCAAAAAAATTTCGTTCGAAGTGTTTCGGTTCGTTTCTTGCGCATTTGTGGTTTTCGGTAAAAACATAGAGTTTGAAGAACATTCATAAATTGTTGTACGTCATACACGGACTATACAATCGATACCAGGTTTGTTTTTTAAATACAAATTTTGCGTGTCTAATCGATATCCTGGAGTTCTAGACTCTGTTTAACGCGTTTCGGTACGTGTAATTGCTCGTTTATGGTTTTCGGTACAAACATCTGAGCTTGAAAAACATTCATAAATCGTTATACGTCATACACGGACTATACAATCGATACCGTTTTTTATAAAAATTAAATTTTGCGTGTCTAATCGATATCCGGTTTCCAACTGACGGCACGTTATCCACCCGGATCGTATCGACCCGATCAGGTTTTGAACAGACCGCTCGGTAACGAACCGTACCGGTTTCCAACTGACCGACCCGGTAACGAACCGCACCGGTTTCGAACTGACCGGCCCGTTATCCACCCATATTGGTTTCGACCCGATCAGGTCCGGTTTCGAACTGACCGCCTGGTAACGAACCGTACCGGTTTCCAACTAACGGGGCCGGTAACGAACCGTACCGGTTTCCAACTGACGGCCCGTTATCCACACGTACCGGTTTCGACCCGATCAGGTCCGGTTTCGAACTAACCGCCCGGTAACGAACCGCACCGGTTTCGAACTGACCGGCCCGGTAACAAACCGTACCGGTTTCCAACTGACGGACCGTTATCCACCCTTACCGGTTTCGACACGATCAGGTCCGGTTTCGAACTGACCGCCCGATAACCAATCGTACCGGTTTCGAACTGACGGCCCATTATCCACCCAGATCGTATCAACCCGATCAGGTTTCGAATAGAGCGCCCGGTAACGAACCGTACCAGTTTCGAACTGACCGGCCCATTATCCACCTGTACCGGTTTCGACCCGACCAGGTCCGGTTTCGAACTGACCGCCCGGTAACGAACCGTGCCGGTTTCAAACTGACCGGCCCGGTAACGAACCGTACCGGTTTCCAACTGACGGCCCGTTATCCACCCGTACCGGTTTCGACCTGATCAGGTCCGGTTTCAAATTGGCCGCCCGGTAACCAACCGTACCGGTTTCAAACTGACCGGCCCGGTAACGAACCATACCTGTTTTGAACTCACCTCCCGTTAACGAACCCATAACAACCCAATCCCAATTACATGGGTTAACATTTGGCAAGAACAATTTTTTTAATTCTCAAGAACATAAAACACAATCAATACAATTATAATATTTTTACAAATCTCACATATCTAATTTATATCTTGTATTTCCGGACTTTCGTTCGGCTTCAGGTAAACTAGTTCTTTGTACGCATTGATTTGATCTTTGTATTCAGTTTCCCATTCCGCGCCAGCTTCATTTCTATTAGCGATCCAAGCTGCATTTGGTGGAGGCATTGGATATGATCCTTCAAGCATTAAGTTGATGTAATGGCCATTAATCCAGCAAACTACTACCTTTAAAATAAGTTTTTGAGAACCTTCTAGGCCTAAAAATAGAGGGAAAATTGTATCACTACCACGAATGTTGAGTGTATGAAAAACAACACCCCACCTCTGTGCAGCGAGAAATGCCGACTCTGGAACCACCATCCAATTCTTATATGGTGCTTTTGCCACTCCTTTAAATTGTATATTCTGTACGAGACGATCATAATGTCCTTCGTTATCTGGATCAAAGATTTGCCTCCACAAGGTTTGGTTATTGCGCAACTCGAGTAGCATTTGGGACCCGACTTGGAAAAACTCGTTTTGATCCAACCCTAACCCCACAGCTACCGCTCGAAACCTGCAATGACCATTTGGTTTCACATTCTTTATTTTGGATATATATGGGTGAAACACAAATAGAATTTTATCCCCATATTTCATTACTAAGTTCTCTGTCGTTTTTGTCCTCGGAAGCAATGGGAAATCGAATTTCTCCCGAATGCATTCCTCCTGGGACGTTGACGGTATGTAAGAGCTGTGACGGTGAGGCTGGTAAGGAATGTCAGGCTGGGACTGGGAAGGTCGTACGAGCTCCTCTTGTGATGGTATGAAAGAGCTGTGCCGGGGAAAGTCAGGCTCCTGGTCAGACCCACATTCTTCATCCGACATATGCAAACTATTTCTCGCATATTGTTCTCTCTTCTGTTCTTGCTGTTTCTTGGTTGGACGACCACGGGTTTTCTTTTGCACAACAGGCGGTTTGTTGGGGAAGTAGTTGCATGTGATGATTTGTGCAGATCTGTCCAGGTAGGTTAATTGGGCAAAAACTGGTTTTGTGTCAACCGTTTCCTTTAATTTTGCCCACACCTCATCTACATTTATATTTTCGCAACCAATCTTCGTAGGTTTGAAGTCAAGCTTCCTCCAGAACACGTCTATCGAGAACAAATGGATTTCACGACCTGAAAACGATAACATATGTTAGAAAGTTAAACCATGTAATAAATTATATAGTAAAATCATATGGTCACTAATATTAATTACCATCAACTTGTAATTTCTCGAGACGACAGGCACATGGCAAAGCACAACTTTTAAAAAGCTGCCATCCACAAGTGTTATGGTATGTGCGCATGGATGTTTGCAAACGTTCGATCTCGCTGTATATGAGGTCAAGAGCATGTTTGCTAACCTTCCGAAGTAACTTATCAAGCAATGGCTGCCGCTTGTGGTGGTTCATCTCTTTTCTTTGGATGTCTTCAAAACCTTTTTAAATGTCTCTATATTGCTTATCAACCATCTGATCGACGGACTTCACAATTGACAACAACGAGTTGCGATTGCCTGGACAGTAAGTTTTTATTTTTGCATGCATGCCCTCAACTCTGTTGGTTGTGGTCTGGCGGAAGTTCAGCGTTTCGTTAGTCCATGCACACGCAAAATTTTGACGGTACGGGTCCAACCAGTTATTCTTTGTGTAGTAAAAAACCACTGAATAATATAACCATAACTTGTCAGACATATGTATGTAAACAAGTACGTATGTAATTATGTAAAAGTACTCACGTTGACGACCTATCTTTTCCAGATATGACTAAAACTGTCCCAAATTATATTCGTATAGATCTTCAGTCGGAGAGTCACACAACGACCAAAACATTGGAATAAATTCCGTCCACTCCTTATCCGTGAACTTATTCTTGCTGTTCCTGTTGATATTCTGCGAAATATGAAACCGGCAGAGATACTTGTACGCATTTGGGAAAATCTGATCACACACGTTCATTAGCGCAAGGTCCCTGTCGGTCACAATCACTCACGACTCCATACAGCCTACCAGCATGTTCTTTATCATCTCTAACAGCCAAACGTAGTTACCAAACGCATGGGCAACCGAAAACGACTAGTTTGTCGACGCCATACCCACAACCTGAACAAACGCCATATTGTACATGTTTGTTTGGTAGGTGGCGTCAATCATCAGCACATGCCGGAATGCGCACCACATATTAAATGAATGTTTGTGAACGGAGAAAATATTTGTGAGGGCCTTCGTGGTGTCATTTGCGCGCGTGTAGTAGGTGAATCCTCTCTCGGACAGAAAGGATTCGAGGTGCGACATTGCACATTTGGGACCGACTCCCTTTTCAGCATTCATCATCTGAGCCGCATTGTGTATATCTTTCAGGGTAGTCTTTTTCTCCGGGTTCTTTGAAACGAGCATTCTCCAGATGTTACGCTTGGGAATGTCATTCTCTGCCATCTGTCCGACCAGTTGTTTGCCATCTACAGAAAGCCTTCTAGCATACGCGTGACCCTCTAAGTGTTCAAAGGGATTGTGGTTGTGCGAGCTTCAAGCACCCCTCTCAACTCAAACGAGAAGCCAAGTTTTTTGCTACCCGTCTTCCTTACCAAAGCCACACTCTTATGCTCCCCCCCCCCCCCCCCCCAAGTCTGCATTGAAGCACGACCTTCACGAAAATAAGTTTATTAGAAAATAAGTTTTTTATAACTTTTTTAAATAATAAATTATAAAAAATGTTTATTTAGTAAAAATTAACAATACTCTTGGCAAAGGAGAAACATAATCCTAAAGGTGTGTGACCCGAAGACCACTGGTGCACCCGTAGGGAATTAACCTTCACCAAGGATAAAACACGTGTTTTTAGTAATTAATTTATACGTTAAGTTTTTCGTGGCTTTTTAGATAACAATTTATAAAGTACGTATTTGTTAATATATTAAAAACAATAGTGACTGAAATATATACCTTCACGCAACGTTCTCCTCTTTTCTTCGATCTTTTTTATAAAGATTACGTAACCATTTATCATTCCCGTATCTTGTACCTTGTCCACCAACTCATCACTTGTGGAAAATGTCCGATCAGTCTCAAACCAAAATTTGATCGGGTTAGATCCTTCCACCTGATCTTCTACCTGCTTCTCCTCGCTAGCGCTGTCTTCAATGTGCGTGTAGTCTTGTTCTTCAAATGTGTCATCACCACCGTAACCGTAGTAAGTATAAGGACCGTAGTCGGGTTGACGGGGGGAGTCATCAAAATCATACGGGTCCTTCCAGGGTGTATTCTGGTCCAGTTGCACCGTATTGTCACGGTAACGAATGCCAGACTGGCCCTCCTCGACATTACTAGACTGACCCTCATCGACATTACTAGACTGACCCTCATCGGCATTATATGATTTCGATTTGTTGTAAGAATCACCGAAAATGAAGTCGTAATACGACATTTTAGATGTTGTGGATAAAGAATTGAAATCGAATGAGTTTATAATAAAATCAAACGAATTTATAGGTAAAATCTAATGGGGTCAGGCGCCTCGCTTTGGCCAAAGCGAGGCGCTTTGCTTAAGGGGTTTAATTAGAAGCGTGGGGGTTTAATTAGAAAGACCCTATTTTAATCTAATAAAGTACATTTAAGGGTATTAAAGTATAAAACCCATGTGAGAGAATATAATTTGATATTAATTTTTTATTTAATAATTCAAAATATCATATTTTTTAAACTATTTTTTATTTTTTAATTTATTTACTTTTTTTAAACAAATAATCAGATAAATTTGATGAAGATGATTTACACTGGTGTAATTATTTTACACCAGTGTAGATATACCATACACAAACTACTACATTCGTATTACACCAGTGTAATTATTTTAAACTGGTGTAAGTGAAAAACCCAAACAAAACATCTATACAAATGGTATTACACCAATGTAAATGCCCCACAAAAAATCAATAAAAAAAATGTATTACATCAAATGCAAAACAACATCTTCACACAACTCAAAAGTTTTACACCTTGTTTATTTACTTTATACAAAAAAAAAAAAAAAAAAAAAAAAAAAAAAAAACCATCATCTTCAAACATCTTCTTCTTCTACCCATTATCATCTTCAACAACAACAACAACAACAACAACAACATAATTAAACATCAACTGATTCAAGGTGAATCGGTAGACAACTCTAAATCTTAACCCTAATGTGTTAGAGAGAATAATACAGAGAGAAAGTGAACGAAAGAGATAAAGAAGACTGATTAACCAGCCTTGCATAGTCTTCGAACAAGAAATGGACGTGCATGATTAAACAAGGACATCCAGATCAACGGCCCTCACTGATTTGTGTTTCTTGCCACGGATTGCCACATCAGCTTCTAACAGCTAGGCCAGCAGCAAAGACGAATGGGCCATCACCCTTTTGGACTCAGAAACCTGCTCTATTAGGCTCAGCAATCAACTCTTTGTCATCTCACAATCTGGGCCATTCACAATCAAAGAACTGGACCTTGTGCCTCCAAATAAGACTTATGCAAAATTGTCACACCCTCAAATTTCCAATGCGGGGTTTTACCGCGAGGCGCGTGACACACCAGGATCCCATTGCCACACTCATATGAACGAACTCTAAATGCCCAAACCATTTAGTTCGTTTTCAAAAATCAAGTTTAGTTAAGCTGCAGAAGCGTAAACCAAACTAAAACCTTTTAAAAACCATGCGCAAAACAACGCGCCCAAATTAAAACCATATGAAGGATAACGTAAAAGCATAATAGGTAATTTAGGTGTATGCCTAAGACCCCAAATGCAGTGAAGTGTGCAGTGCTTTCTAATCGTGGCACCGGAAGCTAACTACCTGCAAAAGCATGCTAGCGTGTGTCAACATAAAGTCGGTGAATTCACAGTTTAAGTAGCAAGTGTAAAGTTATCAAAGTTTTAAACCATCAGTTTTAAGCTTGTAAGGGGTAGCTAACCCACTCATTGTAACTAAACATGAGATTATTAGGAACATACAAATGATACAGTGCCTCAGCACTAGTGTCTATCAACACTAGTAAGAAAATGTGGTCAGAAGTTCATGCCCGTGACCCAAGCACCTCAGGCATGAGGTTGCTGCACAACCTAATAGCGCTACTAACTAATACCCCGTTTGCCTCCAGCGATTAACCCAATAATATTGTAAGGACTTTCAAAAGATAGAGTGTGTTTAGTTCACAAAGGACAGTTAAAATACAAAACTGATAAAAACCCGATCCACGCAAGGAATCAAGTCATCCCATAACCCGGGATGTAAAAGTAGTCCCAAACTGGACTAGAAAAAGTTTAATAAGTTGTCTCAAATCCGAGACGCATGCTTTTGAGAAAAGAATAGTGAAACTCACCATAGGTAGCGTGCTAAAAATAAACCGCAAGGATAGCAAACGTGGAAGACTACTCGCCTACCGATAACCTATCGAACACAAAGTTGCAAGTGTTTAAGTGTGGTTACACGTGTGATTATCCTAACCCATGTACTCTACAATGACCTAGGTGACATTCCATGAAATTGTACTTGACACAATTAAACCATGCAAAACCCGTCAATCGTTGGTGATTAGTATATGATGCAACATGTTAAGACTTTTAACACAACTAGTTCTCATCACACATTACATGCAATCAACCTATCATGTCATCTACATCATATAAATAACATGTACACATGTTCTCATATAGAATTTCACAACTTATATCTCGATAACACACTAAAATCATCACATAAACAATATCTCTCAAACCTGCGTTTTCTAGACAGATTTTAGGTTACGGAAATCAATTTTTATAAAATACCAAATCAACTCCTCAAGTCCCCAAAATTTTACAGAGACTTCCCATAAGTTTATGTGTGACTCTACTATTTTTATTTCTTGTAAAAAAAAACACATCAAGATTTTATGAAAAATAATTTAGTCTAGCCTCCTCAGAAAAAGTGTGTTGTTGACAGCAGCTTACATAAAAATTCATTAAAAATCATAGACTCAACTTATGTCCAAATTTCACGGTCAACGGATTTGTAAAACTCAAGTTACAGCCCTTTAAAGTCGGTCCATTTTTCACATCCGAAAATCTGATTATACCTTTAAACTTATAAAATCATGAATACATATCAAAACAAGTCCACAACGCATGATTTTGGACTTTTTGAAAAGCTAACATCATAAATTATGTTCGAGTATCAGAAAACAATCAGACTAAACCTGTTAATCACCGTATAACAGCCCTACAAGTTGCTATAACAAATATGCCAGTAATCAGAATTCTCATAACATGATTCTTATAAACCCTAATCATTCTCAATAACCCCTAATCATATAATGAACTCATATTAACACAATCAAATCCATATTATCACGTTTAAATCCATGTATTTACATACCAATAATGTGACACCCGGCAAATTCTGGTTAACAACGTTGTCTAGATGAAAGTCTACCTTAGCGAGTCACGCGTATATTGTACTTAACTGGGTTAGTTAAGTCGGGTTATGGTTCGGGAACTATCGGTTTAGTCTAGAAGATCATTGGATGTTGGTCTAGAGGTTCATTAGATGTCAGTCCTTAACCAAGTGTACAAACGGTGACGATTTGTAGGATCGTCAGGGCATACGGAACATACAAGTCTCGAGTCCCGGGAATTGGTGAACGAGTGTGAATATGTGTATTTACATGTGTTATGTGTTTACAATCATTATGTGACTTGTCGGTATGTGAATATGTGTTAACATATGTTAAAACGGGGTTTAACGCGCAAAACACACGAAACCAGCCCCTATAGGCGATTAGGGAGGCCTAATCGCCTATAAGGGAGGCGAGTAGGCCCTTTAGGGGCGAGTAGGGGACCAATTGCATGACTGTTCATGCGATTAGGCCCCAATTGCATGAACTTACATGCGATTAGGCTTCCTAATCGCGTGTAAAGGCTGCACAATCGCTAGTTACGGGCTGGACGACTAAAAACGACTATAAATACCATACTTGACCTCCTAAACTTCATTATACAAACCCTAGTCGTCCCATAACCCGCCCCAACACACACACAACCTCTGGAACGCGATTTTTGATCAAAACACAAGGTTTCAAGCTTAATCCATCATTCTTTTACAAATCTAAGGTTTGGTTTCCATCCATGCAATCTTATAAACGTTTTTATTCAATCCCTAATAGTCCAGACCTGTTCTAAAACGGAAAAGCTTTCTGAAAATCGTTAATAAGTGTTGTTAATCGGATTTTAACTAGTATACATGTGTTATGTGTGTTTATGATTAGAAAGCTAGGGTTTTTATGATTCAAGATGAAGGATTAACATGTTATTAGGTTAATTCAGAATACTAATGATATTATGATGATAAAATCTGAGAATTGATTATTAGGGTTATAGTTATGCATGTTATTGTGGTGTTTCATGCTATGTGTATGGCGTTTGGATTACATGGTTGCATGCAGGACTGATAATACGAGGCAAAACGAAGGATTTTAGTTGAAACATGTTTAGGATAGTGTTTGGGATGATATTGGATGGTTACACACGTTCTGGATCTGATTTGGAGCGTTAAACGCGCGAAAAACCGGAACAGCAAGGTTACAGGCGATTAGCAACCCTAATCGCCTATGTTAGAGGCGATTAGGGGGCCAATCGCCTATAAGGAGTCCCTAATCGCCTATATTCATGCGAGTAGAGGGCTAAATGCTAGTAGTTACATGCAATCAGCCCTAAATGCTAGTAGTTACATGCAATCAGCCCTAAATGCTAGTAGTTACATGCAATCAGCCCTAAATGCTAGTAGTTACATGCGATTAGCTTTCCTAAATGCTAGTTGACCAACCTAAATGCTAGTTGACTTTTCCTAATCGCGTGTACTGCTGCTGTAAGTGTAAATTAGCATTCCGAGACCCGATTTGACATGTAGGAACATGCTAGGAACCCCGTAACATATCTAATAACTTGGTAACATATGTTTGGATGTAATTCGGTGATACGTGAGCTATGTGCTATAACTTGTTGTGCGTTAACGTATGTTAAGTGTGATTTCATGATTGCATGTTTGAGAGCGTAAACATAACACGGGAAGTCTCGGGTCACCAATGGGATGTCGAGTCTTGTACTTTGGGTCAGTTAAACAGTCACGGTGTTTTCAAACGAACTTGGTTATGGTCTGGACATCTAGGGACTAACTAACCTGTGGGTTATTAGTCTAAGTACTTGTAACTGTTATATGTTAGGTCGCCGCTTTACGGGACTAGCATAGCAGCTGAGTTTACTCGTGTTAAGGAGTAACGCAACTTAAGGTGAGTTTACGGCCCCTCTTTTAACTGGTTTCACTTTTTGGGGGAGAAAACATGTGTTAAAACGATTATTTGGTAACTACTGTCATACTATGGGTTTCTATTGTGTACTACACGATCTTTGGAAGTCCCGGGGGGAACCATGAATGTGCGGGTTTGCACAACGGGGAAATGTGAATAGCGCTATTGGGAGTGACCAACCCCGCTCGTCGACTTGGAGGGTCGGCGGGTGCATATTGTCTCAAACAGGAACAACAGGAACAACAGGGTTACTACATCGGGCACACATTTGGTTTGCGAGTTAGTAATGGTTTTCCAATCGTGGTAGTAACAAAACATACGCCTAGCTAGCGTACACTGGTTTTCGATTTGTTATAGTATGGACAGGTTGACTTGGTACTTGGATTACAAAACCTGTAAACTCACCAGCATTTTGTGCTGACGTAAACTTTTACATGTTTTCTCAGGTCGCTAAGGTAGCACTACTGGACTAGGGCGCACGCGTTTGCACGGCGTCTAGTTAGAGTCGCATGGTTTTCATATGTTGAACATTTGGTTTACTTTTGAGATACTGTTTTGAATAAGCTTCCGCTATAAACGGGGATTTTAAACTATGTTTTGAAATTGCATTATATTCATTTAGACTTGTTTATTGTGATCGTTGGTTTGGATCCTGGTTTGTCATGCGCCTCGCGGTAAAACTCCGCAAGTGGATTTTGAGGGTGTGACAGATTGGTATCAGAGCCAATGGTTATAGTGAACTAGGACTGCATGTAGAGTCTAGTCTATAGCCGAGTCGCACACACTAGACGATCACATGGTACTAAACATTATGGTGGTTTACGTATGGTCTTGTCGGGGTGTCTCTAAATCATTTGGTCTTTCTACGTTACATCATCCGTTCTATCTTAGGTCGGGTTACTTACTTTCTAGGCAGTGTAGTATATTGGAGTGAATCGTGTACTCTTGAGATTTGTCCAAGGCTCGGACTTCTCCCTTTCGTACTCCAATAGAAACACTTGCCATAAACTACCGTAGTATTACGGTGTATAGCTAAGAGCCTATGTTCGGTGATTTGAACTTTGAACTAGGAGAACACTTGGAGGACCATGTAGAGCGGTTTATCATTTTGGGTGCACACAAAATCATAAACCGAAATGCATGGAAGCCCTAGTGAGCTCTGGGTTTGAAGGGATAGTCCTGGATTGGATCTAGCTTTGATCTTGTGAACATTAGTGGTTATCTTTATCTGCGAAACTAAATTTTCTCGTTCTTTCTGCCAGAATCATGTCTGGAGTAAGAGGAGGACGTGGAGGTGGTCGCAATGGTGGACGTGGTGGTGGTCGCGGTGGTGCTGGTGCTCGTGGAGGTATTAACCTATCGCAGGCTGATCTGAACAACTTGCTCCAAGCTGCCTTCCAGTTAGGGCACAACGGTGGTGGTAAGTTGATTTATCCATTTGCCTCATTGGTGAACCTTGTTTACATTCGTCGTGATTCCTCACGCATTTCATTTCAGGTGGTCCTGTTAACCCACCCCCACCCATGTGTACCTACAAGATGTTTCGGGACTGTAAGCCCCAGGAATTCTCTGGCACTGAGGGTGCGGTGAGCTTACTCAGGTGGTTGGAAAAAGTGGAGTCAGTGTTTCTGATGTGTAACTGTCTACCAGAAGATCGGGTTAAGTATGCTGCTGCGTTATTCCAGGATGTTGCATTGACTTGGTGGAATAACATCACCCAGAATATGGGTATTGGGGAGGCGTATGCTATGCCGTGGGAGAATTTTGTGCAACTGTTGAAGCGAGAGTACTGTCCGAGGGAAGAGGTGCAGAAGCTAGAGCACGAGGTGTGGAACCTCAAGATGACTGGGTCTGAAATTGAGAAGTATACTGTGAGGCGTAACGAGTTGGCAGTGCTGTGTCCTGATCTGCATGTGCCAGAGTACAGGAGGATTGAACACTATGTCTCGGGGTTAGTACCGGAAATTGCAGGGTTAGTGGCTGCGGGAAATCATCCTACGTACGCAGAGGTGGTCCGATCGGCTCATAGGATGACCAACTTGAAGGTGAATGAAGGTATTTTGCCTGCTAAGGGTTCGACTGTTAAGGCCCCAGAGAACAACAAGCGCAAGTGGGATAATGAAGGGAAGGGATCTGGGCCAGCACAGCAGGGTAAGAGGTTTGATAATGGGGGTTCTTCTTCTTCGGGTAACAAGCAGGGTGGTTATGCGGGGAAACTGCCCAAATGTAACAAGTGTGGACGTCATCATCAAGGGAACTGCGACAGTAACCGTTGTCATCGCTGCCAGCGGATTGGGCATTTTGCTAAGGATTGTCGGGTTACACTTCCATCGACCCAGGCCCCGACTACTAACTCAGCTCCTACTACTCAAGGGACTACAGGAAGACAAGGATGTTACAACTGTGGTGAGACTGGGCATTACAAGAAGGATTGCCCAAAGCTGAAGCAGAGTGGAAACAACAGAAATGGGAACAACGGGGGCGGTGGCAGGAACGCACGCGCCTTCGTCATTGGAGCCGCTGAGGCTAGACAGGATCCTGACACAGTTACCGGTACGTTCCTTCTCAATAATCGTTCTGTTAGTGTGTTATTTGATTCTGGTGCCGACAAGAGTTTTGTATCCATGGAAGTTAGTCGACTGCTAGATGTAGTACCCGTACCATTAGAGACTAAGTATATTATTGAGTTGGCTGACGGTAAAAAGATTGAAGCTACTAGTATCCTTCGGGAGTGTCAATTAGAGTTGTCGGGTTTATCGTTCCCCATCGACCTTATGCCGGTACCTTTGGGTAGTTTTGACGTTGTGGTAGGTATGGATTGGTTGTCTTTGTATCGCGCGGAGATTGTCTGTTATGACAAGATTATTCGGATTCCTCTCCCTGATGGAGAATTCCTTTCTGTGTACGGTATCAAGGGTGGTGTTTCGCTAAACATCATTTCTAGCATGAAAGCCCTTAAGTGTCTTCGAAAGGGTTATCCAGCCGTTTTGGCACTTTTATCTGTTTCCTCTGGTGATGAGAAGAAGATCGACGATATTCCAGTTGTACGCGAGTTTCCTGATGTTTTTCCCGATGATTTATCTGGCCTTCCTCCCCATCGTCAGGTTGAGTTTGGTATTGATCTTGTACCAGGGGCTGCTCCTATTGCTCGGGCCCCCTACCGTCTTGCACTTCCCGAGATGCAGGAATTGTCTAGTCAGTTACAGGAACTCTTGGACAAGGGTTTCATCAGACCAAGTTCTTCCCCTTGGGGAGCCCCGATTCTGTTCGTAAAGAAGAAGGATGGAAGTTTCCGATTGTGTGTGGACTACAGAGAACTGAACAAATTGACCGTCAAGAACCGTTATCCTCTTCCACGTATTGATGATCTATTCGACTAGCTCCAGGGTTCTAGTTACTATTCCAAGATTGACTTGAGGTCCGGTTATCACCAGTTGCGGGTAAGGGAAGCTGACGTTGCAAAGACTGCCTTTCGAACACGTTATGGCCATTTCGAATTCTTGGTCATGCCTTTCGGTCTCACGAACGCACCGGCGGTTTTCATGGACTTGATGAACCGCGTTTGCAAACCATATCTGGACAAGTTCGTCATTGTGTTTATTGATGACATTCTGATCTACTCTAAGAACAAGACCGAACACGAGGAACACCTGCGTTTGGTTTTGGAACTCTTGCGACGGGAACAACTTTACGCCAAGTTCTCAAAGTGTGACTTTTGGTTACGCGAAGTTCAGTTCCTAGGACATGTGGTTAATGAACTAGGAATTCATGTCGATCCAGCTAAGATCGAAGCGATCAAGGACTGGGGAGCACCAAAGACGCCAACTGAGGTGCGGCAATTCCTAGGCCTTGCGGGCTACTATCGTCGTTTCATTCAGGGGTTCTCGAAGATCGCTCAACCCCTCACCACTCTTACTCAGAAGGATAGAAAATTCGACTGGGGTGAACCACAAGAGTCAGCGTTTGAGGAACTAAAGTCTAAACTTTGTTCCGCTCCTATTTTGTCTTTACCTGAAGGCCCTGATGATTTCGTTGTTTACTGTGATGCTTCTATTCATGGTCTCGGTTGCGTGTTGATGCAACGCGAGAAAGTGATCGCGTATGCTTCTCGTCAACTCAAGGTGCACGAGAAGAATTACACCACCCATGACTTGGAGTTGGGTGCAGTGGTTTTCGCGTTGAAAATTTGGAGACATTACTTGTACGGTACCAAATGCACCATCTACACCGATCACAAGAGTCTCCAACATATTTTCGACCAACAACATTTGAACATACGGCAGCGCCGTTGGATTGAACTCCTGAACGACTATGATTGTGCCATCAAGTACCATCCTGGCAAGGCGAATGTTGTAGCAGACGCCTTGAGCAGGAAGGAATCAATTAAACCTCGTCGCGTTTGGGCGTTGCAGCTCACCATTCATTCATCTCTACCTGATCAACTCCGTTCTGCCCAGTTAGAAGCTTTGAAGGAGGAAAACCTTAAAGCTGAAACTATGCACGGTGCCGACAAGCACCTCGAGCTAAGGCCTGATGGCCTGCACTACTTCGCAGAACGCATATGGGTTCCTTTGTTTGGGGGACTACGGGAGCTTGTCCTTGATGAGGCTCATAAGTCCCGATATTCTATTCATCCTGGTTCGGATAAGATGTACCAAGATCTGAAGGTGCTTTACTGGTGGCCAAACATGAGGTCGGATATAGCCTCATACGTGAGCAAATGCTTGACCTGTGCTAAGGTCAAGGTGGAATACCAGAAACCGTCGGGTCTCTTGCAACAACTTGAAATTCCGGAATGGAAATGGGAACGGATTACCATGGATTTTGTCACGCAACTTCCTAAATCACCAAGCGGGAATGACAAGATATGGGTGATTGTCGATCGGTTGACGAAATCAGCCCATTTTTTTGCTATTAAGGAGACCGACACCATGGATCGTTTGGCTCGTATTTATTTGAAGGAAGTTGTTTCTAAGCACGGGGTGCCAGTTTCTATTATCTCGGATCGTGACTCCCATTTTACTTCTCACTTCTGGAAGTCTTTGCACAAGGCTTTGGGTACCCAACTAGACATGAGTACGGCTTATCACCCACAGACTGACGGTCAGAGTGAACGTACGATTCAAACTTTAGAAGACATGCTGCGGGCATGTGTGATCGATTTTGGCAAAGGTTGGGAAGCTCATCTACCGTTAGTAGAATTCTCATACAATAACAGTTATCATACGAGCATCAAGGCGGCTCCGTTCGAGGCACTGTACGGACGGAAATGCCGTTCTCCTCTTTGTTGGGCTGAAGTGGGTGAGAGTCAACTCACTGGGCCTGAGCTAGTGTATGAAACTTCGGAAAAGATCGTACAGATTCGTAACCGGTTGGCAGCGGCACGGGATCGGCAAAAGAGTTATGCTGATCAGCGTCGCAAACCATTGGAATTCCAAGTTTATGACAAAGTACTTCTAAAAGTCTCACCATGGAAGGGCGTCATACGCTTTGGGAAGCGTGGCAAACTCAATCCGCGGTATGTCGGCCCATTTACGATCCTGGAACGGATTGGACCGGTGGCATATCGTCTTGATTTACCGACGGAGCTCGGTAACGTACATAACGTCTTCCATGTGTCCAACTTGAAGAAGTGTCTGGCTGACGAATCTCTCATTGTTCCACTGGAAGAGATCAAGGTTGATGATCGTCTTCGGATTGTGGAAGAACCTGTGGAGATCCTTGATTACAAGATTCGTAGCCTACGTCACAGCAAGATTCGCATCGTTAAGGTTCGGTGGAACTCGAACCGGGGACCAGAGTACACTTGGGAACGGGAGGATCAGATGAAGTCTAAATATCCTCATCTCTTTCCTAAGGAAGCGTTCGAGTCGAGATATGTCTCTTCTGCAGCTGAATGAATCTCGGGGCGAGATTCCTTTTAACGTGGGGATGATGTGACAACTCGGGTAAATCTCTCTATTGGTTTCTATCTTTCGTTTGTTCCCTTCGTTATTTCTTTTGTTCTTTTGTTACTTGTGCAATTTTCGGGACGAAAATTCTTTTAACGTGGGGATGATGTGACACCCGGCAAATTCTGGTTAACAACGTTGTCTAGATGAAAGTCTACCTTAGCGAGTCACGCGTATATTGTACTTAACTGGGTTAGTTAAGTCGGGTTATGGTTCGGGAACTATCGGTTTAGTCTAGAAGATCATTGGATGTTGGTCTAGAGGTTCATTAGATGTCAGTCCTTAACCAAGTGTACAAACGGTGACGATTTGTAGGATCGTCAGGGCATACGGAACATACAAGTCTCGAGTCCCGGGAATTGGTGAACGAGTGTGAATATGTGTATTTACATGTGTTATGTGTTTACAATCATTATGTGACTTGTCGGTATGTGAATATGTGTTAACATATGTTAAAACGGGGTTTAACGCGCAAAACACACGAAACCAGCCCCTATAGGCGATTAGGGAGGCCTAATCGCCTATAAAGGAGGCGAGTAGGCCCTTTAGGGGCGAGTAGGGGACCAATTGCATGACTGTTCATGCGATTAGGCCCCAATTGCATGAACTTACATGCGATTAGGCTTCCTAATCGCGTGTAAAGGCTGCACAATCGCTAGTTACGGGCTGGACGACTAAAAACGACTATAAATACCATACTTGACCTCCTAAACTTCATTATACAAACCCTAATCGTCCCATAACCCGCCCCAACACACACACAACCTCTGGAACGCGATTTTTGATCAAAACACAAGGTTTCAAGCTTAATCCATCATTCTTTTACAAATCTAAGGTTTGGTTTCCATCCATGCAATCTTATAAACGTTTTTATTCAATCCCTAATAGTCCAGACCTGTTCTAAAACGGAAAAGCTTTCTGAAAATCGTTAATAAGTGTTGTTAATCGGATTTTAACTAGTATACATGTGTTATGTGTGTTTATGATTAGAAAGCTAGGGTTTTTATGATTCAAGATGAAGGATTAACATGTTATTAGGTTAATTCAGAATACTAATGATATTATGATGATAAAATCTGAGAATTGATTATTAGGGTTATAGTTATGCATGTTATTGTGGTGTTTCATGCTATGTGTATGGCGTTTGGATTACATGGTTGAATGCAGGACTGATAATACGAGGCAAAACGAAGGATTTTAGTTGAAACATGTTTAGGATAGTGTTTGGGATGATATTGGATGGTTACACACGTTCTGGATCTGATTTGGAGCGTTAAACGCGCGAAAAACCAGAACAGCAAGGTTACAGGCGATTAGCAACCCTAATCGCCTATGTTAGAGGCGATTAGGGGGCCAATCGCCTATAAGGAGTCCCTAATCGCCTATATTCATGCGAGTAGAGGGCTAAATGCTAGTAGTTACATGCAATCAGCCCTAAATGCTAGTAGTTACATGCAATCAGCCCTAAATGCTAGTAGTTACATGCAATCAGCCCTAAATGCTAGTAGTTACATGCGATTAGCTTTCCTAAATGCTAGTTGACCAACCTAAATGCTAGTTGACTTTTCCTAATCGCGTGTACTGCTGCTGTAAGTGTAAATTAGCATTCCGAGACCCGATTTGACATATAGGAACATGCTAGGAACCCCGTAACATATCTAATAACTTGGTAACATATGTTTGGATGTAATTCGGTGATACGTGAGCTATGTGCTATAACTTGTTGTGCGTTAACGTATGTTAAGTGTGATTTCATGATTGCATGTTTGAGAGCGTAAACATAACACGGGAAGTCTCGGGTCACCAATGGGATGTCGAGTCTTGTACTTTGGGTCAGTTAAACAGTCACGGTGTTTTCAAACGAACTTGGTTATGGTCTGGACATCTAGGGATTAACTAACCTGCGGGTTATTAGTCTAAGTACTTGTAACTGTTATATGTTAGGTCGCCGCTTTACGGGACTAGCATAGCAGCTGAGTTTACTCGTGTTAAGGAGTAACGCAACTTAAGGTGAGTTTACGGCCCCTCTTTTAACTGGTTTCACTTTTTGGGGGAGAAAACATGTGTTAAAACGATTATTTGGTAACTACTGTCATACTATGGGTTTCTATTGTGTACTACACGATCTTTGGAAGTCCTGGGGGGAACCATGAATGTGCGGGTTTGCACAACGGGGAAATGTGAATAGCGCTATTGGGAGTGACCAACCCCGCTCGTCGACTTGGAGGGTCGGCGGGTGCATATTGTCTCAAACAGGAACAACAGGAACAACAGGGTTACTACATCGGGCACACATTTGGTTTGCGAGTTAGTAATGGTTTTCCAATCGTGGTAGTAACAAAACATACGCCTAGCTAGCGTACACTGGTTTTCGATTTGTTATTGTATGGACAGGTTGACTTGGTACTTGGATTACAAAACCTGTAAACTCACCAGCATTTTGTGCTGACGTAAACTTTTACATGTTTTCTCAGGTCGCTAAGGTAGCACTACTGGACTAGGGCGCACGCGTCTGCACGGCGTCTAGTTAGAGTCGCATGGTTTTCATATGTTGAACATTTGGTTTACTTTTGAGATACTGTTTTGAATAAGCTTCCGCTATAAACGGGGATTTTAAACTATGTTTTGAAATTGCATTATATTCATTTAGACTTGTTTATTGTGATCGTTGGTTTGGATCCTGGTTTGTCATGCGCCTCGCGGTAAAACTCCGCAAGTGGATTTTGAGGGTGTGACAAATAACCCTAGTTATGTTTACTATCAACAATACTCTTCAACATTCATAACAAACATCCAAGACATCTTACAAACAATGATTTGTGATTTTTATATAAATAGTTTTTATGGTTTTTAAACTTTTCAAGTATTATGATTTATCATACAATACATAAAACATATACCTTGCAATGTTAGAATCCTTAGAACCTCAAGATTGCACCCGAAATAACTTAGATTAGTGATGAAATTGGATGAAAGATTGAAAGTGAAGGTGATGGTGGTGTGGTTTCTTGTTCACGGCGCAAACCAAGTAGGGTTTGTGTTTTATTTTTTTTATAAATAATAATACACTAAGGGTTGAGTTATGGGCCAAGGTTTTGGGTTCTAGGGATTTTTATCTGATAAGTGAGCCCGTTAACAATATCTAACTCCCGAGACTAGTCCCGTCAATATTAATCATAACAACTCTTATAAAACTACTGTTTTATCAATTCATTATTATGTCTATCATAAATATGTATATCTCGCAGAGTTTACGCACAAGTTAATTAATACGCAGTAGTTCACATAAACATGCAATTCACATACATGTGTTACCTCACATTCATCAATACTCACTTGTTCATATAATCATGCATGCTTAATAAATCACCAACGTTCGGGATACAGGACTCGCGTGTGTGTCAAGACAAGGATTTTCCTAACTATAACGTACGTTAATGTCACCTAACATATGTAATTGTTACATAACATCCTGAAAGACCTGTTCAACTAACCCTAGCTAAGTGTTTAACCACGTATGATTATGGAATTTAACTAGAGTTCAGTAAAAGAGTTTACCTGAAAATGCGGGGTGTCACAAAATTGATGTAAAACCCAAAAATAATAAAAAGAAATAAAATTAAATATAAAGATGTATATATATTTTTAACACAAATCATGTACACCAATCTTGCCAAACTATTTTTTGAAGGTCGACCTATGTTGTAACCAAAACAACATCGACTTAACATAGGACATAATATCGTTCACCTTAACCTTTATACTCTAGAAAGCATCATCGTTCCGTGCCTTCCACAATGCCTAACAAGCCACCAGAATAATACTATGTATGACTTGCCTCCATTTATTCCCAAATTTGCCTTGTTGTAAATCGTTTTCAAGTCACAAAACTCAAATGCAAAAATAGGCTCCAACCTACACCACTTTTCAATCGCACTCCGTATTCTTGTTGTTATTTCACACGTCATAAAAATGTGAGCTGTTGTTTCCTGTAACCTCGCGTATTTTCCGTTTAACGTTCGTTTAATGAATTTCTTAATCGATTTCATAAGATTCTTTGTATTCCTTTTTATTTAAATCTTATCCTCAAAATTTTATTATTGGTGTTAAAAATTTGGTGATTTAAACATATGTGTATATATATATATATATATATATATATATATATATATATATATATATATATATATATTTACAAAGGTTAGTTTGTCACACCCTCAAATTTTCACTGCGGGGTTTATACCGCGAGGCGCATGACATACCAGGATCCCATAGCCATAAGTCATATGAACGAACTCTAAATGCCCAACCCATTTAGTTCGTTTTCAAAAACCAAGTTTAGTTAAGCTGCGGAAGCGTAAACCAAATTTAAACCTTTTAAAAACCATGCGCAAAACAACGCGCCCAAATTAAAACCATACGAAAGAAAATGTAAAAGCATAATATATAATTTAAGCGTATGCCCAAGACCCCAAATGCAGTGAAGTGTGCAGTGCTTTCTAATCGTGGCACCGGAAGCTAACTACCTGCAAAAACATGTATATCGTGGGTCAACAAACAATGTTGGTGAGTTCACTAAGTAAAGAAAATGAGTAAGTAAATGCGCTGGTTTCCAAAACCACGTAACCAAGTAAAAGCGTAGGTCCTCCAGACCAAAATGTTCAAGTATCATCAGTTTAAGCGTGTCAGGGGTAGCTAACCCACTCATTGCAACAAAACAGAATTATTGGGACACCTTCAGTAATGTAATAGTTTGCCTCAATAACTGGTGTCTATCAACACCAGTTCTCAAATGTGGTCAGAAGTTCATGCCCGTGCCTCAAGCACCTCAGACATGAGGTTGCTGCACAACCTAATAGCGCTATCAACTAATACCCCGCTCGCCTCCAGCGATTAACCCAATAATATGCAAGGACTTTCCAAAATGATAGAGTGTTTAGTTTACAAAGGACCAATAAGTTTTAAACTGATCAAAAACCTGATCCACACAAGGAATCGTAAAACCGACCCACACAAGGAGTCAAAACCCGACCCACTCAAGGAGTCAAAGCATCTCATAACCCGAGATGTAAAAGTAGTCCCAAACCGGACTAGAAAACGTTTTGTAAGTTGTCTCAAACCCGAGACGCATGCTTTTGAGAAAAGAATAGTGAAACTCACCTTAGTATGCAAGCAAATAAATCCAAACTTCAAAGTAGGGTGTGCTACCGACTCCCTAGTATATGTGTCACTAAGTAAGTATATGTGTAATACCATTACACCATATAACCCGTTTGTCCAAGACGTTTAAATGTTCAAAATCGTGTAAGTGACACCTAGTGATTCTACATGCATAAGTAAACCCTACGGACCCGTTGGTGAATATGTTGGTTACCATCAGTTGTACACTTCCTATGCATCTCATATAAGTGTCCATTCAAGTTCGTGCCATTAACATACCACATAGGACTCCAAATAGTCACATAAACACATAATACACAATCTGCGTTTTTAGGACAGATTATGCGCCATGAAAACTAATCTGTTTAAAATACTTAACAAATGAATTAAACTCCGAAATTTTTACTGAATATTATTTGGGATTCATTTGATAACCCATATTTTTGTTTTGTCTCAAAACCAAACACAAAAATCATGAAAAATTGTACATCACAGATATGTCCAGAATGTTTCTACAGCAGGTCAGGTTAGTAGAAAAATTCCCAAATATTGTGTATTCATACAAACGGGATGAATCCACTTGGAAAAGCCAAGTTATTCCAATGTTAACCCACTGTCCAAATTTCATAACTTAATTCCTTGTAAAACTCGAGTTATGATTGTTTAAAGTTGACTCAGTTTGTTAATCCGAAAATCTGACATGACCTTTAATCAAAGAAAATTCCAAAAACATATCAAACGACATCCAAATCAGATGATTTTGCCCATTCTAAAAATCTAAGACCATGTACAATCTATTCATGCAAAGAATCGATCAAAACAATTATTTTCAAGCCACGAAACAGACCCTACAAGTCGACATTCAGATTCTGTCCAGATTCTAATCATGCAATATTATCAATTATATTAAACCCTAGTTGCATATTATCAATCAATAACACCTAATAATCATCATACAACATTAATAAGAACCACATCTGATCAAAACCCTAATTATACATCACAAACATCATCATTCACAAACCCTAGAAGTCTAAAACATCAAGAACATGCATAATCATGCAACCTATCAATTTCTAATCGCATAGGATTATGTTTAACCCATTCAAACTTTATAAACTTCAAGTTTTAATCTTTATGAAAAGGTTTCAGACCTGGACAAACTTAGTTATAAGGTTTTATAACATATTTAAGATGATTAAAATACAAAAGATTGAAGATTATACCGCAAGCATTTCAAAACAATCAACCGAATGCTCTCCAAGCTTCTCGATCGATGTTCTTGAGCCTTAGCAGGTGTTTAGGGGTTGATATTTCGTAAATAGGGCAGTGGGGGCGATTAGGGTTTGAGTTTAGGAGATACAAGAGGCTTAAGGTTGCTTAAATAGTAGTTTAAGGCGGTTTGGTGAAGTCTGGTGCCCGCGCGCGGCCGCTCGAAGGCTGTGAGCGGCCGCTCACAGCTCTTCGGCCCGCGCCGAGTTACCTGCTTCGTTGTACAACGTGTTTTCATCGATGTTTTCGCTATTTTGGACCATAATACGTGTAACCCCATGTGTTAAGACCCCAACCATCCTACCGGTCCACCTGTTACGATGTTTATTAACATATTCGGTTTAAGTTCACGTAATTACATACAGTTTGCACATAGTTTCACGCAGTATCATAAAGGCACGTAATTGCAATCAATCTCAATCAATTAATTCACAATTATTTAACTTCATTGTTCACCAACGTCCGAGGTTCACTAATCATGTATACAGTATGGTAATTCCCCGAATTACCACTTCATGCAGTTATTAACCTATAATTGTGCAACGTGTGTCCTATCTAGCTAACCCTAGTTAAGTAGGATGCAAGGAATGTAACTAGAGTTTAGTTAAAGTGAGAATCTGGAATTGCGGGGTATCACATAGTTTTCCTCATACAAATAACATAAATAGAGTGTTATTAGATTATTCCAATACAACATGCTTTTATACAAATTAATGGATATCATTTAAGGGGTTTATAAGGTGATTATAATATTATAGTTATGTTAAAAAAATATATAAAAAAATCGGTCAGACCCAAGGGTCGAACCCGGCTTCAATGCTTTACAAAGTTGAGTATGAACCAGCTGATCTATAGGATAAGTTGATTATAAACCCGTTTTATCTGATTATATCATAATGAATCTTAAGCCTTATCTTCATCATCTCCATTCAAACTTCAATTCGATCCAAATCTATTATCAATACCTCGATTCATTTTCAAATCCATGTTTATCGTTTACGAATCGGCCGTAAACCCATCTTAATCATATATTAGAAGTTGAATTATCCGAGTTTTTGACAAATCTCTAAACCGCCATTAAACCTTATCAACTTGGGTTCGAATTCGTTTTTATTACTGATTAACACCTTATAAATACCTCTCCCCATTACCCATTACATTCACAACATCAAAAAACACAAACAATTTCCTCTGTTCGACGCCTGCAGTCACCGGAATCGAAACCTTTATATTCGTTCGCTGTTCTTCTTTTGTACACGCATCTGGTATGTTTTTTTTTACCAATTAAATCTTGTTGCAAGGTCGACTTAGATCACACAACAAAACCCCTATATCATCTTGAAAAATTGTAGTCTTTTTTTTGGGTTAATTGATTGGGTCGAGGGTTAGGGTTTGGTTTGGTTTGGGTTGATTTGGGGAAGATGATGTCAGACAACAATAGGTTATAAATATTCGAAGCAGTTAAACAACCATATGATCGTATAGATCAGTTGGTTTGTCTGCTGGTGTGACATCCGCCCCTTTCACTTTTATCATTTTACAACTTTAGTCCCCTTATTTCTTACATCTACATTTACAGTCTTGTATTCTGTAACATTCATGATTTTTATTTTAATTACAACTTTAAGACCTAATATGACAAAAAAAAAATATAACAATAAAACTATACTAATCTTTTTGTTAGTATGTATATATATTACAAAAGGGCTATGAATGATGTTCATATTTTTTTAAAAAAAATGGATTAATACAAAATATTTAAATTACTTATAAGTTACATTAGTAACTTTGAATGCTAATATATTTAATGAAAACATGAATGATATTAATAAAAAAGAGTTAAAGAAATGAAATAAATTGAGGATACTTGAAACATCTTTTATGTAAATATATACCCTATAAATGACTCCTATGTTTTGTGTAGTCATACAAAAAAAAATATAAATCCTTTGTACATTACCAAGCTTCAATTTATTTGACTTTGAATCATCATATTAGAAAGTCCAACAATCGCTTTGAATCTTGGTCACTTTTTCTTTCTTGGATTGAAGGTATTCATGAAACTTTGTACAAGCTTAAGATTTTCTTTATTGCATAATTGTTACTCGTCGTTAGTAAGATAATATGTTCTCTTATTATTCCAAAATAATTGTGGTTCCGTTTTAAGTCGTTTTTTTTTACTAAACCAATACACAAAGACGGTGACTTCGGAAGAGCCACCTAAAATATTTACAGTTTTGCTAGTTTTTTTTTAGTAAAAGTATTTGCACTTTTGTTAAACGAACCACAGATTCATATATTAACAAATTGTTTAAAATGATCGTTTGTGCAAATGAATTGTATCATATCTCAAGTATTGTAATCCTAGATCTATTTATACACAATGTAATTCTAGATGTTTAAAAGAGTTCAAAAGTCAAATAAGCAAATTAATACACAATGTAATTGGTTAAGCTTTTTTGTTAGACTTTCATATTGTTTTAAACAAATAAATAAAGTAAACCAATCAACATTAATCCATTACTATCTATACTAATAAAAGACATCACATGGAATACTAAGAACTCCCTCATAAAGCCTCTCATTTTCTTATTTAAAATAATACATTTATTTTAATTTGTTTCTTTATTTAAAAATAATTATTTTTAATTTTTATTACTTACAACTATAACTATTAATTTAATTATCAAAATTTAGTTATATATATACTATGTCTCTGTAAATTAATTAATATGATTATATTTTAATAAAAAATTAGAAATAAATAACTAGACATGATTTGAAAATGTTTATTGGCTAATAGAAGTAAATATTATTAAAAAAATATTCATTGTTTTAAGATATCATATTTATATGTTATTAAATTTAAATTTAAATCGTGAACGTTAATTAACCTATTTTTTAATATGTGGTCTTTCACTCTAAGTTTAAAACTATATTTCTTATAGTGTTCTGAACAAACAAAATAAAACAAATCAATCTACATTAATTAAATATTTGATTAATTAAAACTAAATATGCTTAGCTATTTTCGTATTATAATAGCTTGATATATAAAATACATTTTATATATGAACAATCATTGTTTAAAATTTTCATTAACTGTGTTGTTTCAAGTTACTTCAACAGAGAAATACAATATCTAAGTGACAACAGTCTTTTCATTAGTAATTCGTTTTAGCTTCATTTTCACGCTATTAAATCACGAAATCTTTTTTTTTTTTATAATTACAGTCATATTGAACCAATAAATGGCATTATGTTTAAGGACCTTGATGTTAGAAAAAAAATAATTATACACTCAATGTTAGAAATATTTTGGCTTTGCAAGAAACTTGATGTCAAATCCAAATTAACAATACTCAATTGGGATGGTTTAACGGATGAGGAGATATTTTTAAATTAATTTCATTTTTTACATCTTAGCCTAAACAAATTTATCTTATTACTTTTGATTTTTTTTTTTTGTACCTGCAGTCTACAAGGTAACAGCCACAGTATGAAAGATATATGTTGAAAAGTTTGGAAATAGTTTTATGTGAATATGAATGTCTTTACAAGAAATTATTTAGGGGCTGATGAATATTTAATATTTTTCGGTTGTAAAGGCAATTTTATTTATTTTAAATATAACATGTAATCTAATTTTTCTTAATTATATTTTTAATTTTATATATAATATATATAATTTAAATTGTTCAACCCGTGTATTACACGGGTACATAACCTAGTAGATTTATATATGAAAATACCCACGTGTATGTTTTACCTCAAATTTGATGAGAAGAAGATTCGGACGGAATAAAGCAGGAGTGAAAAAATAAGAGCAAGAAAGAAAAAAAAAGGTACGGCCCGAACGCACTTTGGAAGGTACGACCTGCGCCCAATTGTCAACATAATGAGACGAAAAATGAACAAAACAAGCCCTAGTGGCATGGATCAATGAAGGTGTACAACCCACCCCTTTTAAATGGAGTACGGTCTGTATTAACGGAACCAGTATGAGTGTTTGTTTTTATGGGCATATCACGATATTAATTTTTTTGGTTACAGGAGACATTTTTTTTGTGTAATTAAACTATTGTAATTTTTTATTTTTTTTTTTGTAATTTTGGTTACATAGGTTTTAACCAAACCAAGCAAATTACTAGGTCACATGCGACAACTTTTGTGTAAATATACTATTGTAAATATATATTTTTTTTGTTTTCTAATACACATATTTTTTACCAACTGAACAAGTGGCGCTCTAACATCAGTACTGGCACGTGTATTATTTTTATGTGTTTGGTTTCCGTGCGATTCGGTCTTGATATTTTTGGTAATTTTCGCTATACGAAATTACCGCATCATGTGGGGTTTCCCGCTAGTTACCTTTCTTAACGGCAAATGTTACTTTATTCTACTTGCGACCAATAATCCTAAAATACTTGAGTGCCCAGGTTTGAAACTGAGACATCCTCTCTAAGAGATATATACATCTACAAAATGGGCTAACCCCGGCCCACATAAAATACAAATATCTGGAAAGAAATGAAAAAATAGTGTTGGACTTGGACCTGTGTGTTTGGGTTAAAGATCCACAAATATGGATTTTATGGGCCTAAAGAGTCGTAAGCATGGCTGCATGGGTAGAAATCGTAGAATTGCCCGAGGTACATCACTCATCATACGTGCAAAAAAAAAGAATATTAGTCTCAGGGGCGGATCTAGACCAAAATTTTAGGGGTAACGTTTAAAAAAATTTTAACTGCACTTTCATACAATGAAAACGAAATAATCGATAATCTCTTTCTGTATTGATGGAGCTGTCAACTTATTATTGTTTTTTGCACCCTAATGTATACATTTGAGCTCAATACCCGTATTCGAAACTGTACCCGATTTATATCCGAAAATACTCGAGACCGGTTATACCTTATGCCTGAAGTCGGTCATACCCTGTACCCGATACCGACTTTTTTTAATACCCGAATTTTAATGTATATGTTATGTTTACTTTTCAACTTTTATATTTAAATTTTAAAAAATGCATATTATAAAGCAAATAGTACAGTTTGGTGCATTTATGTTATTGTAATTTGAAGTAATTATTTTTCCAAATTACATGCCAAATATAATTTTTAAACAAAACAGTAAAAAAAAAAAACTTACCTCGGTTATACCCGAACCTGATCATACCCTACTTGGATACTTATGGTATGATATTTCTCCTCAATACCCGTACCTAAACCCTACCCAGTTGCTCTCAATACCAAATTTTCTTATACATGTTCTACCCGAAACCAAATATTAAAAAAAAAAAAAAAAAAAAAAAAAAAAAACCTCGATATGTGCACCTCTACCGATAACTAACTAACTGGGTTTAAGCCGTATGGGATTCTATCTTATAATTAACAAATGAAATGTTCAATGGGTTATAGATGTATATGGTTCTATCTTTCTTTTTTTTTATGGTGGGCTAATGATAAACTTTGAGAGTGTTTTAGGTTTTTAGAAAATTGAGGAGTAACGTTAATATAATTTCAGGGTTAACGTAATACAAAAAAAACATAAAAACTAAAAAAAATCGCACTACGCCGGGAAAGTTGAGGGGTAGCGGATGTTACACCTCTTTTAGAGCTACGTCTGCCACTAATTAGTCTAGTGGTATTGTACTTGTCTCTTATAAAAAGGAGTAGCGGATCTAGAAGAAAATTTCAGTGGTAGCGGAGAGAAGAAAAATGTTTGCTAAGGGGTATCCAATATATAAAACAGAGCAGAAGGATAAATTTTGCATTACTTTTCCACTTCACTGACAAAGTTGAGAGGTAGTGCGTGCTATCACTACCTACAAGGTACATCTGCCCCCTACCTCAAAGTGATATGGGTTTAATCTTTACAAGCACATGGTTAAGGTTAGGTGGTATATAAGTATAAAAAATAAAATTGATGTAAAAATAAGATGTTCTAGTAAATCAGTATCAGTATCTCATAATATAAAAACTGGAACGAAGTTACAAGGGACAACTTTCATTGCCAATTACTTCAATAAGCAATGGAAAATTTGGGAGTCTAAGAAAACCACTCTTAAGTGAACCACTGCACACAGTGACATTGATCGTTTGACGTAATGTGACATTTTGAATTTTTTGATGTGCTTGAGATTCGCCTTTATATTTCTTTACGCTCCAGTCGAACGGTTGTGTTGTTTGCATTGGTCATGTAACATCACCAAATTGTGATGGTCATGACAAGCTTCAGTAATGAACCATTGTGACAACTGACAACTGACAAGCATATTAAAAAATCCCAGAACCCACATCTATACAACCCAACCCAACCCAACCCAACCCAACACTTGAACAAGTCTCATAACATCGACGAAGAACATTATTTTAACGCCAAAGCTTCATTTGAATAAACGGCTAGTCTTAGCCAGAAACCTAAATACACCAAAGTGTACACCACATTGACGAAGAATATACTATTGCTATCGGTACTGTTGGTATAAACAAGATATAGTGACAGAATGAAATAATCACAGCTAAATGTGTTGTTAATTTATGAACAAAACTTATTTTTATTATGCGCTTGGTTGTTGCGACATCACAAGAAACCTAGTTAGTCAAAAACTCTTTTTCTCATGCATAACAGATTGCTAAATGTAGGAGTAACACACTAAAACGGATAAATCCGAACCAAAGGGAAAGAACAGTGCAGCATGATATGATAAATCTAACCAATCTGAACTACCAAAAGGATAACACCTCAAGTGGAATAATCTGGTCCTTGGAATGGATCCAGGCAGGATAACATGGAGCGTCGGTTTAGTTAGGGCCACAGTTGTCATCACCTTCAGATCGACATCCTAACAAATACGGGGACCACTAATAACAAAATAATCAACTTGAAAGTGACAATATTTTATGGTCTAGATAGGGAGGGTCCAATGCCTTGTCAACAGGATCTTAAAGTATATATAGACTGCCTAAGCACATAGGTAACAGCTTATGTCCTACATTCACCGACTTATAATCACTCACAAGTTCATTATATCTACCTATAACAATTCTCAAACCGGATCTAAAAGACCCCTCCTTCCCTGTGTATGCGGGTAGGCTCATCGGCGTTGATGTGTGTAGGTATTTTGATGAAGAAGCTACCATCGCTCTAACAATCATGGTTGGATCCAAGCGATGCAACACGAAACCTTTGCACAATGTTTGATTGAACAACTGAGGTAGAAATTACTTTTAAGGATAGAGTACATCTCGGCCGTTATTTTAGTACCCTGGAACCGACATCATGTGTTGCATCCAATCCACCCAAAGAACCCAAATTAATAGCCAATTAGCTAGTCAAACAATTCGTATAACAGTTAGCATAACAAAACTTACGCATCAAGATCAAGAAACTTCCAAGCGATTTTCTAGGTAAAATTATGCACAAAAATTTGCGAGTTTTCAACCAAAAAACCAATAGATTTGTACCACTACACTCTCAACTGCAATTGCTGCTCACCCTAAAGCAGCAATACATAATCAAACATTTCACAGTCATATTATATGAACATAATAACAGACAGATGTTGGTTATAATTGCATTACTATTAAAGAAGCAACATATCTTATGTTTGGCAGCATCTCAGTCATACAATCCCTCTTGTTCCCAGATATCCACAAGAAAACTTACCATTTCCTGACAGCATAAATAACGTCACTTTCGTTATTAATTTTATAAGAAATTGAACCGAATCTACTTCATGTTCCAAAATTGGAAAGAAGACTTACCGGTAGAGGGATGGGCCGTGAAAAAGGCTTGTTTGTCCCAAGCAAACTATCATAAGTTGCATTCCAACTAAACAACAATACCGTCAGATGAAATTATGAAATCAGTATTATCTAAGTTTAGTTGCCTACACTGATGCACAAATTCAAATCTAACATGTACCATTTAGCTTGGTTTTAAAAAGCGCAAAGCGCACAAAAGCGATGAGGTCTAAAACCGAGACGCAAAGCGCAAAAGTGGTGGGCTTTTCGTACGCGAGGCGCAAGACAATTATATAATTTTTTTTATATATGCTATAGGTTTTTAGCATTATTTACTCAAAATATAGATACAAATAAGGTATATATATGATTTAGCTTTTTTCTTGCGCTTTTCGTACACTGCTCGCCTAGGGTTACATAAGGCGCACAGATTTACGCCTAGGTGGGCTTTGCGCTTTTTAAAACTGAGCCATTTAGTCATCACATATAAGTAAATGTAAGAATTTGTTCAAGCAAAAATACTTTAGAAGTGGTTGACATTTTATATAATTACCGACCTTATAACAGACGGACGGGATTTTTTTTTGTGGTCAGGTGCCTTATCTCCAACCCATTGTTGCCTAGTCTGGTTCCAAAGTAGAAGACCTGGAAGCGATGAAATCACTATTAATTCTACAAGAAGTCGCTATTAATTTTCAAAAATGAATTAACTGAAAAACATACCGCGGTTTACAAATTCTGAAGGATTGCTGCCGGAACTACATTGGGCATCCACTGCTGGATTGCTTGTTGATGAAGCGCTTATCTGAGACTGAGGTACACTATAATCCAAATCATATGTGCTGGTACTACAAAAATCTTCTAAATAACTGTGTCTATTAGTGAGTTGGCCTTTTCCTGGATCTCCTGTTGGCTTGTTATCAGTATTTACAAATGAAGTCCTTGTACAACATCCAAGACACCCTCTGTTCTGTTGCAAATAAGGTTTACAACCATAAAAATGATTTAAAAAATGTCACAGATCAAAGTCAAGTAATCATGTACCAAATTTTACAGATTTTAAGAAGACGCTCAATGATCCTCGCATGCTAATACAGGTGAGTCAACTATGAATATGTGAGAAAATACCATAAATTGGATTATATTAATCCGGAATCCGGATTTACAATGTTCCATATTGCAGTATTTAAGAACTTGAGCCAAGGATATATGATAGCAAGTTTGCACTAAGAGCTATAAAAAGCAACAGTTAACCACCCAATAAATACTAGAAAAACACAACCTAATTAAAATAAGATCACTCATGTCAAAGCGCCTCCGTAACCAAGTTACATTTCCTTGACTGAGGTTATTCTCAACTCATCTTATGCGCTTTTTAAGTAATTCTAGTTCAAGGACTCCACTCCAGTCCAAGACGGAGACGAAGCTGTGTACAAAAAGGGAAGGGGGGATAGTCTATTTAGATACTGAGTAGGTTTGTTCGGTCCCTGGAGAAAGAGTGAATATTGAGCCCTTAAAAACTCAGAGGGCCTCAATCCCAATGACCCAAAGATTACGATCTACAACCTTCCCCACAAGGTAGCCCCCGTGCTAATGCCATATTGATCAACAGGCAATCCGGGTCCCACAATAACAAATTTATAATACGTTTCTAGCATTCTATTATCTTCCAAACGATTTTGTTAGTTGTTAGTAATTCACTTTTGACAAGTTACGTAATCCTGACTAGGCTGCTGCTTAAAGTTACATAAACCAAACATTTCATATGCTTCCCTTCTTTTTCTAATACTGGGATTCTATAACAACATAAAACAAGCACCGCATAAACTGGAAGGCAAACCCGAGACGCAATCTACCTGTCATTTTTCATCACACCATAAAGAGAGCAACGAAATGCCCAAAACATGGCATTTTTTTAGCTTAAATTCTAATGAAAAAGGCGTAGCTAAGTGGTCACCTATTCTAGGACTGCTCCCACTCGAGCACGCTTAACTATGGTCACCTATTCTAGGACTGCTCCCACTCGAGCACGCTTAACTATGAAGTTCTCATCTCATCCACAACCAATGCGCCCAAAACGCATCAGTGATGTCAATATGTCATACTTAAGGTTTAAAAGTACGGAATTGTGCCTCGAGGCGTTTTCCCTTTGCCTCACGAGGCGTACACCTCGAGGCGAACCGAGGCGTAAGCCCAAGGCGGAATTAAAAAATAAATAAAAATATTATATATTTTATAAAAAATGAAATACTAACTCATTTTGTCATCAGATTCATCAAAAATAAATATTAAAAAGACATGGAATGCTTGAAATTGACACAAAAGGTTCAAAACATCAAAAACCCATGAGGCGCACTTGAGGCGCAGTTTTAGTTACCGCCTCAGCTCTATGAGGCGCACGTACAAAACATCACCCTGAGGCGCCGCCTCAGATTCGTTTTCTTATAGCATCGCCTTGAGGCGCACGCCTCACCCGTTTGCACAACATATCAAAAGGATTGATTATCCATACATGTAAACACAAGAGTTTCTAAACATGCAACGCTATTTCAATTAATCATACAACACACACAGTGTTTAGATCTATTTGTTGTTATATGTTTCTATTTTAAATTTTCACCATCAACTTATTTGTTATTGGTAGGTTTTTATTTATATATATTTAGTTATGTATATATGTCTGAAATCAGTCTCTCTTACTAAACAGCTAACAGTACCAATAGTTTTGAATCATTTATTTGACCAATAACACAATTTTGAAATTAAAAAAATAAAATAAAATAAAATAAAGGAAGAGAAGAGAAGAGAAAACTGACCCCATGAATTCGATAATATTGCAGGCGTAACTGCAAATTGATCTGAGAATTTGCATCTAAAACTCTAAAACTGATCGATTGTAAATCAAATTCAGGAACGAGTGACCTGGAAAATCAGCAAAAATAATAATAATAATAAGGAAATTGGAAATTGAATCGAGAAAATGAAAGAGGATGAGAGAGAGAATGTAACAAACCGTTAGAACATGATAGTCGTTTTAGTGGTTAATTTGGTAAATTTCGAGCTTGTATTGTGTATGGAGTCTAAAAGAGTTTTATATTCTTTGCTTTACTATTTTTAGTGTTTTCCTTAGCTTCAAAGTTATTGATTAGACATTTTTTATCCTTACATTATCAGTTGCAACTCAAGCTGAGTCCTATCATATATTGACAAGTGGCGTTGACATGGCATTGAGTAAAGGCTCAATCCTGATGTGGCTCAAGTTGAGCGATGCCTTTTTTTTAAACATTAATAAATATAAAAAATATTAATATTTTACGTAATATTAAAAACATTACATTATATATAGTATTAAATAACAAATGGTTTATGCTTTAGGGTGTTGTACGTTGTGCTTAAGAAGTTTATTGCGCATAAGAATGTTGTACTCTTACCTTTAAATATTGTACACACATCAAAAGCTTCTTCATCTTCATTTCTCCCCTACCCAGAAGATTACTCTCTCCATCTCAACTCTTTTCTCTCTCTCTCTTCATATTGGGTTCGTTTCATCCGCCCAGCCTTCACCTAAGAAGAGATACGGGTTGATGGCGCCGCTTCTGGAGTAATGGCAGTGGCCGATGAAACCGTTAGGGCGGCTGTCGTGAATCGGGGGAGTGGTGACGGAGAGTTGTTCCTGCCCTCTTCTTCGGCGACGTAAAACGTTTCTTTATTTTTTATTCGGTGATGGTGACCAAGCGGTCACCGGTGGACGTTACATCCGATGGTTGTGTTGGGCGGGACAGTTGCTGTCGTTGGCGGTGGTGGTGTTTGGTGGTAGGGGCAAAAGTTGGTGGTGGGGTTGGGGTTTGTAGAGCTCTAATCAGAAGGGTATGACCAGGTATTGTTTACGTTTAGTTTTTAAAGCAAATCATTACTCATATATTGGGACTTGGGTTTGATCTTACATGAGTTCTTACATCTAGGTCTTGATTTTGGGTTACTGGCAAGCGGCGACGGTGTGCCTGTTTGGCTATGTGGCAAATAGCATGATCAAAATCTACTACTTATTTGGCTATGGTGCTCATATGGCGCACCTTTGTTCGGTTTTTAAGCTACTAATATAAATAGAGCTGAATTCCTTGAAGACAAATTGGGTTTGCTGGATAATAAGCACAATGTTAGGCATAATTTAAGATGTTCAAAACCTATAGTCAAAGGTCCATACTGCTATCATAAGTATTATGAATAAAATATAAATTATATGGATAGTTATGTTGGTTTAGACATTCATGAACACCCCATGGAGAATTAGAATATGGTTATGGATTTGTGATTAAATGGAACCCAAATTTATCTTCTTATATAGACAACGACATTGTCATCATTTGTGTTGAGTATTTGTGTTAGTATTGTAATGTGTTCTTTTGGTATAATGAGTGTGCTATCACAGACTTTAATACACGGCCTAATAACAATCAGTGCTGCAAATGTGGTTGCATTAAACTTCTTTGTCTTACCGCACGTTTCAACCTGCAGCTCGCCGCCGCAACGCGCGGCGGCAAAATACTAGTTAAATTTAAAAAAAAAAACATTACACTAAACAAAATAATACCTAACTTAATGTTGGGCATAACATTTGTCACGCCAAAATATGATGAAAATTATGCTCAGCCTTAGAAAGATACTTGACATGAGTAAAAGCTATAAGCACGTCTTCTTCTTTGCCGGGGAGATCCCTAAAGACTTTTTATATTCTCGTTCGAAGTTTTTATACTTCGTTTTGAGATCCCCGTACTTGTGGGAGATTGAATCACATGTACATTGGGTTCTCCAAACGAGGTTACCAAACTCGACTAGCACTTTACCTCACTGCAGTCCGCGACTTCGAACACCACGACTCGTCGAAGCGTCGTCGCCGTGGACTTGATTGTACACAATTATCAACGCGAGTTCCCCCTCTTCAATCCATTGCACCATGATTTTGAATGATTTTAGAGAAGGATTTTCAATTTGTTGTAGAAGGAGAAGAAGATGAGGAGAAGATGAAAGGTGAAAATGAAAGGTGAAGAAGAATGGAGAAGATAAATATATATATATATATATATATATATATATATATATTGATAAAAATGTAAAATGGTAATTTAAAAAAAAAATTCAAACGATCAAAAGGAGCCGTTAGCGGATGCGAGCGTGGTCGTGTCTGCTCGCTCGCGGGCCTGTTAGCGCATGGCAGTTGTCGTGTTCATGAGCCACGTGGCTCGTTGGCTGGCTCGCGGTATTTCGCTCACAGGCCACAACGCACAGTCTTATATTTCATTCTCACCGCATAATGGTTGTATAAAATGATACTACACAAATGGTTTAGTATAGGGATGAGCATTTCGGGAGAAAATACCGATAGCGAACCGGTACCCATACAAAAATTATTGATACTTAATCATTTTTTATTTTTTAGCACCAAGATTAGGAGATTTTCAGTATTAGTATCAGTTCGAACCGGTATTTTACCTTTAATTACTTGTACCGTATCACACCGTATATTTTCGGTATCGGTATCAATACCAGGTTTTGATGAAAATCGGTATTGAGATCGGTTCGCTACGATATGATACCAAGTTCATCCCTAATTTAGCTGGTTTGGGCCGAATTGCGGATTTGATCACTAAGCTTTAAATTTTACGGATTTGATTAGGGGTGAGCAAATCCAAAGAACTGACCCGTCCATTACCAGACCCGACCCAAACCGATACCCGAATGTATTAAAACCTCATAACCGACCTCAAAGACCAGGAAAACTGATCGGTCTCGGTTTTGTTCCCGTCAGTTGTACGGTTCCCGGATCAACAACCCGAAATCAGTTAACAAGTTCAAATTCATCAAGGGGTGATCAAATCCATAGCCATTTCGTTCATGATGACTAATTTAATCGTCTTGATTGTAACTTTACAAGGTATGTTAAACCCAATTCTACTTAGTTCGATCTTGTTTTCGTATGAACTGGTTATAGAAGTTAGATGGCATGATGTTTAGCAAATTCAGTAAAGTATAAATGCTTTGAAACATGTACCTATTTCATATTTGATGGATAAGCGAAAAAACTAAAAGAGTAGTGCATGGGTTATTGTACAAACATACGTGGTCGATGGTTGTAGTGAGTAGACAGATTGAAATTATTGGTTGATAATTGTTGTGTTTGTGGTTTTATAATTATTAAAGAAATGGAAATAAAAAAAATAAAAAAAAAAAGATGAGAGTTGAGACCGTGATATTAAAGAATAGAATATGTGTGTGATTGATGTTGTTAGTTGGGAATTGACTTTGGACGCAAGTTGTATCAAACAAAGATCATATTAATACTCTTTTAGCTATTGAAAAGCAACATGTATCGATTTTTGGTTGTTTCAATGAATGAATATGTTATACGTGTGACCCTGGAGCCATATGAATTGTAGTTTATTTATTTATTTACAAAAATCGGTCCACCATATACACATCGGTTTTATGGTGTTTCTATATGGGTTATATTATTTTATGGCATATATACATTTGTTTCTAATACATGACACTTTCAATGTTTATATAAATTCAGTATCTCTTCATTAGTTTTTAGTGTTGTTTACTGGTAGTTTTTGTTTGTCGAGCCGGGGCTCTGGAAGCAGCCTCTCTATCCGCAAGGATAGGGGTAAGGTTTGCCTACATCCCACCCTTCCCAGACCTTACTCTTAGCTGTGCTAATTATGGGATTTACTGGGTAAGGTTGTTGTTGTTGTTGTTTTCTGGTGTTTCTGAACCAGAATCGATCCGGACCCGAAAAGGTTAATAATTTAGAACCGATTGCAAACCCTCCTATTAAATATTGGTTCGGTTCTTGTATTCTATCGGTTCAGTTTTCGGTTATTTTCAGTCTGACCCGATATATGCTCACCCCTAGATTTAATTTATTTGAACACTTTTAAATGTGTTTCGCGGGTTTGGTGAAATTACTTTTTTGCTCTTTGTAAGTTATGATTTAAGCTTTTGAGTTTTGGCTATTTAATTTTTTTTTAATTACAATTTAACATCTAAGAGTAAAATAGCCAAGGAGTTCAAGTCTAGTATTTAAAAAAATGATGCCAATGATCTTCAGCTCAGCTGGTTTGAGGTAGGGTGGGTTTTCCTTTAGGGTTCCCATCCTGGGGGGAGGTCACAGGTTCGATCCATGCACACCACAAAAAAATTCCCCGTGACGGTTTGAGCTTAGTCAAGGAGGACACCGGTGCGTGGGTAGGGATTCGAACTTAAGACCAATAGGTTAGGGTTGTATAAGGATTTCCATTGATCTAAACCTTAAAAAAAAAAGGCAAAATGATCCCTGATACCATCTTTGAAAGAAAACAATATATTTAGGGACCAGAACCAAAATCTACACAAACCACATATGGATCATGCAATTTACTCATTAACGTTTAGGTCCGTTTGGTATGAGGTAATGGAGTAGATAAGGTAATAGAATTGAATGGAATGGATCATTTAGCATCCCATGTCTTGTTTAGTTGCCATGTGGGAATGGAACAAAACATTACTTTGTGTTGTTTGCTAGGTAGGAAAAGACGAATGAATAAAGTTGGTGGTGAGTGGCGGTAGTGAGTGGTAGTTAGTGGCAGTGATAGTGGGAGGTGATACATGGCGCGGTGGCGGTAGTGATGGTGGCAGGTGGAGGTGGATGGCAGTGATGGTGGGTGGGTGACAATGGTGAGAAGTGGCGGTGCTTGGTGGCGGCGGTGGTGGGTGGTGGTTAGTGGCGGTGATGGTGGGTAGTGATGTGTGGCGGTAGCGTGGTGGTAGGTGGCGGCGTCGGTGAAGGATGGCGACTGTGGCAAGTAGCGGTGGGTGGAGGTGATGGTGAGTAGTGGCGGTGGGTAGAGGCAACTGTGGTTGGTGACTGTGGCAGGTGGTAGAGGCGGCAGTGGGTGGTGGCAGGTGGGTGACAGTGGTGAGTGGCGTTAGGTGGTGTTGGATGGCGGGGTGGCGGGTGGGTGACAGTGTAATGATGGTGGGTGGGTGGGTAAAAGTAGTGGGTGGTGGCAATGACAGTGGTGGGTGGTGACGACGGTGGTGGGTGGTGACGGCAGCGGTGGTGGATGGTAACGATGGTGGTGGGTGGTCGATTATGGTGTTGTTAATGAAGGGTGAAAGAGTGGTGTAATGAAAAAAACACGAGGAATTGATGGAATGGTTTTGAGGGTATGGAATGTCTTGTGAAATGAGTGATTTCATTCCATTGACCAACCAAACACGCTATTTTTCATTACCTCGTAATGGTCCATTCCATTCCGAACATACCAAGGTAGAGTTTTGTATGATAGAATGGAAGATGGGATGGAATGGACCATTACGAGGTAATGAAAAATAGTGTATTTGGTTAGTTAATGGAATGAAATCACTCATTCCACAAGGCATACCATTCCTTCAAAATCTTCCACCCACCCCTTGGTTTTTTTCAATTAAATCCACTCTTACACATTTTATTAACAAGACAACTACCCACCACCATTGTCACCACCTACCACCGTCTTAATCCGTAACCGCCGTCGCCACCACCCATCACCATCGTCGTCACCAACCATCGCCTCTGCCACCCAACGTCGCCGCCATCCACCACCGCCACATATCACCCACCATCACCGCCACCAACCACCACTAGTTCATTCGTCTTTCATTCCTACCAAATAACACAAAATAATGTTTTATTCCGTCCTCACATGTCAACCAAACAAAACATTGAATAGTAATGATCCATTCCATTACTTCGTGCATTCTATTTTCTCGTCCATTTCATTACTTAATACCAAACAGACCCTTAAATATTGTGTGACCTTTTATAAGATCGTTTAAGATATTGTTTAGATATCTTTTTTTTATGTCTATGAGGAGAGATACCCTCAAAAAAACGGATTGACCCGTTAACCCATTAAAGTATTTAGAATATATATATATATATATATATATATATATATATATACTAGTGGTAATGCCCGCGCGTTGCAGCGGGTTCGTTACGCGAGGAAAATATAGTCAGTATCTTTTTTTGGTATCAGAACTTCCTATGAAGCGGCATCTGAAATTCCCGATATTCAAACGTGTTAACGTGTTTTCAAAGATTAAAAGACCGAAAAGATTGATCTAATGTTTTGTTATTTACCTCTATGTGTTAAATTTCTTTCAATGACATATCAACAAAATATGCATATAAAGCTTTTATAACAGCCTGCAATACACAAATTCATTAAACCCATGTTTGCATTGCACAAATCTTTCAATGGATGAGTTGGGTAACAGGTAATTTACATGCGGTTTGGGCCACGCCCACCAAAAATAATATTCATTTGATTTAAAAATGTTAATAAAAAACTAATGCCCTAAATATTATTCAAAAGCTATATTGATACATACACATGTATTAAAATACACTTTACAAACACGTTTAACCCATTTTATTTTTAGTTTTTTTTTACCCATTTGTGGAGGTAAAATTTTGTGGTTGCCTTGTCTTACCTGGTGAGATACGACTACAACAAGCGCGTGTTGTCGTTCTAACTCAATAATAACCTGCTCCAACCTGTTATATGCACAACTGCAAACTTTTGACGTTGCTTAAAATACCAAAACTTTAATTATTTACTTTCTATATTTTCAACAGAGATTTTTCCTTGTATTTGAATTCAATACCTTTGTATCACATCGAGATACGACTCTCCACGAGGATATCGATACCTGAGTTTGTCTTTCTTCCTTGACCTTTAAAAAAAAAGACCATTGAATGGAAAGGTATAAAATTACAAAAAAAATCGAATATTTCATATTTAACATACTCGTATTCTTCAGGCATGTTCTTCTTTAGTTCTTCATACGTCATACCGTCACATACACCAGCATTTATCTCATCAAATGCACGCCATTGTATCTATAACGTAAAGAAAGTACACAAATTTTACAAATGATAAATGATCAAAGAAGCAATTTATGTGACATGTAAAACTAACCTTGGGGAATCCATCAATTTGATTTGCAGTCAAAATTGTTCGTTGCAATGTGCTTGTCCAAATCTAGGTGCATAAATAAAAAAAAAAAACAATATAAAACATTGCAAACTTTGTACAACAAACAAAGAAAATGCAAATAGTAAAATAAGTAATAGTTCTTACAAAAGCATTTTTTTAGGCAAGATAGTTCATGTGGCCTTTAATTGAATGTTATAAGAGGGAGACTTGAATTTCACAATCAATCTCATTCAATTTGATCCTTAAGGTTACGGAACTTGAAGGGACAAGAGGTTAATGATCTATATTGATGAAGGAAGAAGGCAAAGGATTGAAGGGTATGGATGGAAGAAGGAAGGTAGTATTGTAAAAGTCTTTTGATATTGTAAAGGAGGGGGTGGATGAAATGTCTATATTACCCTCTTAAGTGTCTTAATTGTCCCAATTATGCCCATAATACCCTTAAATTTCTTGCTTAAATATGTTGTACATGTTGCTTGTTAAGTTGTACGGAAATGCAAATTACCTTGCTGTACATAACTCCTCCTTTATAATGTATTATAGATTATAGATATTATTTTTGTTTTTTTTTTCATTTCTATTTCTAGTTACATTAAACTCTAGATCTCACATGTATTGAATATTTTATTGAACCAATTTTGAGTATTATATATCTTATATTGAATCAGTCTCATTTCCCAATTAGAAAGAATCCAATTCATCCATTTCAATCTCTGTCATAAAAAGGAGAAAGGGTTATTCACTTATTCCTCCAGTTGAGAGATACCAATTTGAAATGAAAGATCAACTCCTTGAAAGGAAAAACTCAAAGGGTGAAATAACAACTATATGGTTACATTTTTTATTGTCCAAGACTCCAAGCTTACACAAGGAGCATATTTGTAGGATACCAAAACTTCAAACATTTTCATAGTTTAACAAGAAGCTTTGTATAATCATACAAATTATTATACCCTATCTAACAATTATTAATATTGAAACAACCCTAACTAAAAATAGATTAATTTCCCACACACATTTTAGTTTCCATTGTCACATGACCAGGAGAACAATAAGCCAACAAGTCATGGTCTTGTTCAAAGATAGCCATGACATCTTCCTCCAAAGTAACCCATACTTCAATTCCATTCCCTTCTTTAGTATCCATCATCATGATTCCATTCCTAAATGGTGTATTTGTAACACTAATCCACCTTGGATTCCCCCATCCAAAATTAATATCATACAATGGGAATCCACACCAACTACTAAATGTAAACACTTCGGTTCCATTTCTTTGTAACTTTTCACCAATCATTTTACTGTAGTTCAAGATTGCAAAGATCCCGTCTTTGGAATCTTGAACTTGTTTCATATAAATATTACAAAAATCTTTAAACCCGTCTCTTAGCTGGCCCGCTAAACTGCTTAACTCGGTCTCGGTTTCATTGTCGAACTGTTTCTCGACAAGAAAGGACCCGACAAAGTTGCCGAAAGAGGTTGGGGATAATGGCGGGTTGAACCGGCCGCGCATGTTCACAAGAGTCATTGCGATGGACGACGTTATGTTCGGCTTAGCCGATTTCTTGATCGCGTTCATTGTACATTTCCAAAGGAGGGCGGTAACGGCTTGAACGCGCGTACAAGGGGGTGTTTGCGCCTTAAGCGATGATACGCTCGATGCGCTTAAAACAAACCTCTTTCGAATTAGCTTTTCGGTCATTGAGATTTTGATTCCCGTGTCGAAATTCAAGAAACCGAGCCGTGGGAAAAGCGATGAGATATTGAATTCGGGGACCAAAACCGGGGTATCCGTTAATGACACATTCGCCCATTCGCGAATAAGCGTGAAGAAATTCGCGGCATCTCCAATCTTGTGCGAAGAACACGCCCCGATCGCGATCCCACCGCATTTAAACGTGGTCACTTGGACCAACAACGGAATAGTTTGATCAAAGTTCACGGATTCCTCGGTTAGAGGCACAAATTGACTCATCAAACTCAAATCATTCTCTTTAAGTAAATCCGATAAAGAACAATCAATGACCGCCTCGGAATAAGGGATTCCAGCGTCGTTGCAATTGACAAAAACATCCCCATTCACACGTCCCGCGTACGGATAAAATGATGACAAGACTCTAGATAGTGAAGTCTTGAGTCGAGGTCTCAGGTTCAAATCTGGTTTTGCGTCATAAAAGAATATTATTGGTGGGTAGATTAATGGGGATAGTTGGTCTAAAAGTGATAAGTTGTGGGTCTTCAAATGGTCCGGGGTGGGGTTTGATGGTTTAACGATGTGTGTCGCGATTATCTCAACGTTAAATGCCATCGATTAAAGGTTTTGGGTGATACGATGAATCTTAAAATGGTTTGTTTGGGCAAAAACATAGTTATAAAAGCACTTGCCGGAAAGTATCTACAAGATAACAAATGCATATATATGTTGGCACATAGTAATCATCCATTTGTCTACAAAAACAAGAGAACGTTTATGGTTTCTTTAGAAAACACAAATTTTAACATCAAACGTGTAATTTCTTGAACTCAGCGACAAACCTAAACATAATAACTTGTAACTATAGATGGTCTAAGAGAATTTACGATGAAAGCTTTATATGATCAACAATTCAATCCGATTTCGTAAAGTAGGAAATAAATATAGGGAGTGAATAGTGATCCCTTAACTAACCTATATTTATATTTTGGACTTTTATCTATACGGATAATCTAAATCAACTCTAAAATCTATATCAATGTTCACCATGCGACTAGAATCCTCAACCACTTTGGGAGGAATACATTTCCATATACACGTTGGTACCACTAGGTAACCCGATATCTCCACTAACATCCTAACAAAACAAAGTTACTTCGAATTATACGAGACTGAAGAATTGTAAGGTTCAAAGTGTTCTCTTCATTCCATATTGTCATCACTATATACACGTAAAGTTCCCTTATATTTGGGAAGAGACATAAATACAATAACAACTAACTATATATACAATAATCACAATAATGTGTTGGTCAAATGGTGAGTAATTCGTGGGTCATCTATTACACCTCCGCAGTCGAAACAGGAGGTTGTCGAATGTTGAGACTGGAGCGGAAGTCGTCAAAGAGAACTCGTGGAAGGCCTTTAGTGAAAATGTCAGTGATCTGAAGGCGAGTAGGTGTGTGAAGAATGTGAATGTTACCCCGTTGCACGTGCTCTCGAACAAAGTGAATGTCTAGCTCAATGTGTTTTGTGCGCTGATGTTGCACTGGATTGTGAGATAAATATATGGCACTGATGTTATCACAATAGACCAACGTAGCCGTGGAGAGGGTCTGCGAAGTTCAAGAAGAAGATTGCGGATCCAGCAGATTTCAGCAACCACATTAGCTACAGCTCGGTATTCGGCTTCAGCACTAGAACGAGAAATTGTTGTTTATCGTTTTGAAGACCATGAGAGCAGATTGGGGCCCATATAAACACAATAACCGGATGTAGATCGACGAGTATCCGGGCACCCTGCCCAATCAACATCCGTGTAGGCTCGTAGAGAGACTGTTGAGCAAGAAGATAAAGTAAGACCAAATGTAGCAGTGCCCCGAACGTATCTTATAATGTGTTTCAAGGCGTGCCAGTGCTCAGTGGTGGGGTTATGCATGTGAATGCAAATTTGTTGTACTGCATAAGTGATGTCTGGTCTGGTGAATGTTAGATACTGGAGGGCCCCTGCAAGACTGCGATAGAGAGTGGGGTTCTCAAATGGAGCATTGGAGGAGGCACTGAGTTTGGGCTTGGTGTCCACAGGTGTCGCAACAGGGTTACAATTTTCCATACCTGCACAAATAACAATATCAAGAGCATATGACTGCTGAGAGAGGAACATGGTGGAGCCTGTTCGGGTGACTGAGATACCCAAGAAATGACTGAGTGGTCCAAGATCTTTCATGGCAAATTCAGCCGCGAGGCTGCCCATGAGTTTTAACCTTAGAGAGTCTGATGATGTTGTCAGAATGATGTCGTCAACATAAATTAATAAGTAAGCAATGTCACCCCCGTAATGATACGTGAAAAGTGAGTTATCACACCTGCTCTGCAAAAAACCAATAGAATTAACAAAATCTGTAAATCGTTGGTACCATGCTCGTGGTGCCTGTTTAAGACCATACAACGACTTTTTGAGTAGGCACACATGATTAGGATAATCCCGATGTCTGAATCCCATGGGTTGGTGCATGTAAACAGTGTCATTAAGATTGCCATGTAAGAAAGCATTGGTGACGTCCAACTGGTGGATGGGCCATGACTGAGATAAGGCTAATGTCAAGACAGTACGAATAGTAGCCGATTTAACTATCGGGCTAAATGTTTCCCCACAATTAACTCCAACCTCCTGTGTACTACCATCACAAACCAACCTAGCTTTGTAGCGTTCAAGAGTGCCATCAGATTTAAATTTATGACGAAAAAGCCACATGCTACGTATAATGCGCATGTCAGGTCGTCTCGGGACAAGTTCCCAAGTCTTGTTTTTAATTAAGGCATTAAATTCGGTTTGCATAGCATTATGCCAAACTAGTTCAGACAAGGCATCTTTGGGATTTTTCGGGACAGGTGAGATGGAGGTAGTGGAAAGGTTAAATATTTGTTTTGGTTTAGAGATGCCAGACATGGCTCGGGTGGTCATGGTTCGGGGTGGTGGTGGGGGAGGTGAAGGACCAGGCTACTGAGGACTATGAGGTGGTGTGGGATTTTGGTTTGGTAGAGGGTAAGGTGTCGTGGTCTGTGAGGATGGGTGGGGCGATGGATGAGCTGGGCCGGGTGAAGCATTTTGGGCTGTGAGGTGCGGATGGGCTAGAGGAGGGGAGGCGGTAGATGGGACGGGGGAAGTTTGATGGGCTGGAGTGGAGTGTGTGGGAGCTGGGCCGGGAGATTGGTTTTGGGCCGTGAGGTTTGGATGGGCTAGGGAAGGGGCATCAGTAGGTTGGACGGGTGGGTAGTAAGTATATGGATGGACAGTGGCATCTAGGAAAGTGTAGGAGTTTGGTATTGGTTTGTGAGATTTGGAAAAAGGAAAAATCGTTTCATCAAAAATGACATGACGATTAATAGTGATTGTGAGGGTTTTGAGGTCAAGACATTTGTATCCTCGATGGTTGGAAGGGTACCCGAGGAATACACAAGGATAGGAGCGGTAGGCTAGTTTATGAATGGTGGTGTGAGGAATGAGTGGGTAACAAATGCAACCGAACACACGAAGGTGATCGTATGTAGGTAAGCAATTGTAAAGCCTTTGGTAGGTGTTTGGAAGTTATGTATTTTGGTTGGGATGACGTTTAAGAGGTAGGTGGTGGTTTGGAGGGCATGGTGCCAGTAGGTGTTTGGAGTGGATGAGTGGGCCAAGATGGTTCTCATGAGGTTGTTAATGGTGCGAATCTTTCGTTCAGCTTTACCATTTTGGGATGAGGTGTGGGGACACGAGAAACGGAAGTGCATGCCATTATTGTTGCAAAAATTTGTAAATTGGTTATTGGCATATTCACGTCCGTTGTCGCATTGGAGCTGTTTGATTTTGGTGTTGAATTGGGTGTGGACAAATGTGTAAAATTTTGTAAACATGGCAAACACATCAGATTTGTGGGCTATGGGGTAGGTCCATAAAAAATTGGTGTAATCATCCAAGAATAATACATAATAACGATGTCCACCATTAGAAATAATAGGGGACGTCCAAACGTCACTATGAACAATATCAAATGGCATAAACGTGCTTGTATTAGATGCAAGAAAAGGGAGTTTAGTGTGTTTCCCAAAAATACAAGCAGGACAAGTTTTGTTATTTAAAACACCACAAGAAATAGAACTAGTAGTTTTTAAATTATTCAAAATTGCTGGGCCTGGATGACCGAGACGTTGATGCCAAATGTCTTGAGTGATAGCAGCAAAAGTTGAAGCTGTGTTGAGGTTGGTGATGTTGGATGGGCTGAGAGTGTAGAGATCCCCCGAGCTATTGCATCGTAGGATAGGTTTCTTGGTCCGTAGGTCCTTCACAGTAAAACCATAAGGGTCGAATTCAACAGACAATTGATTATCAGTTGTAAAATGACGAACAGAAATTAAGTTTTTGACAAGGTTAGGGGCATAAAGGACATTATTTAGTTTAAAAGGTGGGAAGGCGGGGGGGTAAGGTTATGTTGCCTTGTCCTAGAACCGGAATGGTTTTGCCATTGCCAACTATTATGTTACGAATAATGCCAGAATTAAAAATAGACGAAAACTTATCAGATTGTGGAGACATAGTACCTGACGCGCCTGTGTCCATGGTCCAAGAGGAATCATTATGATGAATAGCCAAGTTGTATAACGCCTGAGCAATGTCGGTTGGAGAGTGCCCGGTGTTGTAAGATTGGGCCGAGGAAGAATTAGTGGGCTTGGGGCCTAGAATACCCGAAGCATTGCTGTGAGAGTTGGATGGGCCGTGGGCCTGATTCTGTGGCTGTGGGCTTTGACCGGGTATAGGGGCTGATGGGTAGGGGCAAGGTGCGTAGGACCATTGGGCCCAAGGTGAGGGGGAGTGGGCCTGAGAACTAGGTTGTGGTGGATATTGTTGTTGGCCGCTGTTTTGTTGAGGAGGCCAAGATGGGTTCAGCCAGTATGCATGGTTGTTGAAGTATGGCTGTTGGTAGCGACCACGCCCATAGGAATTTCGACCACGTCCCCGGCCCCGTCCGCGTCCACTCCCTCTGTGGTTGTTGTCCAACCGGTGGTTGTCGCGGGTTTCGGTGTAGTTGGACTGTTCAGTTGTGGCGTTGAGGGCAGTGCCGGCATTTTGAGCCGAGAGTTTGGCTTGGCTATTTTTGGTATCTTCGACTTGACACAAGCGAGATCTTGTATTGTAAAAATCCGGCAAGGGCTGAGTATTTTGAAGTATAAGAGAAATACTCTCATATTGTGGGGTCAAGCCGATGAGAAGTTGTAGGACAAGTTGATTTTCGGTGACCGGTGCTCCAAGACTTGTGAGTTGATCGTAAAGCAGTTTCATGGATTGGCAATAATCCGAAACATTTGAGAATTGTTCAAGACGGGTGTTGATGAATTTATTTTGGAGAGTGATGGTACGGGCGGCTTGGTTGTCAAGGAAAAGATTTTTGAGACGAGTCCACGCGTCATAGGCGGTGGTATTATTGATCATGATTGTGTGAACAAGGTCTTGGGTGATAGTACCATAGATCCATTGTAAAACAATGGCGTCTATGCGAGTCCAAGAATCCTGTGGGGTTTTTGGGGTGGTATCTTTGTCCGGTTCAGATGAAGAAGAGGTGGCAACGAGAGTACGGGCTTGTAGGTGGTCATAAACATCATAAGCTTTGCAATGAATCGTGAACAATTCAGCCCATGTGTTGTAGTGTTCAGTTTTACTATCAAGAATTATGGGAATAAAATTCTTGATATTGGACATAGTGATTGCAGGGTGAATAGGGGAAGACATGGTTGTAGGATGAATAAGGATCGGAAGAAAAAAAAATTAAGGTGCGGCAGGGGTTTGAAAGTTGACGGCAAGAGGAGAAGAAATTCTTAGGGTAGAAGGCTTTGATACCATGAAGAATTGTAAGGTTTAAAGTGTTCTCTTCATTCCATATTGTCATCAGTATATACACGTAAAGTTCCCTTATATTTGGGAAGAGACATAAATACAATAACAACTAACCATATATACAATAATGTGTTGGTCAAATGGTGAGTAATTCGTGGGTCATCTATTAGAGACGATAATCTGCTTAATGCAAAACGCTCGATAGAAATTTCTTAATACCGCCCCAATTAATAACTTCCATTGGATTGTTGCCCCAAAAGTTATGAATAACATCCCTGTAATTTTCAATCCGATATATTACATCTTACAATATCGAAAATATACAAAATATGAGCAATTTAAACGATTAAATTCATCTTCTCAAAGGGGAATATCAAGACCTTTGCCAATTTCCACCCCGATCATCTCAAGTATGCCTTTGTTCAAGATCTGCTCAAACAAATTCAAATGGTTATCAATTACAGCTTTTGCTCAAGAACATGTTACACACTTACACTGGAAATATCATGACGTGTTAGTCAAGATCGTCGTAAGGTTCTTTTCTCTACTTGCTACGGGTCCGACTCATGTTTTTTATTTAAAAAAGCTCATCTATACCAAATAAATATATAACTGGTTGCGTCACGTGTCGTAATTTTACAAGTTCAACACTTATTTCACCTGTTCGTGTTATATATATATATATATATATATATATATATATATATATTGATTTGAAAAGATAATTTCAATCATGTTTTATCGAAAAAAATTATAATCACTAAATATTAATTGTTAACTATTTAATATTTTCTTTATACAACCGATGTAATACACGGGTTTCTAAGGGGGCACCACCCGTAAAACTCACGGGTACCCCACTACCACAGCAACACCGCCCCGGGTTGCAGGGGTAGCGGGTTACGGGTATGGTTCACGGGTTGTAGGCAACAGATAGAATGGGTATGGGTTTTTGTTTTTACGGGTTGAGTAGTTAAAGGTAGTGGTGCCTCTAAATTTGTGTTTCAGGGTAGTGAACTAGTGAAATGACGTGACAGTGCAGGATTAGTGAAAATCAGTAGTTCAGCGAAAACCTCGCGCATGTATAAATTAACCGGTAATCGAATAAATTACTGCGTACCAATTCGACGATAAAAGTGCCAATGAGACCAATCATGCAAGCTCTAGAGTTCCATATCTCAGCAGTTTTAGTGAATCCAAGAAACGGTGCTTGAAACTTGGGCTGTGATTTTGGCAATTCCACCTGAATATGAATACCCCAATTGATTAAACAACTTTAAATCCATTATAAATAAAGAACATCAAAGCTGAATATATTATATATATACACACACATACCCCTGCAGGAAGCTTTGCAGCTTGAATCTTGAAGAAGACAGTTCTTTTAGTGGAAATTTGGTGGGGTTTAAACAAGTGGGGTGATCGTTGATTTGGTGTTTGTAGGAAAGATGATGAGATGGTAGCCATTGTTGAATGATTCAAGCTAGATTGTTATGTTGTTTTTGCAGGAATTTGTGTTGGAATAATGTGTGGTAGTGTGATTTTATCTGGTTTTGGTTGGAGAAGCATTATCCGCCATTCATTTCAATTGGTAGGAAAGATGATGACATGGAAAAAGGGTAACTAGAAAAAAAGACAACTTAAAAAATAAGTAAAAATATAAATGTCTCACCCAACTATGTAAAAGATAACAGTGGTAACCGGCAACCAATAAGGTAGTGGTGGAATGGTTAGGAAAAGACTTAATGTTTCTTGTTACCCATGTCAGTGGCGGACATAGTGTGGTGTGAGGCGTAACATCCGTTGCCTCTCAACTTTTCCGGCGTAGTACTATTTTATATATTTTTTTTACGTTTTTTGTATTACGTTACTCTTGATATTATATAATGTTACCCCTCAATTATTTTAAAACCCCAAAACACTATCAAAGTTTTATTATTAGCTAACATTAAAAAAATATATAAGCCATAACCATTGGCCCATTCCATTTGTTAATTTTAAAATAGAAGCTCATAGGGCCTTTTTTTTTAACGTTTTACATATTACTATACCCCTAAAAAATTTATCTACCCTTGAAATTTTATGCTACCTTTCAAACTATGTTAAAAACCCAACACCATAGACAATACTCACAATAGTCCATCAATCCATCCATTTAAATAAAAGCCCAATTTTTAAAAGAAAAAATAATCATTCCACACCAAAGCCCACTCCTTAAGTCCATCTATGAATTAGATTATTTCGAATAGGGCCACCTTTGCAGCCCCACCTCTGGCAACGGTCCACCACGCACCACTCCACCACAACATACCACTCCACTCTACAATCTCGGCCTAAAGTATAATGTTTTTTATGTGCAATTGATTAGGCTTAGGGTTTATGTATAATTAATTATTTTTACATTTTATTTTAGGTTTTATGTGCAGTTGTCAAGTTGTCTATGGTTCACATTTTGTCTTGTCTAAAATTAGGGTATTTGAAAGCTGAAACCAACTTCTAAACGAGTTCTTATTGGCAATTTATCTAAAATAAAAGCCGAAAATGATGATAATGGTCTAACTTCAAGTGCAAATATTGCTAATAGTGATATTTAAGTACGGTAAAAAATAAGTGAACATTGTATGAATGTACGGTAAAAAAATAGCTTTACCCCTGAAATTTTGATTTAGATCCGTCACTGACCCAGGTTCAATTCACACTCTGTTCTTTATTTTCTGTGGCATCTAGGTGAAGAGCAAATACGGATAGCGCCGGTTCGACTCGAATGAGAGACAAGATTTACCGATTATTTCACTGTTGATCTTGACCACAACGCCCGGTGTTATAGTGGTTAGCACGTCCTTCTTGCCGTTCAAAAAAAAAAAATAACAGTCGACCATACCTTGTACTTGTTCGATGGCTGTCCTTTATAAATTTTACGCTGTTGAAGTGAATCACTTGTGAAGTTGAAGAAATTTAACTTGATGACGATCTCATAAAAAATATGCATCATTAATACTACACATACATATTTGAATTCCATGCGTCTGTATTAAAGTATTCAACTTTTGTCAATAATATACTCTTTCCAAATACGAACATTTCCACTAAAATCAAACTCCCAATGACCCAAACCATCCTACAACTCAACATGGAAACCAAACGAGTATTCAACATACTACTTTGCAGTAGTGGGTCATGGAAATTTATTAAAGGTGTCAAGATGCACTTTCCTTTAGGTAATAGTGATACATCCCATATTCCCATAATTTACCCACTCCTTTAAAGTATTGTATGTAGGTGACGGGAGTGGAGAGAAGGTGTTGTAAAAAGTCTGCTAACATGGTCTTATAGGACATGGAAACTTACCCATGCCTTATTTTATAACCATCATACTTGGTTTTATGACTTTATCCTTTGTATCTAGTAAATCAGTACCAAGCATCACACAGGCATAGATATGTAATGTGTCATCCGGTACAAATTAAGTGAATACACTAGACGTGAGATGGTTCTAAAATAGAACAAAACGAAAGGTTAGTGCCAGTTCAAGGGAAGTATTTTGAAGCTGGTGCTTAGGGCCCCCCAATGTAATAAGACCATCATCATCATACTCAGTTAATCTCACCTATAGCAAAGCTAAGGTAGGGTTTGAAAAGGGTAAGATGTAGACATCCTTACCTCTACCCCTAAGAATAGTGAGGCTGCTTCCACAAGATAGACCTTTAGTTAGATATCTCTATGGCCTGATAGTCTTATTATGTTTTATTTTTTTATTTTTTTTATCATTCATATAGTTCTAGTCATTTCATTTACGGTTTCTTCGTGGTTTTATGTTTGTTTCTTATTTTTGTTAGCTTTGGAAAAGGGCCTCACAAAAGGTGAGTCGGCCTTGCACACGATGACATAATTGTAATACCATTGGCCTCCCGTTTCTCACAAAACCTACACAATGGCATAGTGGTGACAATTGTTGCAAACATACAAGGACGAATGCAACGACATAGTGGTTGCGTAACGATGTTCGCCGGACAAGAAGAAAATCAAATGGAGGTTCGAGATTTTCAATTCAGACTGCAGCAATGGTTCAGATAAGTTCGAAACGAAAAATCAGACGCTATTGTCATTGTTATAATTATACTAGTAAATATTTGATATGGTTGGGTGGTAATAATAGTAAAAATACAATATGGAAAATAATAAAAAACTAGTGTTATTAAAATAATAGAATCAATCGAAACAAAAAATTTTAACGATTGAAATTGATTAACCAATCTGAATGATTACAACACAATAAAAAAAACATCCAATTACAATGAACGAAAAAAATTAGAAAAACAGAGATTTACACTCGGACAATTAATCATATGAAAAACATACAATTATGAATAGTTGTCAAATACTTTCGGTTTTGTTTTAATAAGTATGATTAAACATAAAAATTAGGTTAAAAAAGTTGCAGACGAAGAAGAAGTTGGTGAAAACAGGGGCTTTTAAGCGCACTTACAAAAATTTAAACGCACACACACCAATATTAAACGCACCTTTGAATTCACTTCCTCTTGAAAACAAACGCACATTGTTGTAAATCACACGAACCAAAATTTAAACACACATACAACATTTAAACGCACGCAGTATAAAAAAAACACACGTTACAAATATGTAAACGCTTTTGTCTATTCCTTTAAACTCACACATTGTACAAACAAGCGCACGTTACAATTTTTAAAACTTCTTTTGTATTTTTAATTAAACGCACCTTTCAATTTTTAAACGCACCATAAAAAGGTACCATTGTCATACATCAATGACCCTTTCTTTAACAATTTTCTATTACCCATTTCCTCCAACTTTTAACTTCCTCTAAATTGCTTTATTATCATCCACAAACTTCTGATAATAAGCTACCAACGCCTTCGAAATACTCTGTCTTATTGCATATATCTGCGACGTGTGTCCTCCTCCTTTCACCCTGATCCTCATATCCACGCCAGCAAACTTCGACCGTCCGATTAATAGGATCGGTTCGAAAGCCTTTGTTCGAAGGATCTCTGGCTGTAAGAGCTCGAGTGGGGCCCCGTTGAAACAGGGGAAGAAGAATAATCAAGACCAGGAGTCGATCCTAGACAACGGAGCTGAAGACGATGACGACAGAGTACGGTGGTGGGTTTTCGAGTAGAGTTGGGTTTGGCGAGATGTTCGATGAAAAATTATTGGATTCTGAGGTTAAAGAAAGGGAGTTTCCGACCAATTGTTGTATTTCCGGTTGGGTTTCCGGATGATCTTGACGTTTCCGAGTTGGTTTCCGGTTGTGTGACTAGTTTCCGGCTGAAAGCATCAAAGCTTTTTCATGTCGTCGTCTGGGATTTGGAGCTGTGTTGGGGCGTTTGAGGGCTTTGGATCTGGTGGTGGTGTTGCAGGAGTCTAGGTTACTGATTTGCCTTTAGGTTTAACTGCAATTGAGTTTAATTATAGTTTAATTAGGTTAATCGTGGTTTGGTTAGGTTGACTGGTGGCAATTTCTCTTGACTTCTTACACTTTGTATGTTAAGAATACTTTGTATCTATAATTTCTCTTTAATAATAATTGAAACTCATTGTAAATTTGTCAATTTTCTCATTTAAACAACAATTATTATAACTTAATATAAATGTCTTTTTCCTAGTTTCGTGTTCTAAACAAGAAAAAAACACTTAAGCCTAATCTAAGCCTAAGCCTACCCTCTTCTGTCTTCTTCCTCACCCCTTCTTCTGTACACATACTCTGCACATCAACACCTCCAAACCAATCATCCAATCCACCATATAACACCACATACACATGCACATGCTAGGGCCGGCCCAAGCCCAAGTATTTTAAAGCTAGGGCTTTGGGCCCCCAATTTTTTAAGGCCCATTTTTAAAAAATATACAAGTATCTGCATATTAAATTAGCTTCGAGAATTGTAGCAACATATATGTGACTGTACTCTAGTGGTTACCATCCTGTTTTTTTTTATGAGTAGACGTGGGTTCGATTCTCAGTTATAGCACTTTTTTATAATTATCTTGCTATGAACTTTGAGCATGCCTCATCTTAAAAGCTTTATTTTTTTTATCTTCTCTAAATTTACCTCATGTAGCCATTTTATTTTAGATAATATATACTTAAGAAATATTCATGTCGATACTATCATATTTTAACAGAAAAACACATAATATATAAAGCGCTATTTTGTTCTTTCTAAATTTATTCTTATTAATTTATGCCCCAAGTAAAAACTGAAAATATATATTCAAATTGGAGGCCCTGAAATTTTATTTCGCTTTGGGCCTCTAAAACGGTTGAGCCGGTCCTGCACATGAACATGAACCTGAACAACAACCACCTATGATGGACCCTCCCCGTGTTTCTCCTCACCTTAATCATCATTCTAACCATCCAATTCACGACCAATAACCAATCCGGGTTCCCGACCCAACCCATTTCCTATCCGGGTATTCCCTCTCCCGGGTCGGGTTCATGTGGCAGGTCGATGCCAATATGGGCGGTGAAGAGGTCGATTGTGGAGTTTGGTGGTGTGGGTGACGGGGTGACGTCAAACACGGCGGCATTTACGGCGGCGATGACGTGGATGACGAGGTTTGTAGGGAGAGGTGGGGCCCAGTTGAATGTTCCTAGAGGGACGTGGGTTACTGGTAGTTTTAATGTTACTAGTGATTTTACGTTGTTTCTTGAAGATGGTGCTGTTATTATGGGCTCGGAGGTAATTTCACATATTAATTTTTTTTTTAGTTTGTTGGTTTTATAATTTTTAAGGTGCTAATATTTACACACCTTTCAAAATTGTTTGGACACTCTTTTATATGCGGCGTATAGCTCTATACGCTGCATATAGAGAGTTGCACAAACTCTCACGCATCATTAATATCTTTCAGTCAAAGGCTTATACGCGACATATAGGCCTAAACGTGACGTATAGGGGACCACAACATTTTTCATTGACAGACCTCTCATACGCCATATATAACCCTATACGTGGCGTATAAAGAGGAGGGGTGTGTAAATATGAAACGGGGATGTGTCAATAGCCAATTTTTATTGGCTTTGTCCTATAAAGAAAAGATTTAAATGTCGGGTGCAGAAAGTCAAGTTTTGACCTTTTTTTCTGTCATTTAAATAACTGTTTAATGATTTTCTTAAGGGTTGTAACGGGTTCAAAATACAAGAAAATAACGATATTGTGTTGCATCGGGTTAAACTGTAAGAAAACAAGTTTGAGGGTGTTTGGGGCTTCTGAAACGGATTTCTAGATTATTGCGTTTTGAAAACGCAAATAATCATTTTTTAGTGTTTGGGTTGAGTTTTGAAATGGATTTTTAGGCTACCAAAACGCAATAATCTAAAAACAGCTCTATCCCTACTATAGTAAAACGCATAATCATTTTTCAAAAATCAATCCCAAACACCCTCTTAGTGTTGTAAGTAACGGGTCAAACTACAAGAAATCATAATTGTGTTGTAAATGGGTGACACTGTAAAAAAAACAATATTGTGTTGCAGTCAAAGTACAAGAAAACATGTGTTGTGGCGAGTTAAAGTATAAGAACACAGCATTTTGTTGTGACGGGTCAAACTATAAGAAAACAATACTACTCAATGTCCCGTTAATAGAAAAGTTTGGCAGGAGAGCGTTACTAGACCTCTCGGACCCCTCTAGTCTCTAGAACCACCCGTATGACAAGCTCTGCCGAGATTCATTTTGATCAGCTTGATTTGCTTTAAACTGAAGTTTGAACAACACTGGTTAATATGAATAATTGTTTTAACATTTGACCAATAGTGAAACAATACTAAACCAGTTTATGCAATTCTAGTTTTGTTGTTTACAAAAATCAAAACGTGCTTAAGAAATAAGATGGTGTTTAAATTTTATATAGGATATGAAAGAATGGCCTATAATTGAGCCGTTACCTTCTTATGGAAGAGGAAGAGAGAGACAGGGAGGGAGACATATAAGCTTAATTCATGGTAATGGTCTCACAAATGTTGTCATTACAGGTACACCATCATGTGTCACCTATTTTTTTAACATCAAAGTACTTTTCACTACAAATAAGGAACACGTTTAACATTTTTAAAATGATTTTCTAAGAAAATAGAGGCAAATTTGACCCTTTCTATGGTCACATGGCTCTTTTTTCAAACCCAAATTTGACATAATTTTACTAATAAGTTGATACTTAGATACTTTGTTATCAATAATATTATAATATATGAGGTTTGCTTATTACAGTCAATTTCAAGTAAAAAACCGCAAGCACCCAAGAAACACTTGTACCTCTATTTTTAACTTTTAACTATGATACATAAAATGGTTATGTAACCGCATAATTCTTATGCAGCTCTATACTTTAAAAGATTGGTTATGTGTTTTGAATAGTACGTGATACATAACCTTTTCCTTTGACCATAAAGTGGCCCGCATGATCTCAAGATTTACACCAAAAAATAATAAATAAATAAATAAAATTAAGCATGGAACATATGTTGTGTATGCTAATTTAATGAAGTTTGGTCTAATATTCTTGCTGATGACTGTGGATAATTTGATTTATAAATAAAGGGTACAGGATGATGTTACCTTTTCTTGTCATTGCCACAAAATTGTTGTCATTACAAGCTGTTTGGCTCTTTATATTCTTTAAATACTAATGTGGGGCTAGAAATCATAATCTTTAGGATTATTGTATTGAAGAGAACACACTAGAAAGGGGAATCATACCTATTATTGGGATGCTTTCCTGTATATTTTTATATTATTTGAAGATTATAAATTTTAATAATCTCATGCTCAATATAAAAAGATTACAGTTTGTCTTGTACAATTAAAGGAATCATTTCATGTTCCAAAATTGATGACTTAAAAATTTATTGATTCATGTTTTGACTCCAAAAGTCAAAATGTTGACTTTTTCACTATGGGTATTGACCCCAAGAGTCATCAACTCATCATGTTGACCTTTTTACACAATGGGTGCTAACTCACTATCATGATGTTAAATGATAAAGAACTTGAGTTGAATAAGACTATACGATGTTAGTGCATGTTTGTGTGACAAACGCTTCTCTAGATTAGTATCATTTTATATTTGGTTGATAAGTTTATTGTAACATGTTTGACGTAGTTATAAGTCAAGCATGATAGTCTTTTACATTTTACCCTAGCAAACAAAGTAGTCAGAGAAGATAACAAAGAAGTTATTAAAGAAGATAGTCATCTTCTTTATTATCTTCTTTAGTCTGACTCAGGCCCATGCACTATAAATACGTGCATTGAGGTGTAGGCCAGAGTTAGATCTTTTGAGGCTTGTAATTGGTATTATTCCCACTGAAAGTTTATCAATAGACAAGCCAGTTTTTAGTATTATCGTGTTCATAATCGTTCAAGTCTGTTCATCGATTTGCATAAACATCTATCAAGGGATTCCGCACATTGATAGATCTGATCTAGCTTGTTACCGATCCATTCCAAGGACCTACATACGATTTGTAAATGAGTGTTCGATAAGTAGTTTCTGAATGATTTCAGGGCAAAATAGATGGAAACGGTAAGATGTGATGGGACTTATGGTGGAACAGGACTTTGAAACACACCAGAGGCCACCTTCTTGAAATCATGAATTCAAGAAACATACTCATTTCGAACCTCACATTTTGCAATTCTCCATTTTGGACTATTCATCCTGTTTACTGCAGGTTTGATCTTCCTCTCTTTTTAGTTTTTACTTTTGTAAGTCAAAGATAGCATCTTTACTATTCAAGATTGATATGATATGACTATTTAAGCTTCTTTATAACTTAGTTTTGTGTAGCCATAGGTTTTAAAAGGATATACCAATTTAGGAGTTAAACATTAGTGTGTTTATCATTAAAAAAAAAACAAAAAATAAAAAAAAAAAACAGTGAGAGGGCAGTGGGAAAAGTGTGATGCTTTTTATAATCACCTATCAAACAATATGGGCTCCATCAAGCAATTTTGTCCATTTTATCCTCAATCCAGATTTGGACCCAAATGCATTTGCTTTTTTAATAAAATAACATTAATTAATTTAAGGAATTTTATATAGGGTTGGGGTTGTTCTCAAGCCCATTTTATCTTTTTTCTATTACATTGAGTCCCATCATTTATCATATTATTTAATTATCTATTTTATTGCTTAGGATGTCAATGGTGATGAATCTTGAAACACATAGCACATGATCCTTCACATGTTCTTTTTATGATGAACACAAAGTTGCACTTGATCTTGTTTTGTTGTAAACTTGTAATCAACATAATGAGGGCAATGTAACTTACTACTTCCATCATATAATATTAAAAGATACATAACTAGAATTTAGATATAAGTAACAAAACCTGACATGTATGGGACAGGGATTATCAATACTCGTCCAATAACATGCTCGTTACCATCCCCGCGGCTGCCCCCTCCCCTTTACACACACGAGAGAGAAAATAATAAGCAAATGTTTATGGACAACTTTGCCCTTAAAAATGATAGAACTAGCTTAATGAATTTGTATTACTGTTCTTAATTATGATCCCAAGCTAAATGCTTTACTTCATTATTTTTCAGTAATGTTGTGATAAAAGACATGACCCAGGTATTGCCTTTTGCTTTATTAACTAACATATGTTAATATGTTATGTTGTTTCATTTACAATTCTAAAAGTTATTAACATCTTTTAACATACCTTATAGATTCATGTACAAACGTTTGTATCGAAGACTGTTACATCGAGAGTGGGGACGATCTTGTAGCTATAAAAAGCGGGTGGGACCAATACGGGAGATCCATGGCTCGCCCAAGCTCAAACATCATTATCAGACGCGTATCAGGCACAACTCCAACATGTTCAGGGGTTGGGATCGGTAGTGAAATGTCAGGCGGCATTTCAAACATCCGAGTCGAAAATCTCAACATTCGAAACTCAGCAGCCGGTATTCGAATAAAAACCGACAAAGGTAGAGGAGGGTATATTGAAAACATAACCATTAAAAACATTACAATGGACAAAGTTAAGGTGCCACTAAGGTTTAGCCGAGGCGCGGATGACCACCCGGATAATGGGTGGGACCCGCACACGCTTCCAAGGGTAAAAAATATATTAATAACTACTGTGGTTATAATTCCGAAAAAGCCCCTGTGCTGCAGGGGATTGGGTGCACCATTTGAAGGAATATGCATGAAAAATGTTACATTGCTTGGGTTACAATCAACCATACAATGGAACTGTGAACATATATCGGGTTTCGCTAGTGATGTTTCGCCTGCACCATGTCCATTGTTGCGAAGTTATAATTTTGCTATATTAAAGTCGCTAAATTCCTTTAATATACATAGACATGTAATTTTGTTTTGAAATACAAGTCGTATTAACTTTTAATCATATGGCAACATCAAGGCATATGTATCCATGTTACATGTCCAATGACCAACCCATAATTCGTCATAGGATCACTTGTATGGAGTAAGATACAGTGTGTTTAGGTAGGGGTTTGTTTGGTACTAGACCCATCAGATTACTTGAAACTGATACCAAACTTGTTTGGGTGCATAAAAAATGCATACAATGTTAAAAATATAGTAAGTAATATTTTAAATTTGTTGAAATAGTCAGTTAGAACACTTAAATATATTGATTTGAAATCGTTGGCATTTTACTTTAAGGGTACATATATGGGTCATGGGGGGAAGGGGTATGGAGTGAGGAGTGGCATGTGCCAGCTACGTAGCAGAGGATGATTTCATTCCAAGCCCCAAAAAACCATGGGGTGATGGGGGTGGAGGGGAGTGTTCTGTTTTGTTTTTTTTTTTTTTTTTGGCCCCTAAGCAACCCCAACCATTTTCACGGTAAGTCTCCCGTTTCATCTCTTGGTGAAACAAAGCGTTTATTCTATTCCAAAAAACATTTTAGTTTTGATTTTTTGCTATCACGGGCTTTCGGATACGAATATCCAGGACTTCATTAAAGCGAGTTCTTCCGTCTCAACCCATCTTTAAGGTGCCCTTTCAACGTTTTTCTTCTCCGTAGTTTTTTTTTTCCTATGGCTTCTCTTTTTTACCTTCTTACCCAACGATTCACTGACTTCTTGTGGTTGGGTTTCGGGTACAAAGTCGGGTGTAGGCACGGGAAACTTAGGTTGCGCTATGTTGTGAAGTTGATATTGAGGCAAGTGAACGCTTAGGTTTTGGAAATTAGGTTGGGGGTAGGACCCGCAATATATTCCACCGGATATAAGTTGGGCATATGACGTGAAGTCGTTTGCATTGCTCGTAAATTGTAGGTTTTGGTTTTGAGGGTGACTAAGATTCAGAGAGTCGCCTCGTCCACATGGGCGTTCTAGGTCATATTTACGGTTGTTGGGATTCTTTCTCAGTTATAAGATATTGAGAGATGATATCGAGGGATATGTGCTTAAAAAAATAAACAAAATGTTGTATACATACACACTAATTAAATTTTTTTTTACCATTGGCTTACGGCTATATACAAACAGTCAAGCAATAAAAAACCGTTAGCAAATCATAATTGTCCACGTCATACTCACATTTTGCCCCACGCCGATGGATATTTCTAACCTTTTTGCCCTACGCCCTTCTTCACGCTTGCCACGGTGTGGTGGGCTAGCATAGAAGAGCTCTACGGCCCATTTTCACGTCATCACACCGTGTATCCTTAAAACTATAGGAAATTATAGGCGAGTACTAGATATGACTGTCATACTCAAATTGAATGAGAACTTATAAGCGAATTAGTTACACAAACGGTAAATGTGGTATGTCTAAATTATGGATTTAAAACATATTTATTACTTAGAAATTACAAACTTGTCTAAATTATGGATTTAGAACATATTAATTAGAAACTACAAACTTGTACCAAAGTTATGCATACGGGTAACATGTTCCTTAACATGGATCGTCAAGACCAAAATATGTCATTACTCTATAAAAATGTAAGGATCATCTTTCTATTTAAACATATTGATAGGTCTTAAACAATCATAATCTTCACCATTTATGCTCCTTTAACATACAACATACAACAAAAGATAATCCCTTAGCATTCCTAACTACATTAATTCATTAGTACACGCTCTAATCACTTCTAAATCTACTTCTACTTCCTTTCTTGCATGCCGGCCGTTGTGTTCTTCAGTATCTGCATAACAACAAATCAATCAAATCCTCGATATTCTTAAGGTTGTAACAAGCACAAACACACATAAACGATAAATCATGAGATAGTAGACATACGTGTCTAAGCATCTGGTTCTCATTTTGCAAAGTCGACAAACGCTCTTCAACCTCAGAGTTCTTCTTCTCCAACTCTTTCACTCGTACCTCCAACTCGCTCAAGTATGCCTTCTTTCTCTCCCTTGCTTGTTGAGCCGAAACCCGATTCCTCAACAACCTGTTACCCGACCGAAGCCAAAACAATATTAAAAGATCTTGCCGTATACTATTAACTCACTGTCTTGTACCACATACCTAACTAGGGAGAACATTGAACAGTGATACTATTAACTCATTGTCTTGTACCAAAGGGCCTTTGGTGTACTGGTATCAAGGTGCTGGATAAAGTTTTGTCTTTCCAATTGACGAGGGTTCAAATCCCGTTAGTGACAAATTTACATTAAAAAATAAAAAAAAATACTCATTGTCTTGTATTAACTATCATGTACATCAATACAAGAGGGAATTGAAATTAAATAATCCCAACTTTGTTGGGTTAGAAGGCAATGAAAATTAGAATCTAACATGCCTAACTTGTCTTGATTTTTATTTCACTGGACTAAAACTAACTGGGTTGTCTGACTTTTTTGTGAACCAGGACATTTTTTATACATCATCTGCCAACGTGGCATGCGAAAACTAACTGGGTTAACCCCGGTTAGTTTTGGTCCAGTGAAATAAAAACCAAGACGAGTTAGGTCTGTTAGATTCCAATTTTCAAGTTAGGATTATTGCTTTGCAATACGATAAAGTTGGGATAATTTAATTTCAATTCCCCTTATTTAAATAATTCAGACTATAATCCATTATAATAAACGCAATGTACCTAAAGAATTATAGATGTAATTGAACACTTATTGAGTTATCATGTTACATAATTGTCTTATTTTATTACTATGCAGTTGTATTTATTTAAATTAAACTATTAGGACCAACATTGACTATGTATGAGATGTATACCTCTTCAACCGCTTGTTTTCTTTATCAGCCGGGTTCTTCCCTCTTTTCCTTGTACCTTCAGCAGATCCATGAACCCGGTCCGGTTGCACTGCAACCAACCCGGTTTCCCGGCCCGATACCGACGTTCCGGCAGCCTCACCTCCCATCTGAGGCACTCTCCTGATCTCCTCATCACTCTCCATTCCTATCATCACAATTCACATAACCTATAAACTTGATTACACAAAATAAACAAAGATTTTGATTGTATTAGATTGTAAACATGTAATTTAAGGTTACATGAGATGCTATTTATTTAGACCACCATATTACATTGAGATACACATTTAATTACTATCAGGATAAGATCGGTACCATACCAAACCTATGGGCAACTGTGCCCTGTTTTGTTTTTTTTTTTTTTTTTTTTTTGCTCCGTAGTATAATTTTACGCGTTTTCAACCAAAAATTTTATACATATTTAGCTCGCCTCTCGTAATTGTTACTACTTTTTCTCTTTATATGTATTTGGATAACAAATAACGAATCTTTAAGTACGTATGGGTACGGTGCTTGTATTCGCAATGGCGAAGGTTAGTGAGGGCCAGGGTGCCCGGCCCCACCGGTTTTGTTTTAGCGGTGGAAGTTTACGATTTTCATAGTTAATTTTTATATGGATTGAGTTCGGCCCCTACAGATTTGATCTTCTAGACACTACCGATACGAAAAAAAATGAGCCCGGCCGCCGCCGATTTTTTCTTCCAGCTTCGCCACTGTAGTATTCGGTAGCAAATGCTTACTATAGTATATTATTTCGTCTAATAAAATACCAATATTACACAACTAATCTCTATACAATACTAATTGGTTTAGTAATATAAAATTGACATAAAACTGTAAATCGATTTGGAAAATCCAAAAACGATCAAGTGGAAAGTGGTTCGATCAGATTGACATTTTGGACAAATCCGTCAACTAAGTTATATTGACTAGAAGTATATCCATCTTAAACAAACCACGCTTATTACGGACAAAAAATGAAAAAAATACATAAGAAAAAAAAAAAACAAATTTAACAAAAACAAGCAAATTGAAAAGAAAAACAACAAACCAACCAACCAACCTTCCTTAACGTTAGGTTGTAAAGCAGAGCTAGAAGACCGTTCACTACTAGACGGTAGACTAGCCGCAACAGAACTTGTTGCTGCTTGATCCTGCATTTTGCATACAGAGAAAACTATATACGTTTTCTAGAGAGAGAGAGAGAAATATAAATTGTTCTATGAAATTTTTGTAGTAAACGTCATAATAAAATAATAATAAAGTGGAAGGAGAGAGAGAGGGGGGGCGGGAGGATATTGGTAAGAGAGAGAGAGTGAGAATAATGGACGTTGGATGAGAGTTGATCGGACGGTGGGAAAATAAGGAACGTGGAAGCGTGATGAGCCACAATGTGTATGTGTTAATCCAAAGGCAGGTGGAGGGGATACGTGGATGGATTTGTGACCGTGAGATGAAGGGTGATCGGATGGGTGTGGTTGGATGAGGAGTGGTGACAATTTGAAAGTTTTGATGGGAGTGGGGGCCATGTTAGGATATCTATCCTATGTGCTATGAGTGCTATTATGTGTACGGGAGTCTGGAATGTCATCATAAAAGAAACCAGAAAAAAATGAAAATTATTATTATTATTATTTTTTTTATCGACGAACAACTGTGTGGCAACCACCCTTGCGGGGCGTCGTGCCCAAGAATCGACTACTCGACCTCCAGCAGCCCCCGCCTTCTCCTGATGCGCGGAAACCCGAGCCCCACCCGCCCGAAGGCACGACAGTGTTATAGAACTCGGTAAAACCTCGCCGCTCGTCAAATTCGAACCGGCGCCACCCGTATTCGATCTTCACCCGGATACCAAACCATAATGTTGGAAGTGGGAATTGAACCCTTGATCACCTAAGTAAACATAAGGCCTCTCCACCACTCCACCACTATGGATGGATATTTTTTAATAAAAGGATGTACACTCTTTTGAACCGGATGAAGTCCACCTGATACATAAACCAGACAAGGGTGCTTTGGAGGTGATGATGTCGAGTTATACCAGACTTTTTTATAACTCGCCTCCATATCACTAAGACTTTTTAAAAACAACATTTTCGGATATACGAAAGGAATAATGAAAATGGTCCTTATTATATTATACTTTGGTTCATCAACAAAATAATTATTCAAGAGTTTTGTTAGCTTTTACGCGATCATGTTTGACGATTTTTTAGGAACGTGGAAGGATGTTGCGGTGTTTAACTCTTCAGCTTGCTCGATGATATTATTAAAAAAATTTATGCTACTACCGTTTGTAAAAGTGTCGTCTTAGAATTATTGGCCAATAAAAAAATGCTAGATCAAATACCGGGTCTTGATTTCTCACATACCTTTAGTCCTGTTGTCAAGGCCTCCACAATTTGAGTTGTTCTAAGTCTTGCCATTATCAACAAATGGAATCTTCGTCAACTCGATGTCAACAATGCCTTTCTAAATGGCCATCTCACCGAAACCATCTTCATGGAACAACCCCCAGGTTTTGAAGACTCTACACGACCAAACTATGTGTGCAAACTCAATCGTGCACTATATGGTTTAAAACAAGCACCACGTGCTTGGTTCCAAAGGCTAAGCGCCTTTCTTCCCAATCTTGGTTTCCAAAATAGTCGAGCCGACACATCTCTCTTTGTTTACAATCACCAAGGTACCCTAATCTATCTCCTTGTGTATGTCGATGATATCATTATTACCGGCAATAATGAATCCTTCATCCAAACCTTCACATCTTCACTACACAAGGAAATCAAGATAAAGGATCTTGGGTCGCTAAGCTTCTTTCTCGGTCTCGAAGTCCATCATACACCAACGGGTTTGTTCATAAATCAATCCAAGTATGCTCATGACATTCTCACTAGAGCCGGCTTACTTGACTCGAAACCCGTTGCCACCCCTCTCACATCTAAAGATATCTTCACCACTCAAGGTCAACCATTTCCTGACCCAACTCTCTATCGATCTCTTGTGGGAGCTCTTCAATACCTCACCATTACTCGTCCCGATCTTTCTTATGCCGTCAATCAAGCTAGCCAATTTCTCCAAAACCCCACCACCACCCACTTCCAGCTAGTTAAGAGGATTCTTGGTTTTGTCAAAGGCACCTTAACACATGGTTTAACTTTTGATCGTCCACCTAACACTACTTTACTAGGTTTTTCAGATGCAGATTGGGCTCGATGCATTGACACATGAAGATCCACCTATGGCTATTGCATCTACTTAGGCGACAACTTGGTCTCTTGGAGCGCAAAGAAGCAACCAACAGTGTCAAGATCCACCGGGTCGCCCGACACTCTTATGCGACAACAAGAGTGCTTTGTTCTTAAGTCAAAATCCTATCTCACACAAACGAGCAAAGCATATTGACATCGACTATCATTTTGTCCGTGAATTGGTAACCGCTGGAAAACTACACACCAAATTCATCTCGACAGACAAACAAGTAGCTGATATATTCACCAAGAGTTTACCAAAACCGTTATTTGAAAGATTTCGAACAATGCTTCGTCTTGGACCTCCACCGACTTGCATTGACGGGGGGTATAAGGAAACAACATAATTCTTGGAGTCAAAGTCTTGAGTCAAGAGTCAAAGTCTTGACAACATAATTCTTGGAGTCAAAGTCTTGAGTCAAAGAATTATGTGTAATTATTGAGTCAAAGTATAATTATTGAGTCAAAGTCTAGAGGAGTTTTTATCTCCATCATTATTGTGTTTGTATGTGTATATATAGTCTTGTATTGAAATAAAACAAACAAGTTAAACCATAAAGTTTATACCTTATGTGTATCCTACTAAGAGTAATCAAGTTGCACTTGAAACATATATAAATAATAATAATTGTCAACACATAATATGTTGGTGAGCATACCTAGTTTTGTACATATATAGTATAAGTAAAAAATGTTATACAATTCAAGCGCAATGCTACTATGCAATTATATAAACAATATATCATACAAATGAGCAAATCAATCCTTGTGATTATATTGTTTGTATTGGTTTGAACTGTGGTGTACTAATCCAAAGTAATGGATAAACTTAACAATGACCACAGATTCTCCGATGAAAAAAGGGGGAAATCAATCTTGGCGAGTCGTTAATCCAATAGTGTCGTCCAATGCTAAGGTTGGCTTTATACGCGGTTAATGATTTCACTAAATACAAATGTAATCTATATGTAATGTCTAAGCAATGCTCATAATGTAAGCAAATGCACCAATATACTAGAATTATATGTGTATGTGTATGTTTAAAGTTGTATAAGTGTATATGAATCTCTCCAAAACTGTATAGAAGCAAAAAAAAAAAAAAAGGGATAGGTATACTTAGAGTTTGCTAAGAAATAAATTCTTGAGCTGTGAATTGCAAGAATTCAACCTAAACGGTATATGTAGAAACTAAGAATAATTGAACATAAAAGTGTAGGGTTTCTAGGATTAGACATATAAGGTTTCTGGACTTGGGTTTTAATATAAAAATATTTAATTAATATTTACTTAATTTAAAGAAAAATTAATGATTTAAATAATAAGTAATATGTAATAATAATAAAAGTTTATAAAAAATGCTAAGATTTATTTACAAGAATCAAATAAAAATGTTTTTTTATAAAACTAATAGTGTATATTCTGACCTAAATAAGTAAAATCAGAATTAACAATAAATTATCTAATTTATTTAAAATTAAAATTAATATATAAGGTAACTTAAACTGAAATATAATAATAGAATTAATAAATGAAAATTAAAATAAATTAAAGTTTTTGAAAATTTAATTATTCTAAAACAAATAAATAACTGTATAAGATAAAATAATTATTTAGTATTTTCAAATAGATTAAAATGCTAGTAATGTAATTAATATGATTTAAATTGGATAAAAATTATAAAAGTATGATTTTTATAGAAGATATTTATTACTAATTGTTAAGTTGAAATATAATTTTTAAAAATATGTTATATTTTATTTTCATTTAAAAAAGATTGATTATTATTAAATGATAGATAAAAATGAATTAAAATACTTAAAAATGATGAAATTTAAGTTTTTCTGAAATGAAAAAATACCACAGTAGTTTAAAATGATAAAAAATAATTTTATGGAAAATTTGGGCTTTTGAATAATCAAAACAGATTTATGGTGATTTAACTATGATAAAAACATGAAAAATAGATTATAATATGAATTATATAACTTTCAAAAATAAATTAAATTAATAAAATTTTATGTTTAATATTATTGCTAGAACTTTTGTGTGATTTATAATGTATTAAGGGTATTTTAAATAAATATACTGATTTATTTTTGAATGTAAATATGAATGCTATACAATTTATATTGGCTAAAAAAATAAGGAATAAGGTCGCGGTAGGGCTTGAACTCGTGACCCTAGCCGGTCCAAACCTTAACTCACAAGGAAACATCAAGTGGCATGTCTTGCTTCTTTGCTAAACGATTTATCTATATTTACCCAAGTCAGGATGGCCCCTAATTTTTCAGAAAGTTTTCTTTTCAAGCTAATATACCCATAGACGTGTAACATATACAAGCTAATTTGATAACCTAACTGTGATGTAAAGTGTAATTGTTAAAGGAATTTGTTTTCAGATTGTTTTGTAGTACTGGTGGACTGTGTGTTCAATTGAATGCATCCACCCCAGTTTAAACGAATCAATAACTTAGAGCTTGAAGAACGGGACCGTTACATGTTAATTAATTGGTAATCAATCTAGAAATGATATCACGGGAAACTGATGTGTAACGGTTTGCAGAGATTAATGTAGATGTGCTTAAATGGAATTAAAATTGATTAATTAAGAGTTAACTTTATGTTTTGTAACCGAGTTTACATATGTGTCGGGTAATGGACAAACGGGTATAGATGAAATGTTTGGTTTAGTTTGGCTTGAGCTATACAGGTTCAGGCTTTGAGTAAAATTTTGTGCTGAGCTTCAAGGCGGGCCACTAAATACCACTAACCATTAATAATGAACAAAACAAGTACAATAAGAGTGATTTTGGCACCAACAACTCTACGGGGAAGATTTTTGGGTTATCGAAGTACCGTTGATGATGTAAGCCGAAACCTATGGACCTATCTATCCAAGTACTTGAAGAATAAGTGTTCAAAGGCAAGTTGACCACTCTTCCTTTCCCTCCTTAAAAGCTTCAACAAACTGCAAAAAGTGGGTTTGACTAGTCAACCGTTGGATTAGTCAAACAGCTATCCATAAAAAGACCAAATGAGCTGAAATGATATCTACTAGTCAACAAAAGTCAAATAGCTGGTGTTGTAGTGTTGTTTTGACAAACTGATGGTTTAAACTAGTTGTTTGTCAAAACCATCTATTCTTGTAGTTATAGAATATTTCAGTTATTTTGTATTTATAGTCCAGCAGTTTCACAACTTTGGCGGTTACATTGTTTAGATGCTGTTAGGGGTCTCTTTCATGGTGACTTCACCAGCTGTTTCGAGTCTGCATATAAATAAAATAGTACATTTAGTACTTGTTCTTACATAGAGTCGATCCACCTGATTAAGATCATCGAATTCATCAGGAGAAAGCATGAACTGTGTATGGGAAAGAGAAAGAGCTACCAGTGAAGGGGAGAATGTGTGAACAATGTACTTTGAATTATAATAAACTTTAAATCACTATTGACATCCACTCAATCTATCAACTTTGTTTATCTATTTTGATGTGTAGATGATCATTGATGTTAACATGTGCAATTGGCATTATGTGGGCATGAATGAGCTTGATAACGCCCTTAACACCGCCCCCTGGGCATTATAGGGGCATGAAGAAAGAGGGGGTATTTCTAGTATAATGCTCAAAGAGGAGAAAAATAAGGAAAATAATTATTAAAAGAGCATTAAAAAATAGGTTGACCATTACACATTTTTTAAAGGGGCATTAAGATGATGATGTGGCGAAAAATGCCCCCTAAAGAACATTAACCATTACCCATATTATGTGAACTTAGCTTAAATTGTTTATCAAAACTCAATTAGTCAATTACAAAAGACATACAACTCACTCTCTCAGATCCAACATGTTAAATACATAGTTTTTCAGTTCCCTAATGAATCTCACACTATATATATATATATATGGGTGTGTGTATTAATAATGAAATATAGATTGTACGTTTTCTTAAATTTTATTTTATTGTGTTAATCAAGTCTTATAATTCGTTACCTTGTTTAGTGAGTCATGTAATAATTGAGTTAAACGTGTCTTGTGCTTTAGGTTATTGAACTACTTATGTTTAATCGCGTTAAACCCATTGTGACATGTTATGTCTTGTTGTGAAGGGATCACATTTAATGTGTTAAACATATTGTGCAAGCCACTTATTAAGTAACATAAACGCAAGCAGGGCCGGCCATGGTGGGATGCAGGGAGGACTCCTAGCCCGGGCTTAATTTCTAGTAGGGCACATCTGGCCGGTCACAATGGCGGATTTACATATATTGCAGGGTCGGAAAGAACCTTATTGAACCGGTTAGAAATGGTTCTGTTGGATCAGTAATTGTAACACCCCGAGGTGTTATGGGTCTCTTAAACGGGTCGGGTCGTACCCGACCACCCGATTACTCAATAAAATATTCAAGTTCGAATCTCGCGACCAACCGTTTCAACCGATTATATAGATAATAATTATTGAATTTTATTATCTCGGTTAAACGCTCTTTTTCTGCTACTAAACTCGTTGCCAAACGTCCCTCTTTGTGAGTTGTAAACCCGTACCAAACACTATTGCGCAGACTTATACCCGTTACCAAACGCTTGGAGTCCCAGTTATTATCCCCATTGCCAAACACCCTCTATTTAAATTTCATTATAAAACCACCCCTCTCTTTATCTCTCGCAGCTCTCTCTCTCTCTCTCTCTCTCTCTGTACATTGAATACACACACAAAGTGTGTGTTGCGATAATGCTCTGATCAAGAAAGCTCCCACCAGAGAGCCATGGCTGGCCGGCGCCGCCTTGTTCTCCGACACCACCCTTCCTCCGCTGCTGTCTCCGGTCACCATCTCCGGCCACCGTCTTCTTCTCCGGTAAGCACCACCAACCTGCCTTCTTCCTCCTACTCTATTAATACAACCGGTAATCCCCTCCTTTAACCAAACATCGAACCACCTTAATCTCTAACTTGTTCTGTTGTGAACCCAACCCGATAATAACCCACCTCTTCGTTCCTCTTGTTACCAGATTCAAACCCACTGTCGTTAGGTCCTTATAACCGGTCACCCATCTTCTGTTATAAACAAGCCGTAGCCACTGTTATCGAGTCTTGATATGACCGGTTGACCATATTCAGTCAAACCCAGGTCCTGGTTTGATAACCGGTCACGTATGCTTCTGTGGATGTGTGTGGTATCGTGTCCGAGAACCGGGTGATGGATATGGGCTCCGATGTGTTCCGGCAAGTGTCCGGCCAAAACCCAACCCGTAACCTTTTGTATCAGTAATGATGCGAGTTTGGTGGAACTATTCCTTTTGTTTGGTACTCGATATGTCACTTTAAAACCATTCCTTTTACGTTTTGATAACCGGACAGTCACCAAGAACCGGTGACTGTCATCGTATGTCGAATCCTTTCAGCCTTATGAACCGATTATGGTTTGGTTATGGACAAGTATCATTGGTTATAATTATTAACATGTTGTTATGTTGATTGTTATAAGGTACCAAAGTTAGAAGACGGGTCCAATACCCGGTTCGGTACAACTTCCGGTCAATCTCCGAGTCCGGTTATAAATCCGGTAAGTGAAAGTGATTGGTTCATAAGTTATACAATCTTATAATCTATTATTAACATAAATATTATGTTTGATTGCGAGGTACCATTAATCAATCGGAGAATTGAACCGATACCGAGTCAACTCAGTGACCCGGTCAACTACCGGAATAGAACCCGGTCCAATAGCTAGACGAGGAATATTATTAGAATTATACGAATATATATATATAATACGAATAACGTACTGACTTGATATTAATAATAAGAGAATAATAAACATATATAAAATATATATGTTTATATATATAAGATTCGATATATAAAACGATATACTAGACTCGGGTTAATAATAATATGCTCCGCCGAGCCATCATCCGGGTAAGTTCGTGTCTAGAGTTCTTTAGGTTCGTGTGCCAAGCTGTAATGGCCAGCTTTATTTCTTTTGTATGCCAAGCTGTAATGGCCAGCTAGAATTAGGATGTCCGTGTCGTGTCAATAATAAACCCCGAGTTTAGGACTATCTAATATATACCGAATTCTATATGTATAAATTGTATATATGATATATATCCTAAGTATTACAATCTAACAAGTCCCACGCGTAAAACGTATCCATATATATATATGACATAATTGTAATAGGAGAGACTATAGAAGATTAACACAAACCTGTGAGTATCGTGAACTCCCCACTTTTACTGTTTTATTAAGTGTTTTCGGGGGAATACATGTCATTTATTAAACCTAGAAATGCTTTACATAATAAAAGATTATCAATAGAAATAAAAGAAGTATAATAGAAAAGGGGACATAGAAACGACAAGGACAGTACTGGACGGTATCCGCCATTTCCTTTCTTGTACCAACTAGAGGGCAAGAACCAGTCTTACCCAAGTAGAGGGTAGGAATGTCCAAGTGGAGGACCAAAACCATTCTTGTCCAAGTAGAGGACAGGAACAGGTATTTTACCACAATCAGAGTGGTACCATCGATAGGAATGGCACGAAATACAATCGATATGATAGAATGGATTTATAAGAGAATTGATATATGATAGAGTGGTATAATAGAAATATAGTTTCCCCTTCAGAATTATAACTGTAAAGCATGTTTATAAAAGGATATTTTAAAAGAATGTTTATAAAAGAATTATCAATAAACGAACTGGCCATTCACTTTATAAAATACACGACCTCACCAACTTTTTGTTGACAGAAACTATTTTGGCATGTGTTCAGGTAACCCAACAGATATGGTGACGTGGATCCTGGAAGAATAAAGACTGTTATGATCCGAATCCGCTGCGTAGCTCCGATAACCCGACCCAACGACCCGGCACCGATTGCCAGGGTCGTTACAGTAATGCTCTTGATGTTTTGCTTGCTAGTGAACACTTATGTGTTTAGCAAGTTCAATCAGATTTGCACAGCGGAATAAGTACGTAAAGTTACACTATCAACAGGAGTTATTACTCCCCCTTTATGTTTGAAAACTAAAGACAAGTTTAATGAGAATCTAAGTAATGAATGTGAATGACAATAAATACTCAAACAGATTCTCAGTAAATGAAATGGAAATAACAATAATAAGCTTTGAAGGATTTCAGTTTCAATTAAAATCAATATCTAAAACAGTGGGATGAACCCATCTATTTATAGACTTACAAATACATGAACCTTGCCAAAAAGCAAGTCTGCAACAAGTTGCATTCTTGGAACTTGTACAAAAAGATAAAGTAATAATAAACAAATAAACTACTGAAACATAAGGGCGGTGGGAAGATTCTATTACAAGTGCTGATGAATGACAAACTACTGATGAGTAGTTTGTCTTCAGTAGTTCTTCAGTGAACTTGTCTGGTTTGACTTCAGAACTTCTGATCTATCTTCTTCAGTACTTGTTGAATCCTTCTTCAATACTTTAGTCTTCTTTCTTTAGTAGTTCTATACTTAGAATAATTTGCAGAAGTATGAATTAGACTAAGATTTGCAAAAGTGGTTTCCTCAATCCTTTTTGTCCTAACAGGTTCATACCTGATCTGCGCAAATTTACAGATCTGCCAAAAATTTTACAGGGTAAGGGTTTAGTGAGGAATACAATGATAAATGTGTATAAATACTTAAAGATGGGGGTATTTTAGTAAAGTTACGAATTTATGTGTTTTTTTTTAAAGTGACTTTATGAGTACTTGAAAAATGTCTATGTGGGTAAAACCTGTGCCATTGTTGGTCAAACTTGTCATTGTCATTGTCATTGTATTGTCAGTCACCCTATTATTTTCAAAATTAAAAATGATAAAAAAACGCCGTTCAAAACAAATGATAAAAAAACCCCTTAAAACTAATAGTTTATTTTTACCACAATTTTTTACTTTTTTTATTATTATTATTAGCTTATTTCATTTGATTTTAAAAATACCTAGTTTATTTCATTTGATAATAAAAAAACCATAAAACTAATCGTTTATTGTTAGTCGATCCGTATTGTGCCCCGTCAAAGGAAATTCTATATTCGCCACTGCACTAAAGAAACTTAACCATTAGTCAATAACCATGAAGCATTATCCCACCTAAGTAAAAAAAAAAAAAACTTTGCGGATTGACAATGATAGTTATTGAGAACGAAATGTTGGATAATATAAATTGTGATGAGTTGATCTATCGATTTGATATTACTTTACTCGTCGTTTAAAAAACAGTTTACGTTTATTTATTTCGTTAACGCCTAAGGCTAAGGGACACCTTTTTTCGTGACTCGGTCTGGGCACCAGAATTCTCAGGGATGCGGCCGACGCCCTGAACGCAAGTGTAGTGTTTAGTTGAAAGTGTCGTGTGCGGCTTCAATAAATGTATTAGACACGACTCATTTAACACAACACTAAGCTACACAACTTAACTCCTAACTTTAATAATTGAGTAATTTTACATATCATATGTTAAAACGAAAGAACGACCATTATCAAAAAGCATAGGGAAACATAACGACACCAACAATGTATTGAAGAAAATTTGTAAGTTATTTGGGTCCCTTCATTTGTGATCACATCCCCTTTATTTCTATTAACATCGCATATTTTCTTTATTTAGTACAACAAAACCGAAAATCATTTTAAACAAACTTAAACTACTTATAAAGAATTAACACTTTGAATTTCACAAATAAAATAAAACCAGATAATAGTAATGATGATGATTGATGATAAATATGGGGTTCTATATAAATTAAGTTGTAATGAAATTGTCAAATGTGAAAAGTCTTTAAAATGGAAAATCGACTTGTACCATAATCAAGTGAGAGGAGCCTATGGGAAGAAAAGAAGGGAATAAGAGGCATTGTGAGGACTAGATTGGGCCTTCTTATATTATAGACCATGTGGGCTGGATTAGGCCTAGTGGGTTAGACCCCATACAGGCAAGAGATGCACATATTGTTATTTTAGGAACCGAACCGGTACTAAACCGGTTTGTGTTTGGGCTGGATCGTGTCTGAATCGGTTTTGTCCCCAGTTTCGCCGGTTTAAAATTTCGGTTTCGATTCGTAAACTAATTCTTGGGCGCACTTTTTTTTTTTTCTTAAAAAAGGCAACACGATTTGTTTATATATAAAGTTCAACTTTTATTGCTTTTTACAATTTTTTAAGGTGTATGGATATAGATTTGTATTTTTAGAAACCTTTTTTGTATGATTTTGTTATATATAATTTTTTTAATATAAAATTTCAGTTTTTTTTTAATAAAAAATAGCGGTTTTTTATACTGGTTTCAAACCGGTTCGGGACCGGTTCTTCTATGGGGAATCGATTAAGGACCTACGGTTCGTAATACGAAGTGAAATCGGTTCAGCAAATACTAGTCTCATACCAGTTTGGGTCAGGCCGATTCCACCAATTCAGTTCCTCAAAGCGGTTTTTTTGTGCACCTCTAATCCATGCTAACTCCAAGAATAATTTGAAGATTGCTAAGTAGCCTGATACGATATAGGCCTAACAAAATAAAAGATATTTAGCTCTATCATAGAAAATGATTTCATTCTTGCCTGTATCTGTATCTATATCTATATATCTACTAGCTGATTACCTCGGGAGTGTCCCTGGGTTAAAAAATCTAATATTACCTAATAAAAAAGGATAAAAGAAGTAAACAGTCTCGATCTCTTTTAATGTTAAAAAAAGTTGTTCAAGTGTTTATACTATCAAAAGGGGTTCTCATGCCGCGTTCCCAGCAGATTAAAAAATTTCAACCTCTTTTAATGCTAAGCATATCGTTATAGGACATGAACATGGGCAATTCATATATGTAATAGTAGGTTCGAAAACATATACTATCATAACATGATTAGTGACTTGCATATATATGATTAAGAAATTACCTAAATACATTGTGTTTTTTTTTCTGCATGAACAAAAACTCACTAAAAAAACATTTTTTTTCGTTTTTGTATAGCACTATATATGGTGCTCGTTAGAAAGATAATAAAACGATCGTTAATTTGGTGTATTTTTTTTTCAAAAAAAATTCATACATAAAAGTTACTAACGTTTAAAAATTGTGAGCGGAAAATAAAAAAAATATAGATAAAAATATTAATTAACATATTTGAAATTTTAAAATAATTAATAGTTCACTAACATTTAAAAAATGTGAGAGGAAAATAAGGAAAAGATATTAATTAACATATTTGAAATTTTAAGATAATATAGATATAGATTTTATTTAAAATCTATACATCTAATAAAACAAAGTCCATGAGGACACTTGGCACTCCCTCATTTCACCTCAATTCCTCTCTCTTCCCATATTGTGCCACGTGTCCTACTCTTGTAATTTATAAAATTTTCCTTTTTTTTTAAATTAAAATTAGATTAAAAATACATAAATATGGTCAAAATTGGTGAGTTAATAGTTTCCTTAAATCATTAACCTACCCAATCAATACCCTAATAAAAACACACGCGTTTCTCTTTCTTCCCTCATTCTCTCTGATTCGCTCTCTCTCATTTGAAGAAGAAGATTGCGATCGTTTCTTCTTCATCAAACCAACGCTTCTATCTCCGATCATTGGTAATGATTCTTTCTTTCTTTTTCATAATATTCCTGTTACATATTGTTCTTTGTTATACTTATTATCAGTCTGTTTGTTTTGTGTGTGTTCGTCGGCTCCGATCATTCATCTTCTTCGTGTCACTCATTCAAGGTAACCATTGTTTCAATTTTTTTAATACGATTTCTGTTATATATTGTTTGTTTGTTATAATGATTTTCATATTTAGGCGATTGTTTGTTTCTTATAATGATTTCCATATTTAATGATTTTCAGGGATAATCGATTGTTGATATTAACCTATTTTTTTGTATTGTTGATTGCTTTTAAATAATTTTGCAGATTTGGGGGTTTAGGTTTCATGTTCTTCGTCTCTCTCCTTCAAGGTAACGATTGTTTCTTGCTTTTTCATACGATTCCTGTTATATATTGTTGTTTCGTTATAATTATTTTCAGATTTTTCCGATTTCGATTGTTTATAAGATTTTTCTCTTTCATGATTTCATAATAATCCGTTTAATACTGTGGATTTAATGTTAACAAGGATTCACAAGCTGGTGAGGTGTTCAAAGGCATCCGTCTTGCATACGAGGTTAGATTTTTCTTTCTTCTTTTTTGAATTTTAAAAATAGAATAGTCATTAAATGTTTTTTATTTTAAAAAAAATTAAAAATCGGGATTACAATGTTAGGCAAGTTATTAAACACGTTGACCGAAACATTAATGAATAATTTTCGATTATTAAAAAATAAAAAATTTTATAAAAACATTAATGACTCTTTTTTGAATTTTAAAAATAGAATAGTCATTAAATGTTTTTTATTTTAAGAAAATTAAAAATATGGATTACCATGTTTAGGAAAGTTATTAAACACGTTGACCCAAACATTAATGAATGATTTCGATTTTTAAAAAATAAATTTTTTTATAAAAACATTAATAACTCTTTTTTGAATTTTAAAAATAGAATAGTTATTAAATGTTTTTTATTTTAAAAAAACAAAAAATTTGGATTATAGTGTTTAGGAAAGTTATTAAACACGTTGACCGAAACATTAATGAATGATTTTCAATTTTTAAAAAATAAATTCTTTTATAAAAACATGACTCTTTTTTGAATTTTAAAAATAGAATAGTCATTAAATGTTTTTTATTTTAAAAAAATTAAAAATCTGGACTATAGTGTTTAGGAAAGTTATTAAACAGTTAGACCGAAACATTAATGAATAATTTTCGATTATTAAAAATTTTTTTTTTTATAAAAACATTAATGACTCTTTTTTGAATTTTAAAAATAGAATAGTCATTAAATGTTTTTTATTTTAAGAAAATTAAAAATCTGGACTATAGTGTTTAGGAAAGTTATTAAACACTTTGACCGAAACATTAATGAATGATTTTCGATTTTAAAAAATATTTATTTTTATAAAAACATTAATGACTCTTTTTTGACTTTTAAAAATAGAATAGTCATTAAATGTTTTTTATTTTAAAAAAAGTAAAAATTTGGATTATAGTGTTTAGGAAAGTTATTAAACACGTTGACCGAAACATTAATGAATGATTTTCGATTTTTAAAAAATAAATTCTTTTATAAAAACATGACTCTTTTTTGAATTTTAAAAATAGAATAGTCATTAAATGTTTTTTATTTTAAAAAAATTAAAAATCTGGACTATAGTGTTTAGGAAAGTTATTAAACAGTTTGACCGAAACATTAATGAATAATTTTCAATTATTAAAAAATAAAATTTTTTATAAAAACATTAATGACTCTTTTTTGAATTTTAAAAATAGAATAGTCATTAAATGTTTTTTATTCTAAGAAAATTAAAAATATGGATTACAGTGTTTAGGAAAGTTATTAAACACGTTGACCCAAACATTAATGAATGATTTCGATTTTTAAAAAATAAATTTTTTTATAAAAACATTAATAACTCTTTTTTGAATTTTAAAAATAGAATAGTTATTAAATGTTTTTTATTTTAAAAAAACAAAAAATGTGGATTATATTGTTTATGAAAGTTATTAAACACGTTGACCGAAACATTAATGAATGATTTTCGATTTTTAAAAAATAAATTATTTTATAAAAACATGACTCTTTTTTGAATTTTAAAAATAGAATAGTCATTAAATGTTTTTTATTTAAAAAAAATTAAAAATCTGGATTATAGTGTTTAGGAAAGTTATTAAACACTTTGACCGAAACATTAATGAATAATTTTCGTTGATGTAAAATAAAAAATTTTATAAAAACATTAATGTCTCTTTTTTGAATTTTAAAAATAGAATAGTCATTAAATTTTTTTTATTTTAAGAAAATTAAAAATCTAGATTACAGTGTTTAGGAAAGTTATTAAACACGTTGACCCAAACATTAATGAATGATTTCGATTTTTAAAAAATAAAAAACATTTATAAAAACATTAATGACTTTTTTTTTGAATTTTAAAAATAGAATAGTTATTAAATGTTTTTATTTTAAAAAAATTAAAAATTATGGATTATAGTGTTTAGGAAAGTTATTAAACACCCGGCTGTGGAGTATTCCGGGAAGCAAAATGTGGAAGAAGATTTACACAATGTGGGGTTAGCAACGATTTCGCAAATATGGAGCGTATAATTAGCATTTATCGTGAGTTACACAATATTGGAAACATCTAATGTTAATAATTATGATTACCATTTAATTAATAACCTTTAAACATAAAATTATTAATCATATATAAATACATTTATAAATTTATTTTTAAACATTCAAAATCAAAATTTAAAAAAAAAATCCAGTTTTTAAAATTAATGACATTTAAACACAAAATAAATGCTGAATTATTTGATTTGTCATATTACTATTTTTAGCGTATAAATAGCATCTATAAGGTAATAGTCGGTTAAAATTATTGAGTAATGCTCCTTTTACTTATACATGGGTCTTTTTAGATAATGTTCCTTCCTATAAACGGGTCAAATAAGGTAATAGTTGGTTAAAATGTTGTTTTAGTGGTGTAGGTTCATGTTTGTTTACTTATAAATCGGTCGATTTTGGTAATGTTCAACTTTTCCAATGGGTCAAATAGGGTAAAAGTCGCCAACAGTGTGTTTATGGTGTTTTGATTAGATTGATGTTCCTTTTAGTTATACATAGGCCATAGGTGAATTGGGGCAATCTTCCCTTTTCTTAACGAGTAGATTTGGGTAATGTTTGCCTTTTCAAATGTGTCAAATAGAATAAAATATGCTCGAAGCTTTTTTAGCGGATCGATATGGGTAATGCTCATCTTCTCAGACGTGTCAAATTAAATTGTGAAATTTAGGTGGTAGTTAGTTTCTTATTTTCATTTTTATTACTTTCTTATTGTTGAATATGCCATAAGTCTATTTTTAACACATACCATTTAAGTCGTCTTATTCAGGTTGGATTGTATTTAAGAAACCCTGTATTCTCACATGGTCAGCTTTATGTCGCATTGTCAAGAGTTAAAAGCAGGGCAGGCGTGAAGTTACTTATACTTGATGCTGGTGGGAAAGTGATGACTAAAACAAAAAATGTGGTTTATAAGGAAATTTTCAGCGATATTTGAATAAATGTGTATTCGTTGCTTTTAAATTTTAATAAAATGTTTCTACTTTATTTTTCTTATACGTTATACTACTCCAAATAATCGTACATTGTTGAACTGCGTGTCAACGCGGGCAAATATCTAGTACAAAATAAATAAATTTAAAAGAAAGTTTCACATGATGCCACATGGCACATTTCATTGAATGTCACCTCATACAAATTCAATTCTTTTATTATAAGTTATAGATTTGAAAAGGGTTAATCTTACATGACACTCATACAACATTCTCCCACTTGAGAGTGACATGCAGGATGCCATGTGATATTGAGTTATTTTAGTTTTTTTTAAAAAATTTGGATTTTTCTCTCTCATGTTTCATCCCATAATTTTTAAATGTTAATATCTTTTATATACGAGTTTTTTTAAAGAAAAAAATTACACCAAATTAACGAGCGTTTTATTATCTTTCCAATGAGTATCATAGTGCTATATAAAAAACGGAGAAAAAAACGACTATTTTTTTGTGGGGTTTTGTTCATACAGGAAAAAAAAACACAAAGTGTTCAGGTTATTCATTAATCATGTATAGGCAAGTCATTAATTATGTTCAAACCAGTAAATATGAATTCTATTTACAACATGTGTTAGCATTGAAGTTGTACATTGTTTTAGGTTAGGTTTTAATATTAGAGTTATACATTGTTTAAGGTTAGGCGTTAACATTGGAGACACATTGTTAATTGTTTTAGGTTAGATGCTACCTGAAACTTTCCTGCATGTAACTGTAAAGCGCATCAGTCTATTTCGTATGTAAAATTGATATGTCATATTAGATTTCTCAACCCGGGACACTCCCGGGATATAAATCTAGTTCATTGATAATGAAAACGAGTATCCATAACATTCGGGTTAAAATAATAAATACAACTAGGGGTGCAAACAAGCCGACCCAAGCCCGAGCTTGACCAGGCTCGAGTTCGAGCTCGAGCTCGGCTCGATTTGAGCTTTGTTTTCAAAGCTCAAGCTCGGCTCGTTAGTAATTTCTCAAGCTTGAGCTCGGCTCGTTTGTTATCTATTAGTTAATTTATTAAATTAAAATAATATAAATAATAATTTGTTTAGGCTTGTGAGCTCAATAAGTGAAGCTCGAGATCGGGCTCGTTAACTTAGCAACTTTAAACGAGGGGTAAATATGATTAAATATTAAAAAAACTAATATTATACATAGGCTCGATACGGCTCGACGAGCCTAACGAGTTTCATATGCCAGGCTCGAGCCCGGGCTAGATAAATAAACGAGCTTTGTTTTAGGCTTAAGCTTGGCTCGATCTCGATAAGGCTCAGCTCGTTTCGAGCTTTTTACCGAGCCAAGTTCGAGCAGCTCGCGAGCGGCTCAACTCGTTTACACCCCTAAATACAACCACCCTACCATCGTTTCACTTTAGTGACATTGTTACTACATGAATTTTGTCACATCTTTACAACAGAAACCATCAATATTAGGGGAGGGGCACTACCTGTGAGTTTTTTCAACTTTACTGATTTCAATCAATCCTACACTGCCACAACACTTCACTAATTTCTTTCACCGAAACAATTTATTAGAGGCAACACTTCACTAATTCTTTACCTAAAAATTAATTATTTTCATACATATAATTATATTAAATTTGGGAGAGAGAGAGAGAGAGTGAGAGAGAGAGAGAGAGAGAGACAAAGAGAGAGAGAGAGAGAGAGAGAGAGAGAGAGAGAAAATATCACTGTTACCGTGCATTAACTAGAACCAGAAAATGGTTCATAGAACCACTACCAGCATCACCGGCGGGGGTGTTACCGTGCTGGTAGTGGGGTATCCATGACCAAATCTGATGGTGCCCTGTCCCCCCTTAATATTTTGTACTTATCTAAAGAGAAAATTGCTCGAATAGTCCCTGTGGTTTGCTTAGATTTCACCTTTAGTCCCCAACTTTTAAAAATTACAGGTATAGTCCTCAACTTTTGATATTTTTTTTAACTCAGATAGTCCCTGGAGCTAACTGAGGTTAAATAATCTAGTTAAGTGGGTGTGAAATTACAAAACTACCCTTACTTTAATAAAAAATAATACTAATTATGTGGGTCCCATACTTCATCTTCCCCACTTCATCTTCTCCACCTCATCACCTCCACAAACCACCACCACCACCCGCCCAACAACCACCACAGCCCCTACTGAACCTGGGACCAGTCGCTAGAAAGAGTTAGAGAGACCAACCTCCTTGACCCGCCCCCTCGACTCGTCTCTTGACCTGTGTCCTAGACTCAAACCCTTACACCAACAACCAACCGTGAACTTACTTTGAGATCAGATCTGGTTCGACCAAAACCCACAACGGGAGCCATCATCTAAACCATTTATCATCATCACTAATCTAAGATTCTTATTAAAAGAGATAAGATGTGGGTTTGGGAATTTCACCTTTGAGATCAAATCTGACCCAATCGGAACTCAGGTCACCGGTACCATCAACCGTTGCTCAATATCTTCGTTGGGGGGGGGGGGGAATGGGGCGTCGGTCAGAGGTCACAGCCAATGGCTCCTCTTCTCCGGTCTCTCTCTGCTCTGGTTCTCTCTCTTCTTCTCTATCTCTAATCTCCTTCCCCTCTCTCTATAACTCTTTCCCTCTCTAACTCTTTCCCGTCAGTGTGTGTGTGTGTGTGTGTGATGAGAGGGAAGTGTTAGTGTGAGAGTTTTTTTGTGTGTGGCAGTGTTTCTGTGGATGTCGGTAGGGGGCTGTGGTGGTTGGTGGATGTCGGTGGTGGTGGAGGGTGGAGATGGGTGGTGGTGGTTTGTGGATGTGATGAGGTGGAGAAGATGAAGTGGGGTACCCACATTAATTAGCATTATTTTTATCAAAGTAAAGGTAGTTTTGTGATTTCACACTCACTTAACTAGATTATTTAACCCCAGTTAGCCCCAGGGACTATCCAAGTTAAAAAATGTCAAAAGTTGAGGACTATACTTGTAATTTTTAAAAGTTGGGGACTAAAGGTGAAATCTGAGCAAACCACAGGGACTATTCGAGCAATTTTCTCTTATCTAAATAAGTTAAACATGTGTTATTAACAAATATGGGTAAAAGACAAAGGTGCACACTAAAGTGTGGGTGCGTGTTTTTTTTTTCAAAATCGTTTTGGTGTTAGACCGTTTAAAGTCAAACCGGTTTGTTTTGCCTCGGTTTAATCAGTTGAAAGACCAGTTTTAGTTTAGTTTCAATTTTAGTTCGTAAATCCATTCTTACGCAGTTACGCACACATTTTAACATTTTATTGAGGAACACATTTTTTACATAAAAGTCATCTTGTATTGATTTTTATTAATGTGTATATAGGTGTGTGTATGTGTATGTGTATATGTATTTATGTGTTAAGTGTATATATGTAGTTTTTTCAAACCTATTTGGGACCAAGTTGTATAAAAACCGATTCATTTTGGTTTTTTACGTGATGTAGCGGAACTGGTGGAACCTAGGTTTGGATTACAAGCCTAATCAGTTTATTTAGCTTAAATTGTTTATCAAAACTCAATTCAACTAGATTTGTGGGTTTGTTTCATTATCAGTTTCCAAGTCCCCTCTTAGTATTAAACACAACATCTTTACCACTCCTTAACTGGGCCAATGTTATATCCCCTATCTTTTGAGTCATTGCATAAGGGTTAATTTGGATTTGATCAATGGAAGATTAGTTTATTTGCAGGATGAATGATAGGTTTTATAAAGAAAAACCTACAAAACTTTCAAGAAACATCAAGATCGAGAAAGGATCAAAGCACAAAGCTTTCTTTTAATTTTTCATTCATACTCTAATAAACCCTTGAGGCCTTTTTAAAGGCTTACAAATAAAATACAATGAAGTTACTAACATGATCATGGAGCACTAACCCACTAATAATAGGAAAATACAAGGAATAATAAAAACAAAGAGTGCTTGGAAATCATGGGGTGCAAGGTGAACGTGGGGTGACCAAGTTTTGCACGTATCAATGAATGTGTTGTTAATTAGTTATGAGTTCTTACGCAGAGCATGCATACTTGGGCCTAGAGGGTGAGTCCAACCCGGCCTGAACCCAAACCCGTTTATGTTATAACTTTTATATACACTAGTGGGATGCCCACGCGATGGGCGGGGAACACAACACTTATTATAGTTTGCGTGAGATCCAGGCCGATGTTTGCGTGAGAAGAAGCCGAGCCAATTTGGTTGAATGCCTATTTACGTTTGCGTGAGATCCATAACGATGTTCAAATTGTCCCACCCATGTCATATTTTGACCCAACGTGGACTCGGTTACCTGTTGCGCCATCACCTGCAATGCAACCACTACCTATGCTTACCATAGTATATCTAACCAATTATTATAGTTTATAAGTTGTAAAAAAGGATGAAGATTACAAAACAGTTATTAGCTGTAGGAGTTAACAATTTATAAAAAATTTAAGAGTAATAAGGGTTATAGTTGCTTTAAACCACGTTAATAAAATATACCAATATTAGATACAGTAAAACTTATGGACATTCTAAACATTTCTTTATATAAATAAAATATGAATTTTATTTGGTAATCTAAACCTAGATAAGCAATGTATATAGCTTTACATACATTTAGTATTGTCGTGTATTTATTATTGTTGTTATATTAACCTCTTCACTTCAATATCAGTCTTGCTTTTCTTTTGTTCTTTGTACATGACATGATGAAGACAACGTATGTAGGGAAATATAGTAACTTTTCCCACATTGTCCACAAATTTCCTCGTAATACATTTCGCTTCACATTTTGCGTGTTTCTCTGTTGAGCTATATCTCAATCAGGAACATGAGTTGTTAAAGTTTATCGCAAGATGCTACCACTTCTCGTATTCTCAACGGTTATTCTTAGCAACCACTATATATCGCATGTAAACATATATAAGAACAAAGATTATAGAAAGAAAGATAGGACGGAAAATGAGAAAGCTCTTTATCAATGAGTTATACCAAGTAGTCTCTATATAGGGACATAACATTAATACAAACTTAAAGGTATATGAGAGTTAGAATATGTATAGTTCATAATATATATGTTTATAACAAAGAAAACATTAATACAAACTTAATGGTATATATATATATATATATTGAAAGGGTTAGTTCAGTGAAAATCCTTGTACAACCCTAACCTAGCGGTCCCAAGTTCGAATCCCTACCCACACACCGGTGTCCTCCTTGCCTAAGCTCAATGGTGTGTGTGTGTGTATATTATATATATATATATATATATATATATATATATATATATATATATATTTTGAAAGGGTTAGTTCAGTGGAAATCCTTGTACAACCCTAACCTAGCGGTCCCATGTTCGAATCCCTACCCATACACCGGTGTCCTCCTTGCCTAAGCTCAAACCGTCATGGGGATTTTTTTGTTGTTGTGTGCATGGATCGAACCTGTGACCTACCCCAGGATGAGAACCCTAAAGGGAAAACCCACCCTACCTCAAACCAGCTGGGCTGGAGATCATTGACAAACTTAATGGTATATGGGAGTTAGAACATGTATAGTCGCCATAATGTATATGTTTATAACAAAGGAATTTTAATTATATCACAACTCTTTTTACTATCTTTTTATATTATCAATATTTATACTTAATGTAGATGAGTTTTAATTAATATAATTTAATAATAATGTAGAAAGACTATTTTAACCTCTTACTAACTTCATTAAGATGTTGTAACATAAGCATAAAGTATAATAATTACTTAAATTTGGTTGGTATCATTGCCTCATGCTTTATAATATAGTATAGATTTGTATTTTTGTTGTAAAACTTTAATTTTAAAATAATACTATATGCAAATGTACAAAAGAAACATTTGGGTCAAACGGGCTGTTTTCAGGTCACGATTTTCGAGTTTGGGTTCATGTAAAATTTTCGGGTTCAGGTCAAGTGGTGTCAGAAATTCACCCCTACTTGTGCCAATAAGTCAGTTATAGTTGACCTTTTGCCATGAATACTTTAAAGAAAGTATGTGACATCTTAGACCGTTTCGTAATATGCCCACAGGTCATACAACACAAATATGAATGGTGACTTTACTGAGATACTGAATCAAAAAAAATGAAAAACTGATTTGAGTGTTAAGGATTATTGGAGCTTAACCGAAGGCATTGGCACATGTTAGCAAATAGTGGTTAATTGTCTTAGGTTAGTAGACGATGTGGTGCCCTATGACCCTGACTCAACATCATGGATGCGGGTTATATCTAAGAAGGATGCTGATATCCTGCCTCTAGCAAATGGGTAGATTTGCTTGAAATGTTCGATGATTTAGTTAACCTCTTGAAGAATGATCACGCGTTCGCTTTTATTTCACAAAGCTTGAGACCATGAAAGAAGGGTTGTTGTAGATAAAAGATGGTTTGGTAGATAAGAATATTGATACAAAGAGGTTCGACACCAACAAAGTTTACTTAAAATGTTATGGCATGTTAGATAAGAATATTGGATACATTGGGTCATTCGTGGTCTGTTTACACTTGAAGAAACAAATAGTCTAACCTCCTTAGGGGATGATGAGACTAATGATCCACTGGATCCTTCACTGATAGCTCTACGGTTCAAAGTATCTTGGTAAGATGAAACAAATAATGGGTAGGGAGACCACTACTTTCATAGTTATTTATAACCAAAACATGGTGATGTGGATACTATGATGATAGCTTTTAGGGTTAGCAAAAAGTATCTAGCCTATGGGGGTGAAACCTCCTTATATAGGGTTTACATATGCCAATATCATCAATACCCTAATCGTCGTGGGCACAGACCTGATTAATTAGGGCTGTCTCCACTACCCTAGAATATGTTAGTAAAATAATTAATGATAATCCCATAAATAAGGAAATAGGAACGAATACCGCTTTAACCGTTGGCTATACATGTCATTCTTGGATTGGTAGCAAGTGGAGACTGTCGGTGATGTTCCCGGTGTTCCCTTCGTACCTGACAAGATATCAGCACACGACTTGCCACACGCTCTTGTTGATGTGCCTTACACACGCCCCATGCACATGCATACGTAGTAATGCGCGTAGAGGTACCACGCATATTCCCTTCCGCATACATTAGGAATCCGGGTTGGGTTGAACCATGTCATGATTTGGTACGCAATCCCTTCAATGCTTTTATTTTATTAACTGTATGGAAGTGTTCAGGATATTGAGCTTGACATTTGTTGTTGGTTGTCCGAGGATGTTATGTGTTGGCAAGATTATGAAATCAGATGGAAATAAAATGCTAATGCCTGTGGTTAAGCAGTTGGACAGGGCCTTGGCGCGATTAAATTTGTTGGAACCAATTGGATCGATCACGATAAAAACGAAGAACGGTATTAGATACAAAGTCCTTTTCACTAAGAAATCAAAACCACACATAATACAATGATCCTACACCTCTATTTATACTTATAACAACATGCATCCTAGTCTAATTCTAACTCCTAATAGTACTCAACATATAACTATACAAATATCTCTAATTCACTAAGAATTATCTTTATCTTATATATTTATTTTTCCAACTTTCACATATGAATCATTTAACCCTTCGACTTCTTGGTTCATCAACTTTCACATATATTCTTCTGTAAGGTAGTTGTTTATTTAAGAAATATGAATAACTATTTATTTGTAATATATATGTGAAAGATTCTATAGGTTAAAGGGATACTTTTCCTTTTGCAACCATTTGATAAAGCTACACTAAGACTTTACCATGAGGCATGTTTTAAACACATTCAAATGCATGCTGCTGCTTATCCACATAAAACATTAATGAACAATATGGTCAATTATAATTATCAAGATCGCCATTATCAAGATTATTATGATATCAATATGACAATCATGTTTTTAATTTGCAAACAATTAACAAGCATTAGAAATCAATTTGTTTCACAAAGATGGTATCCTCAAGAAAAAAAAAATAGAGAGATTACTAAAAACAATATTATTAGTGTTACCATTTAACAACTATTCTTAAGTTTTGGTTCTACAATGATTATTAATATTCAAGGCCACTTATATATACATAAAATATTCAACAAACAGGCAAGCAGTAAAATATATAGATTGATAGACTTTGAGCAAACTTAACTAATTCAAAGGCTTTTTTGCATTCACTTTCTTCCTGTAAGAACTTGGGAAGTGAAATTTAAAAACTATCAATGCTTTCTTTAACTTTCATGCAATGTAGATTCCATATGATTATTACTTTACCTTTGTTATTTTTGCTTCAGTACTTCCTTTAATAATTTCAGCCCATAAAGCAACTAATGGCAATGAATGGAGTCATGGACCATCAGTTCTTGAGATATCACCATTTCAAATAATGATTAAAGTTTCTCTGGTTTTTCTTTTGGAGCAAAAAAAAGCTTGTAGTGTATTCCTTTTATAATCTTATATGATTACATCCATGAACTGAATTGAATATGGTTTTTAAAAGCTTACTGCCAAAGATCAAATTATTATTGTTACTTGTGTGTATGCAATTGCAATGCAATACAATAGTAACCTTAGATTGAAACATTATTTAGGTAACATATAAGGTAACAAATAAATTAGTTTCTAGTGACGGGCGACTCAGCCAGTAGATGTATATACGTCTGACTATAGATCGCAAGATTGTTAGGGCGAAAAATGAGATATTTATTAGGGACAAAGAATCTTGTTATGAAGATTAAATGATAATGACATATGAGTGCTTGACCACGTAGCATATTTAGGTGAAACATAAAGCTTCTTTTGTAACAAATTGTGGATGATAGAATCTTGCTAAAAGCTAAACAATAATGTCTAGCAGGAGATAACTAATTAATAAAAATGTGTGTTTTAGCTTTTTGACCAGTATTGCAGATTTCTAGGTGTAAAAAAGATGTTAAACTCAAAAGCTTAATTGGAATCCTATGCTGTCATGTTTGTTGTTGCTCATGAACCACCTGAAATATAGTTTGTTAATTAGCTTATAGTTTTTATTAGTTTTGTAAAAATTTAATATTAGATTTGAAAAGGGTATCATTTTATTAATTTTTTTCGAAGTGATAGCGAATGACGAATAATAGCGACATAGAATGATCAAGTAGAACTTCACAAAATGTCAAAATGAGTGATTAATCAGCCATAAAATAAAACATGAGTTACTAATGAAATTAACGATAATTCACCTACGTCTTCCTAGCAGATCGAAAGACCCTTACTATTTAAATAGAAATAAAAAAAGAACAAAAACAAACGAAGAAAATCGAAGATAGGATTGCATATGATAAGGGCAAAAAGGGGTCAGTTTAGAATATGGATGCTCTTAATTTCTTTCTTGATTATGTCTGATCAATCTCTCATTCTTCCTCTTATGTAGATAGCATGTTGACAATACCTGAAAGTTACATCATACTGTGTGTTATTTTAATTATGTTGATTAATTAGTATATGTCAATGTAGAGAGAGATATTAGGCATTACCCGGAACTGGAAATGACACAAACTGCAGGCTTAAAAGGAAGAATGGCTACCGGAATCCCTAGGCGCGTTGCATCTAAAGCACTCCATTCGGCTAGCAAAGTTGTGCTCGTTGCAGCCCGGCCTATAAGAATCAAGGTATATACTAAATATACAAACCGTGATATAAGTTTAGAAGTTTAGTAGTTAAAACTTTTATGTAAAGATATATAGCGCGTATTCGAGCATTAGGTACATACTTCATTACAAACCGTATTCGAATTCTTGTATGAATTCCTAAATCAGCAAATTTTAAATCATGATTGAATTACAAAAAAAAATGTTAGTTTTCATGCATGAGGTACGTACTTCATTCCATGCATGAAGTAGAATGTTTAGGCCTGAACAAATACTGTTTCTTGGGAACTAACTTCCACTGCTAGAAAAGTGACTCGTTTCTGACTACAATATTAGTCGAAAATGCGTAGAAAACAGCCTTTAGCAACAGTTTCCCGACACAATTGATTTCGTTCAAAATCTATCGTGGGAAACATTTTTTGAAAAATATTTTTCTCACATTTTTTTCCCTACACATTTTTTTTCTACGCATTTCCTACACAATTGTTTAAATATAGGAGATAGATCAAAGTTACCTAGTGCATATCCAGTCACCAGACTTCCACCCTGAACGACTACTACCACTACCACCACCACCACCAACACCACCACCACTGCCACCAAACCCAAAACCCCTCAAACGAGACATATCACCATCAAAACCACCACCACCGCCGCTAGAGGCCAAGTCATCCTTAAACGCACCACACTTAAAGCAACTAGAGCGACTAGCAAAGTTATGAGCACCACAATTGCCAACATTGCAGTACCAGTCACCAGGCCTCACATCCGGACCAGTGAACCCAAACACAGACGCGTTAATACTTCCTCGACCACCAAAACCGCTGCCATGCTTCATCTCGCCGCACCTTTGGCAAGAGTCCCTCCTTTGGAAGTTCAAATGCTGGCATAACCTACAGTTCCAATCTCCTGGCCTACTCATCTTAATTAATTTCTACAAAAGAAAAAAAAACACATTAAACCAAATGTTAGTAACTTAATTACTTAAGGTACGTACAATATGCATATATACAATGTGTGTGTGTGTGTGTGATTAGGGTTATGAGTGTAACCTTGAGCTAGGTAGTGTGTGTTTCTTTTGAGATGAAGGTTTGTGTTATATATTCATGCAAAAAGGTCTCGAATTTCGAGGAGATTCGGGGAGCTAGCTAGCTGTATACGTAGTTCAAGCTCAAGCTATATTACCTTTTTCTTTTTAATATTCTTCCCTTCAACAATGGGACTTTAATTATTACAAAATCTTACCTATATATTTATATTTCTTTTTTTAATAGTTTGAAAAAAACTATACATTGAATTAGTATCATTTTTTTTATAAAAAATGGGTGTTTTTTTATTTGATTAGAAATTATTTATTAGCAAGTAAAGGAGTATTTAAGGGAATTTTATTTGAAATGTTGGGTTGAGAAGTGAGATTCTAAAGATGGAAATGTTGTTGTGGAGTTTAAGGTGTAGCTTCTTTTAAGACTTCTAGACATAAACCCAAAAATTCTGCTTTAGTTTTCCAGTTATGCCATTCTCTTCATCTTAAATTACTAAATTTGCCCTTGTATAGTTATATTTCATTTCTTACAAAACCCGGTCTTTGGCTAATTAAAGATTTTCTTACGTAATTTATCTTCTAGAGATCTAATTATGCCACTGACACCCTTAGTTACCTAAGAATACTTGTAGTGATGAGTGGAATGGGCGTAGAAGGGGCTAAACACGCCCCCACAATGCTGGGCTACACCACTCCTAAGGGCGTTTTGGATATTTTTTGGTGATGGAATTTGTGGAGTTTTTTGATCCAATCAGAGTGATCCATTTAGAGACTAGTGTGAATTTTGTAAAGACCACTATGGATGGTCTAAGTACTTTTATCTTCTAGAGATATCTAATTTTGCCATCTAAGTATCTTTTTCATGACAATCCAATATACTCATTGTTCATCATAGGATTTGAACTCTTCATCTTATAAGGAGGGTCATCATTTTACACACCATGATACCATTAGACTAAACTAAAGACACTTTAGTTGAATCATGTTTGGATGAATTAAAAATAGGCTATTGTTTTGATTTCCCGTTGGTGTATTTTTTCCGAGCCACAACTCTAGAGCCTTACAAAAAATAACAATTCTATAGTTAGAATTGGAATCAATTCTTTGAAAAACGCACTGAGTTGTGAAGGGGTAGGGTACTTTTCCCTAGCGCTCTCAGGCGCACCCTACCCATTATTCAGATCCTCCGCCTAAAACAACACACCTAAGAAGGTAACACAGCAGCGCCAAAAGCGCTGCTCACTCCGCGCAGAAGCACCAGTTGACAGCGCCCGGGTACGTCCCCCCTGGAGCCCAACTTGCCACCTCCCATCAGGTGTCAGCTGACAACTGGCCAGCCGCCTGACACCGTCTGACATCAGAGGAAAAGAAGTCCCATCGGCTGAACCAGCCATAGTGCGCCACGTGTACCAATGGCAGGGCACCGCCCAGCCGGCCAACCACGAAGCGCCACGTGGCCCAATCAAGAGCAGCCCTACTCAACTTGGATCACTTTACCTAACTAAGGATTGAGATCCAACTAAATGGGCTCATAAGCAACCGGCTCGGGCCTCAGGCCCAAGCCCATTGACAATCGAAGTAGGCCCGATGACCCCAGGCCCACGCACCTCCTATAAAAGGAGGACTTGGCCTCCTTTCTTAGGACGGTTAATTCACCAATTAGAATCAATACACTTGTATAATTACTTGTATCCTTTATCAATAAAGATCATCCTTTTCAGTGGACGAAGGTCTCACGAGACCGAACCACTTATACCCTTGTCTACTATATTGTTCTGTTTGTCGTTTGTGCACATAACCATAGGTTAACCATCGTTGTGAGCAAAGGATTATACCCTGCAGCGAACACGAGTCATTGCACCCCACACCTATCACTCCATTATATACGTTGTTTATACTCGTTGTTTCTTCAAGTTGGTTAACGATTCCCTTAACTTAAGTCTTAAGGAATTCAAGAATCCTTCAATAACCTAATGGGCGTTTAAATTCGAAACGAGTTCATGTAATTTGATGAACACACCTGGAAATCTTTCCAGCTCCAAATTAAATCATCTCTACGAGTAATTAAGCTTTTACAATAAGGAAAACTACCCCACTATTCCACCAATTGGATGTAAGCTTTTAGAGAAACTATGGAATAGATAACACGACTTTGGTGTGACAATCGGTGCTACCTATTTATCTTAATTATTATGCTCTTTAGAAAACACAATGAAGTTATTTTTGTTTAAGTTTCTCAAGAAATGGTGCTCTAGCTACGTGATTTATGTGTTCAATTCGATGATGATGATATACATTTTCTTCAAAAAGTCATTAACCACAATTATAATAACCAAGTTACATCTGGATAATGGGTAAGCGAGCAACAAGCTGCGCCACAAGTTGCTTTATCTTTTTACTTTTTAACTTAGTTTCAAGTTAAAGTTCACCCCACAACCTTAAACAAAATTATATAATTACTTACAAGTATTATATTTCAGTTTCCTAAATGTATTAGGAACCTTGTTCTCCAATATTACTTTTCCTAATTCCCTATAGAGCTAATTGTATTCTCATTATAATAATTAACACAATGGTTTAAAAACCTATTGGGTTATAAATTAATTATTGTTGCTTGAAACCTCATAAAGGTTGGTTCCAGTTTGGGGTGGGAAAAGAAGGTGAATATGCCATACTCACAAACATCTATAAATAATAAGTCTTTTACAAGCTAGCTTAATTAAACCAGACCAGCATGGCCTACTCGAAAGCAAAAGATCACATAATGTCACCTCTAAGTAAGGCAACACTTGTTTATTCAAAGATCTAATTGCTTGTAGGAAAACACTTTGACCAAACATTATGAACTTAATTGGTGAAGAGAATATATCATTAATCATATATAATAAAAAAAGAGATACATTAATAAACCATAAATAATGTCATAAACTGCGCAAAACAAAGTGGTAATCTTTGGTTAGTTTGTTATTATTATTATTATTATTTTTGCTCAAAAAGTGTAACAATTAGGTAGACAAATTGAATATTCTAGGTTTTGATATCTTGTTAAATGACTAGCCCAATATTTTTTTCACCATAATATTATGGAGGGGTCACTTTGTCACTTTTGAAAGTATGTTGTCTAAAACCCATATTAAAAAAAATGAAGCTTCTTTTTCACAATTTATTGAATATTCATGTTTTGTACTTGTAGCATTTTCTTTTTAAGATTGAGTCAAAAAGAGTGTGTGTGATGACACCGCATATTTAAAATAATAGATGGAAAACAATTGTCGACACTTAAAAAGTTTATTGTGTGTTTTATAATTTAAAATCATGCTCCATTAGTTAAAACTAGCAGTGGGTTACAAATCCGTGTTTCACGGCGGGGCCACTCGGTTTTGATAAAATTTAAATAGACTCATAGACAGAATAGTAATAATAATGTTAGTAATGAGAATTCAGTCGATATTGGTTTCTAAAATTAGAGGTTGACAGGGAAGATGATGAAATTGACAGAAAATAAAGAAAGGAGGAAATGGTGTTTGCAATAAGGCGAGGAGTAAGAAAGACATGAGAAAATGTAGGTAGAGGTGATGGGAAAAAAAGGAAGCGAAAAAGTTAACGTCGTTAGTACTAACGACGTTACCCTTAGTACTCATCGTTAGTATTAAGGCTGTTAGTGAATAATGACATTAGTATTAATGGTGTTACCATTAGTATTAACAACGTTAGTACTAACAGTGTTACCGTTAGTACTATACTAACGACATTACCGTTTGTAATGTTCCTCGTTACGTTGCATTTTAGCACATAGAGTAATATTCTTCCAATTTTTTACGACTGTTTAAAATATACTATCTGAACTTGTTTATTTATATCCATATCTATATTTATATACCTTATTAAATAAACTTGAGGTATTTATTATAATTTTGCCATCATTTTAAGATGTCATTCCAAGTATAAATTCTTATATTTTACCCACTTTCTTCCTTTATGCCCCTGGTATACAACTTCCAATGCTAATTGTAATCTACTAATGTGACTCAACATCATAAAGTGGTAAGTGGTATTTGATCAGTCAAGCGTTCATCTTCAGCCGTAACTCCATCATCGTTCCAAATCGAGTCGATCATCAGTTTTCCTCATTGAATTTCATGATTACATCATTTAAGTCAATGGTACATTTAATCATCAAAATTAAGATTGACTTTTCTTCTTCTTTAAACCCCATAATTCCATATAAAGACTTAACAGGCCTTAAACAGGAATTTGCAGGCTTGGTATTAGAATTTTATCAGTTTATTTTCTCTATATTACTTTAAGAATATTTGTATTTATTTAATATAAACTAAAGTCTGTCCATGATCATTTCAAGAATGATGAGAATACTAACACTTTGTTCATGATGGTGAAGGTATAGAAGTTTTCAAGTTTTTAGTTTTTGACAACCTCGTTTCGTACCTTTCAAGTACAAACTCGTTTAGTTGCATTTTGATCCTTGAATTTTGAAAGACTTTATTTTATTGTGTTTCGGCTTCGAATATGAGATTCCAATTAAAGAAATTAGTATTCCAACATCAGTTAATCGAAAATAATTTTTTTTTTTGAGTTTTTCATAAATGCTGAAAATTAAAAATGATATGTAGTATGTAAATATATACAAGCATTCAACTTTTTGTGATTTTCCGGTAAGAGGATCATAGCAGTTTATGAGAAATCTATTCACACCATTGTTCTTTCAAGTTTAAACTTTATAGACTGTGAGACTTGGCAATTGCTGATATTGTTGTCCACATAAGCTTGTTGATTATATTAATAAGAACATAAGGAATGAACATAAGATGTAATCATGTGTACCTGATATGCTTAACCGTTCAGGAAAATCAGTAATGGAAGACACCATCATCTTGATCGGGTTCCCTTTAGTGCGTACACTAATGATGGCTAATGATCACAAAGTGATCGTGTGAGAGAGAGGTAGGTGGCGGCTACATTAGGTTATGGTATTATTAGAGTTCAACCTAATACCTCTAGTTATCTCTCTATTTATACACACATGGGACACCCTAATTAGGTTTAGTAAGGGTAATTCCGTCCATCAAAGAATCACCAATTATAAACTTAGGGATATTATAGTAATTGATCGATATAATATAAATGATAATGATGGCCATATAATAAATATAATAAACATAATTTATATTTATTCTACATTCTCCCACTTAGCCGAGCAATCATTTATTATGAGTATTACGTAAGTCTGCAGAGATTAATACTCATTTTAGTTCTAAACCCAAAATGTAGCAGAGAAATACAGCCATTAAGTCTTTATTCGACTTAGGACCCCCATTAATCATACTACACCTAAATTTAAAACTTAACATTAGGATCAATTAACGTTATGACCTTAGATGATTTAACGTTGTTTATCATCTAAAATTGATTCAATTAGTTTCCAAAATACTTATGAATGATGATTGAAAGATAATATCTCATAAACTCATAAAACTCATGAACATGAACAAATTTTCATAAAATTCTCAGATCTGATCCGTTTTTACTCAAATTTGATTTGGTTATTTGTAAAATCAGTTTCTAAACATAAAACCACAATCAAATCAATGATCCAATAATCAAACACACCTCAAAATCAATGAAAACCATGTTTATGCATTAAGCGGGTCGAAATCCGTTTTCTATGAACAATTGCCTAAAACTTTCAGATCTGATGCAGAACCCCTATAACAACACGCGTGATATGAGCCTTGTAGCATCGCAATAAAAAAATTCAAATATATTGTATCTATCTATATAAATCGGTTATCCGTTTTTTACACATTTTTTATATAATAAACATAAATGTATAAATAATAATAATAATACAACCGAGACATGACAAAAATGACAAATTGAAAATTCTCCCTTTTACCTTTACGTTAAGAAAAAAATAGTTGTATTAATGCATAAAGTTTTAAATAAGAACAAAATTGAAGAGGTCTAACAAGACAAAATATGGTCAACATCTAGAAGTCAAAACCCATAAAACACTTAACATTTATCTTGCAATTCTCAAATCTCGGTCAACAACTGGTCATCCACTAATCTCGCTAATTTAATTAGTCATCCACAAATCACGCTTATTCCTTGCTTGGAGCCAATTCCTTTTGTATATAATATGGGTTATTACATTGTTTTTATCATCACTGTATAAAGAAACACAAAATCATTTTGCTATATATGCTTCTAAATCTAGAATCTGATATGCTAATCCCCTATAAATTGCCTCTACCTAAGGTCCCCATTCCTCATTCTATCGCAAACACAAGCAAGTTTGCTCTATTTGCGCTGATAATAAGAATCGAACCTGGTAGCTTTTCGTATTCGACCCGTTCGTCGCTTCATTCTTGTGTCAAGTATGTACGATGCTATTAATCTTTGTATTCTGGTCGTTTTTTTTTGTATCATATAGGAACCTTATAGTAACATTGAAATCAAGTTTGTTTATATGGTAAAATTGTTGAGTGAATGGCAGGACTGGTTGGGTAATCTATATCTATATCTATAATATATAATCTATAATTTATAATCTATAATTTATAATCTATAATCTATAATACATTATAAAGGAGGAGTGATGTACAACATGGTAATTTTCAATTCCGTACAACTTAAGAAGCAACATGTACAACATATTTAAGCAAGAAATTTAAGGGTATTATAGGCATAGTGGTGACAATTAAGACACTTATAAGGGTAATATAGACATTTTACATACCTCATCCTTTACAATATGAAAACAAAATTACATTACTATCCTTCATATCCCTCCCTGCTCCCCACAATCAATCGTTTGCTTCTTTGATTTAACCAGCTATTGAATGCAAGAAACCCTTCATTGTTTCAGTTTCCCCCGATTCAATTCTAATATCATACTGAAGTGAATACTCATTCATCACATTCAATTCCTCCTCCTCTTAGTTTCAAACCCTGGTCTCTTCTTCTTCACATTCAATCAAGGATTGAATTCTTGACGACCGATGATCATCACCTAAAAATTGAAACCTACACCCTCTTAAATGGCGATGGTTCCAGATCCTCTATCTAAAACAACCCAGCAAACCTTTGAGAATTCAAGAGCCAAATCTTCACCATCTTTAATAAACGGGATATGGAGACCTGCGTCACAAAGAAATTTGAAAAACCATTGGCTGAAATTGAATCCCTCATACAAGAGTTGGTCGCCTCATCTTCAACCGCGAGATCACACGCTACTTCACTTTTCAATACTTGTCTTTCCTAGAGGCATTTCCTTAAACACCTAGCTAGCATATTTGATTATTACAATTCTTTTTTATCTTTATGTGCATATTCAAAACACAGACATCTATTTAAGATATTGGGTATCCTAATTGGGCTTTTTTTTATATGTTGTTTATGTAACTCAATTTTTGGGTTTAGGTTCATGAAAGATATGGAATTGGTTGTTTTGAGTAGCATTCAGAAGAAAGCTTGCTCGAACTTATTAAAGCAACACGGTTTCACTGAGGTTTCTCACCCTGTTTTCAGGTAATAAATTAGTAAGATTCTATTCATATACTTTTTCAATACATATATGTGTTATGGTGTGGATATGTATGTGCATTGGCAGATGGAGTGGAGGAAATGAAAAGAAATGTTTTGCTGGACCTAGGAAAAATGTCGAAACCGTCACGTTTAATCTTATCCACAAAAATTCCATGAAAGTTGAAAATGTCATGGACTTTTGCTGGTCACTAACTGATTCTATTATTGCAATCTGTTCTGAACTTGGTGGTTGGAATCATCATGCACGAGTAAGTTGTCTATTCCATGCTCTTCAATTCTAACTAATGGTGGCAGAATGGGCGGGCTGGATAAACGGGTCAAAGTGGGTTCGGTTTGAAACATGACTATACCCAACACAACCTTTGTAATAAGCATATTACCTTGCATTGAGTTAGTTTGGTGTTTATAAAAAAAATATGCTTACAAATTAAGAGTCAACCCATCCTTCTTGAACTTGTTAAACCAAAACTTGTGTATTCCAGTTAACACATTGCAAAACTATTCAACTTTTACCGTCATTAAGGCCGCTTGTTAATTCTAAGTATGTCCTTGATTTCAATGATAAAAATTTCAGATGATGAAAACGTCCTCGAGAACTGTAGGGGGTCAAATTTGAAAAATATTGAAGTACACCAATTAAATGTGTTAGGTGGGTCAAAATTGTGGCTAACTAAAATGAGACGGGTCAAACGATTAAAAAAATACATAGTTAACTATGGTGAAATGTGTCAAGCAGGTTAAAAGTTAACTGAACTAAAATGAAAAGTTCAAATGGATAAGCACATAGTGTATTAAATTGAAATGGGTCAAATGAGTGATATTCATCATTCGCTGTATAATAGAACTACAAAAAGAAAACTCGCTAACACTTTTAAGAATCCAGTAGTAATATCTTTAACCAAACTAAGAAGCCAAATTTGAAGTTTTATAAATAGAAATCAATCATTGTGTATCCACGATATGGTTCTAAAGTGATAAAGTTTTTGGTTATGTGGCTATTATAGTTATACTTGGGTAAGTATTATTACCTTGCTACGAATAAGCAACAGAGAATAATCTTAAACTTGGCATCTTGTTCAAACATATAGTCTGTAGGAATTATTTTATGCTAATTAAAGTGTCAAAACAGATTTAAGTATCTTCATTGGTATATTCTTGTCATTTTGCTACGGTGTAAATGACACAACCTTTTATAGGGTTATTTTGTCAATTTACAATTTCTTAGCAAGTCCTTTTTTTTTCTAGAATCAGCACAACCATATACTTGGGTGGCCTCAAGTTGTATTAATCGTTAGGCGAACTTAATGAAAACTTTGAATCCTTGGTTCATTATATCTGTTTCTTTTCATAATTTTTTCAACCAGATGATTATATTTGATGTCTATCTAGCCGAAAATTAATATCACTACTTCTACCTTTGTTCGAACTTCACATGACCCATTTTCACTTGTATAATTTTCTTCGTGTTCACCTCTTTGCAGGATATTTTTATACACACTGCGCCACTACATACTCTTCGTACTTATAAAAGTCCTTGTATTATCTTCTTCATTGTTGGATAGATTTCCGTCGTAAGGGTTTTCTGATTTTGTCTTTTCGGAGCATTTTTATTTTGAAAGTGGCTCAACACTAATTCCTGAAGCTTATATTAACAATAGTAATGTTCATAGCTTATATTAACAATAGTAATGTTCATCCCTAGAGCAAGCCTTATACACATTCAAAATCCTTTAACAAGCAAGCACAAAGTAATGAGGCTGGTATCCTTCAAACTAATGTAATTTCAGTTGTTGAGTTCCCTGCAACCCTAGATGCAACTCCACATAATATGGTGAGTTTTTTCTGGTTTTTCTTTCAGCATTCTTCTTTCAGGTGTCATGTATTTATTTTGTCGATTAAAAAAGGGATACACAATGCTTCTACAAAGGTAATTTGCACCTGTTTAAAACTTATTTGCACCTGTCTACGACTCGTAGAGGGAACTCTACAGCTCGTAGATATCTCTACTGCTCGTAGAGAACTCTGTCAAATGTGGTCCACACTTGCCAATCATTGACAATCATTTAGTGACACCTCTACTGCTCGTAGAGGCCTCTACGAGCAGTAGAGTTTCACTTGAATTCGTTTCCTTTCGTTTTGGATGGCATGAACATAAAAAAACTGAACAAATATTAGAAAAATAATTTTTTTATTATTATTTTAAATTATTACTATTATTTAAAAAAATAAAATAACAATGTGTGTTCTTCTACGACTCGTTACACATTTAGTTTTTAGTTTTTTTATTTGTAAGCGGTTTTTTGTTTCGGTTGTCGTCTCGATAAGCGTGTAAGCGTATAACAAACATTTATATAAATAAACAGACAAATATAAGCAAGCATTTCCAAACATAATATACGAATATAATAATAATATAATATAAGAGTGTACTAGCATGCATCATATCAAAATAACACTACTGGGTGGGCGTCTGCTGCGTGGTGTCAACAGGCGGCGGCGGCTGCAGCGAAGACGATCCAGGCTCCTGGGAGGACGACCCAGGCTGCTGGGAGGACGTCCCGGCATGGGTGACTGCACCAGGCAGTGATAAAGGTGCCAAACCGTCACGCGCACGCCTCTCCTGCTCGCTCGCAAACATCACACTGAGAGCCTGATCCATTCCCTGCCGCCACTGACGCGCCGCCGCAGCCTCATCCGCCATCTGCTGCCGCCACCGACGCGCCTCCGCAGCCTCATCCGCCATCTGCTGCCGCCACTGACGCGCCACCACAGCCTCATCCGCCATCACCCGTAGCTGCTCTGCGAGCGTAGAAGGCAACTTCAACCCCCGAAAAACGCGTGCCGGATTCTGCCGGTCCTGAGGATCGGGCACGGGCCCCAGGATCTCCACCTCTACACCACCCTCCACCTCCGGCTCTGCCACGTCCACCATCTCAACCTCAACATGCCCCTCGTGAAGACCAAGATGTACCAAAGGTTGTGGCACATACTCCGGTTCACCATGCTTCGTAACCAAATAGTATGTGGGTGGGCGCTTCCTCATCTTATCCGTCATCGACATATTTTTCATTGATTCCAGATCTAACGGTCTGCAGCACAGAATTATAATATTATTAATAACAATAAAATAATAATAAATAAATAAATATAAATAAATAAATAACGGCATTACTTAGGCGGCATGTAGTGTCCCTCTAATCGCCCACCATCGGTGGTATGCTCGAGGTATACTAGACCTGCGACATGCTGCGCTAAGGCACAGATGATCCCCCCGCAGGCTATGGCCGAATTCTCCGTCTTGTGCGAGAGCGACACAAACAGCTCGGCGAGGCAAACATGTATAGCACACGGTCTGTCCCTGATCATGCAGTAAAGAAAGAAAAGGTCGATCTGGTTGATCTTGTCGTTACTCGACCCCCGCGCCGTGATAGAGAAAGTCAGGCAGCAGTGCAGGTAACGAATCAACGGGTCAACAATCTCAGACGCCTTGGCCCACCTGCACAGTTGATATAATGAGTAAAACAATAACAATATTTTATAATAATAATAATTAAAAAAAAAAAACAATACCTATTCGTTGTTCCTGGGACACCGACTTTATTTTTGAGATCATGTTTTTAATAATGTGCGGTGGTCGAGACTTTAGTATCTCTTTCAGTCCATCAATCTCCGTAACAAGGTCAACATCGCTTTCTCCGCTACCTTTCTCCACACTGTAATTCAACTTTCTCCAGAAATGGTCTATATAGGACAAAGGTATTTTTATTCCTGTAACAATATTAATTAATAATAATAATAAATAAATAAATAAATAAATAAATAAAGTAATTTTCTTACCTTGAGCTATATAAGAATCTAAACGACATGCACACGGTATCCCACAACTCATTAAAAGCCAGTGACTGCAACCCGTTCCACTTTGCTTGAAGTGGTCTATCTTTATTATCTATCTTAATAACAAATCGAGGGCTTTATGGAAAATGTGACCCCGCAAGAGATCAAACAGGGGTATGTTATGATGTTGCACTTTCTTCCTTTGACTGGTCTCAAAGTAGTGGTTTATGGCCCTCTCTTGTGAAATCACAATTTCTTCTACAAGCCCAACAAGTTTGTGGAGGGAGCTGTTAGGCCCTTTAATTTGCAGCTTAATCCTTGCATGCTGGCTCTCAGCTCTGTTGGCCGTATACTCACCGAAGTTGTAATTTTTGTCTGTCCATGCACGAACAAACTTTTCTTTATGTTTATCAAACCACATCTTGTTCAAGTATACCATAACATCTGTCAAAAAAAAGAATAAAGATATCAGTAAGGTATGTACTTAGATACATATGTATGTATGCGTGCTTTTAATATGTACCATTTCGATCTTGCTGATTAAGTTTAATATGGAGTCGGGATAACGAGTGCCGGTAATTTTGCTGGGTCTCAGATGCACACACTTGCTTAAAAGATCCGATAAATGATTCCCATTCTTCATTGTCAGGAAACGATTGTTTGCAGTGTTTTACAATGTTTTGTGAAATGTGAAACCTGCATAGCAATAATGATCATAATAATGATTAATAAAAAACAATACCACCACCAACAACAATATTATGTACTACCTGCATAACAACTTCGAAGCAGCTGGGAATACTGTGTCGCGTGCATTCATCAATGCCTTGTCAGCGTTAGTTACTATAACACGCGGCTCCATACTTTCCTCATGCAACAACTCTCTCAGCCTTTCTAGCACCCATTTGAAGTTATCCATCTTTTCATGTATAATAAATGCTTGGGCGGCAATAAACGACTTGGATGTTGATGTGACACCCACAATTTGAACAAACGGGATCTTATACTCGTTCGTATGATAGGTCGCATCAATCAACAACACATGCGGGAATGCACACCACATTTTTAGAGATGTATCATGAACAAAGAAAATATCTTCAATCGCATTTGTTTTTGGATTCACTCGGGTGAAGAAAGTAAAATCTTTATCAACCAGTAAGCTTTCGAGTATCTGCAAAGCAATAATAATTAGGGTTTAATAACAATAACAACAACAACAACAACGATAATACCTGCATTTGAGTCTTACCGCTAACAACTCCCGTTTAATCTTGGTTAATGCGTTATGGACGTCTTGTAAAATGACAGGGCACTCTGGGTATTGATTTCTAACGGCCGAAAGAATCTGTATTGGTAAAACGTTTTGTAAATAAAGCGAGTTCACCAATTTTAAACAGTCCTTGTGCATCCTCCGAGCATATGCGTAACCCTCGATAAATTGAAACGGTGGGTGGTTATGAGTTGGGTTGATGACCCTCAAACGCCAACCACCGTATCTCGAGCTGTATTTCGCTTTAACTTCAAACGGGCAATCACACTTGTTACTACCCGTCTTCCGAAGTGTGGCTACACTACGAGGTTTGCCATATAAGGTACAACCTATAGTAGCCGAATCCGGCCTCTTGTTCTCCCCCTTTCCCTTGTTTTCAGTACGTTTATATACAGTGACGTAACCAATAGCTCTTGCTCTGAGGGAAACCCATTCTGTCACCTCTTTAAGATTTGCGAATACCTGAAAGTTTATATACGAGTCTAGTCAAATTTTTATATATTGACAATATAAATTACGCATACCCACAAACAAACAAACATACATGTATACATACCTACATACATACATACAAACATACACACATACATAAAAACATACATGCATACATACATGCATGCATGCATACATACATACATACCTACATACATACATACATACATACACACACACACACACACACACATACATACATACATACATACATACATACATACATACATACATACATACAAACATACACACATACATACAAACATACACACATACATAAAAACATACATGCATACATGCATGCATGCATACATACATACATACATACATACATACATACATACATGCATACATACACATATACATACAAACATACACACATACATACGGGGCAACATATATACGGGTATAAATTATAAACATGCGTAGATAAATAAACACACCTGAGTTGTTTCAAACGAAATATCCGGGTTCGGTTCCTCGCTACAGTCACCCGCCTCGTGTGCGTATCGTGGAGCGCTTGAAGGCACGTAACATGACTCTGGTTCTTCTACATACTCCCCGTTTAAATCGGGCAGTTGTGGTTGTTCATTCAAATCCGGAAGCGCTGCTTTCCCGGATATAACCTCTAGCTCACCATGCTCACTATCGCTTTCCGGGACGCAACATACGTCAAACCATTCACTCGAAGACATTGTGTTACGAACTGGTTGGCCGGATGGTATTTTCGCCGGAGAAATTCCGAAACCGTCGGAGAAAAAAATTTGAAATTTTGAGGTCTGGACTGAAAATCGTGCATGGTTGATGGTTTAAAGTGCTGAAAGAAAACTCTACCAGTCGTAGGGGTCTCTACTGGTCGTAGAGTATGCATATAAATGCTCACAACAACCGGACCTCTGCGGCTCGTAGAGGTCTCTACTGGCCGCAGAGGGGTGATTTCACTGAAATGTCAGTCTGATACTCGGATACGTCGTACTTTCTAACCCTATACCACTCGTAGAGGCCTCTACTTGTCGTATAGGGTTTAATTACATCAACTGCCATGCCTCTGCGGCTCGTAGAGGTCTTTACGAGTCGCAGAGCTGACTGACACGCCTGTATGGACTCTGAACATTGAATGTTCTGTGGGCCTCCATCTCTACGGCTCGTAGAGGCCTCTACGAGTCGTAGTAGGGTTAGGTTTTTAGGGCAACAAAGCTCTACCACAAAGCTCTACCACTCGTAGAGGCCTCTACCAGTAGTAGAGCTTTGTGGGTTTCAGTGCTCTGACACCTCTACTGCTCGTAGAGGCCTCTACGAGCAGTAGAGTTGTGTAAAACCCTAAAAAAACCTCCGGTGCAAATAACATCACCCTTATCTTTAAGTAACCATGTGTTTGTTGATGTCCGAGTGTCTGACATTCGGTGGATGACGGCTTATATTTTATATGCAACAATTTTAAACTAGAAACTTAATTCGGCTATTTTCATGGTTTATAAAAGAGTGTACAAAAAGAACACGTGCTCACTATATAACTTTAATATAGTATGGTAAAGGATAGTGTTCTTTGTTATTTTTAAAATTTTCAACCTTCCTTGCCAAACATGTTTTTACTTTCTTTTTAAACAAAAACTACATCCTTGTTTACAGTAGAAATTAAATAAATGGAAACAAGCCAATGAGGCAGTGGTGGAGTGGTTAGGGAATGACTTGTGTTCCTTGTGACCCAGGTTCAATTCCCACTATCCCTATTATTTTCTACCGCATCCACGTGAAAAGCGAATAGGTTTTACTGATTATTCCACTGTCGTGCCTTCAGACGGGTGGAAGTCGGGTTTCCGCGCATCTGGAAGAGTCAAGGGGCTGGCAGCGGTCGAGTAGTTGATCTTAACCGCAGCGCTCGGTGTCACGGTGGTTGGCACGTCGTTCCTTGCCGTATGTTAAAAAAAATGGAAACAATGTATGTTACAAAGATGATGGAATCTTATTTATTTTCATCTTCCTTATTTATTGTACTTTTAATTAAGCTCATTAGAAAGTATTGTTTACATATCTAATGTTCTTGTTTTGTACTTTTGTTAACCTGAATGTTCTATGTTTAAAATCACTTCTTATATAAGACTAGCATTATCAACGATTAAGCAACAGGTTTGGGTTTATTTATGTACCTAATTTTTTTTTTCTTTTTTGCCATTTTTGTATACTTGAATTAACATCATTTACCAATTAGTGGAGTTATATGCCAATTAGATTCTCACAATAGAGTCACCTCTAATAAAACTATTCGTCAATTGCAAATGGCATCATATAACACTTTTTTTAATGGTCAGTAATAGGTCATATTGCAGATCAGCTTGTAGGTGACATTCCGTGGGTCAGACCGCCATATGGAGTTTTGGTCAGCTGTAATGGGTCAGATTGTATATTGAGTGTAACTAGCATCCTATACAACAACTTTTATAGATATAGATTGCATATGGTAGCGTTAGATTAGAGGTTGTGTACCCGTTGCATCGCGCGGGCCAACCCACTAGTATTAATTTAGGAAGATGGCACTTAAACATAAATTAATTTTTTTTTAGAAAATCAAACCAACTGAGCTTGTAGGTTAGCTGGTTGGTCGGTTGCTTAATAAAATCAAGACCAAGACCATAGGTTCGACAATTGTGTCAGAACCATGTGGGTGAATTTTTCTTGTCATGTTCTTTTTCAAACAAACAATATTATTATTTTATTTTATATGTTTATTACTACTATATATAAATATACATATAGGGTAAGGTTCCTATAGGAAAATTGATTTGTGTAGGAAGTGTTTTCAACCATTGGATCTACAAATGGATGGTTGAGATTAAAAGTTTGGTTTGTTAAGATTCTACTAATTATATTTTAATAATTAAGGCTAGGATTGTCCAATATGTGTTTTAAATGAGGGTAGTAATGTCATTTCTTGTATTTTGATAGAGAAACCATTTGACTTTCACCCTTAAATCATGCCCCATCTCTCTCTTATCTTAATTTTAATCTTAATTATTATTAGTGATTATAATCTCTCTCATACATTCAAACTTGTTCATCTTCCAAAAAGAAAAAAACAAATAGAACCACAAAACCTTCTTTGTACCGGTTATTCTTCATCTTCTATAATAGTGGGTTTAAAGTAATAGTGTTTTTTTTTTCCTTTTTTTGTTTTTTTTGTTTTTTTTTTTTTTTTTTTTTTGCTGATCTAACCGAATAATAGTGTTTTTTTTTACTAAACATGATTCATATCTGTTAAAACACTTCTACTTTGTTTAGTTTCAATATAAAACACTATTGATGTTATTATAAAACACTGATTTCTCTTTTATTATAAAACAATCCTGACGTTATTATAAAACACTCCTGATGTTAACCTTCTGCCATGACTTGAATAACCGAAAAAGTGATAGAGATGGGTTATATGTTTGAAGAATCGAAAAAGTTTTTGGGTATTGATCAACTTATTTGATATAAATATCTTATGATTCATATGGAAAATAATGACTAATTAGTTAATTTAGGATGATTAATCTTCATAAATATCTAGATGTTAGTTGCTAATTTAGTGGGTTTGTAATAAATAAAAAAATGGACAAAAAGTCTATAATGTCCTTCCTCTAAAGGTTTAATCAGATTTGATCTAATGGTTGAAAATACTTCCTACACTTCCTACACAAAACAATTTTCCTACCGGATCCTCTACCCATACATATATAACTGTTTTTAGATAACTTTATAAGTACTTGATTTTTTTACTTGAATTATTATTATATTTTTTATTAGTATTAAATTAAATACAAATCAAACATTTAAATCTCGTTCCCCAAAATTAAAAAGCCCTAATCAATCGATCTAGTAGACTTGTTCGACTTGTAATTCTTAGACTTTATGATGGTTAATCTATGTGGATTTCTTTGAGAATCAATATACTTGCTATTGCATATTTGGGATTCTTGCTTGCTTGCTAAGGTGAGTTTACATAGCCCATTTTTACTGTTTTACATTTTTTGGGTGAAACATGTTTAAACATTTTTGATACAATAGCAATTACTCATTCTCATTATGTGAAGCTTGTGGATCCATTTTGACTGTAACAAAAAGACACAGTACAATCATTAACATTGATCAAGCCGCATGTTTCGATTATAGCGCTATAGGTCTGACAAACCCACCCCGCATAAATTCAGGGATGATCGAAAATAGTTACACTTTTACTAACTTGTGAGTTAGGTCTCAGTCGACACAAGGTTTGATTGTATAAAAGACGCATTGTTACATGTCGGACTCATACTCTAACATTATTCATTTATATATCTCAACTATGGTTGTTATACAAAATATTGTTTTCTATTACATGCTAAAACCTATGTATTCTCACCAACTATTTATAGTTGACCCCCCCATCTTTCAAACATAACGTGTTTCAGGTTTTATTTGCTATTGGAAGTTGTACCAGTCTTGTAATACGTAGGAGCTTTGGACCTAGTTTATATTAATCAACTTTTGTAATCATTACTTGTAAGACAAATTGTAAGTTGTTTAATATTATTCAACTTTCATTTAGTACCATGAGATATTGAACAATCATGGCACCTCGATTTTTCCGCCATCGGTTGTGGTGTTACAAGCCTTAGCTCTGATACCACTTGTAGGATCAACACAAGAATTGAATATCTCACGCGTATCGGATCGAGGGTGGAATAAATGGCCCAGTTAGTTGTTATACATGAGTGTTTATGGATAAGATAATAATATTGATATGTGAGCACACACATAAAAAACACACAAAGGGTTGCACTTGTTAATAGAAAGGCCAAAAGTTACAAAATGACTAAGGCATGGGGTATTTATACTACTCCTCATACGCCTCCCTTAACATCACACTTATGGCCTTCATACATGTTGGGGGGGGGGGGGGGGAGGGGGTAATGTATGGCCCTCATACATGTGGGTGTACATGTATGAGACAATTAGGAGGTGTATGGTACAATAACAATTCCCAAAATACCCCTAAGACTATATAAACACTATAATGCAACCCGATAACATCAACAATGCTATACAAGCACGCCTATGACTAATATCGACCTATCACTAGCCGGAGACACACGCGAAGTGCACTAACAAGTAATGGTGGTGATGTGGTTTTGTTTGGGCCCGCCGGGGGTCCAGACACATATCTCTCCAAGTCCATCCCCCTCCCCTCCGCCCATCCCCAGTCTAGTGTTTTATTCGAGTTGCGGGTGACAAACTGGACTTTTATGGTTTCTTTTCACTTTTTTTATTTTTTTCGCATGTGCTTCCTATGGACGTTATTCCGCAATGGGGAATCATCTTGACGCATGCTTTAAACGCTGAAGTAGTTTTTTCTTGTGTGTCGGGTGTGCAGTGAGAACTGAAAAGACGTCTGGCACGTGGGTGGGACGTTTCTAATCATGTAGTACCTTTTTCAGAAAAAACTTGGTAGGCCCACTTGTACTTTCAATTGTCACCTTTCTCTCTCCTTCACTGTGTCAGCCTCTTATTGGGCCACTGTGATTTAATGTATGATTATACATATGAGTGTGTTTAGGTTGGAACATGCATGTGTTAGCGTTCATCACAGATAAGAATATGTTCAGGTCATTACGGGTTCAGGCCATAGGTGGGTCGGCTAAAACGGGTTATTCTTTTTTGGGTTGGTATAGGTTCGGGTATCAATGGAATCTGGTTTGGAACAGGTTTCGGGTGTATTTGGTTATGGGTAAGAATAGGATTGGATCATTACATCTTCGTGTCATTAACGGGTCAACTGGGCAAAAGGTTTTCTTAATATGGGTTGCCATGGGGTTTCATGTTGGTACGAGTCCGGTGTCTATTCTCCTAAATATCTTCATGTTAGATGTATTTTGGTTTTTTTTTTATAACGTTTTTATACATTTCATTATCACAAAGTTTGTTTCTTATATCTGTAATAGTTTAAATTCGTCATCTGATATGTACAGTGTTTGTACGTCAATTACAGACACTGCCATTGAATAATAATGGCTCCATTGTTCTTCAAGACCGTTGTGGATCCTTCAGACTATTCTATGGTCATAACTTCCATTAGAATGCGTTATTAAGCATCATGTATGTTATTTAAACTATCACTAATAGAATATGTATGTAATTTTTTTTAACCGTTTTTAACAGAATCTGCCTGAACATTACAAAGATTTACACTTGAAACATAATTTCCCTGTCGGTCGCGTAGTCCCGACTACTGATCAAACTTCTTCATGGAATGCAAGGGTGACAGCCTTAGACAATGTATACTCTTTAACAAATGGATGGAAGAACTTTGTGAAAGATCATGGAATAGGTTTTTTAGACACATTGGTATTTGAATTGGTGGCTGCTCAAACTTTTAAGATCACCCATATCAAGTTTGACCAATCAATTTCAATAACAAACTTCTGTTACCATGTCTATGTAAGACCAGATAAGACAGACTTGGTATACATCTTAATTATTTTATTTTATTGTGTATTATGTGGTTTTAGTGTTCCATTTGTTTCAACATATATATTTATTTGCAGAGTTTGCCAACAGCTTACGTCAATCATCATTTCAACGGTGAAGCTCCCAACCATCCAATCATCATTGATTTCAATAATAAACATAGGTGGATTGTTGAAATAAAAAAAGTTTCGGGAGCATATCATATTACTGATGGTTGGACCGCTGTAAAAGAAGATCTTAAATTACCACCTGGAGCTTATATTGTTTTTGAAAAAGTAAAACAATATGTGTTTAACATGATAGTTTTCAAGCCGAATGGAATGCAGGTTGTTGTGTAACCAAAAGAAACTGAAGTCGATAAAGGCTCACAAATGCAACAACATCGCCTAAAGATAAACCTGATATTGAAATCATCCGGATATTGACTGACCGCTTTGTAATGTTTCTATTTAACCTTCCTTTTTTAAAAAAAAAAAGAAAAAAACAATGGTATGGCTATACAAAACAGTTGTTTATTCACATATTAATACACAACTATTTGTTAAATTCTGATGTAGTGCTTTCCAATAAATTTCACTGAGGATGCGGATTTTGAGCAACTAAAGGAAATCGATGTGAAGACCGAGAATGGATTGTTTATGAAGATGTCGTTACGCTATGAACCAAGCAACAATAAAAACCGATAAATATGATTTTATTATGTTTATTAATTTATGAAAACAGTCTATTAGTCAACAATGGTATTGTATGATGTTCAATACATCATATAATACATTTGATTAGCGACAAATTTGTTAAAATGATCAAACACATAGTTCTTCCAAGCTATGCTATTAAAGGCTGGGCCAAGTTCATGGCGACTGCTGGTATAGTAGATGGATGCGAGTATAAGCTGAAGTTCGTAAGCAAAGACTCATTGTTGGTGATTTCAAGACTTTAGGACTGCATGAATGATGGATTTTTTTAGAAAGAAACAATTATTTTCGTCCTTTTGGGGTTAACTATGATGTTTGCTTTTGGACATTTGGTTGTATAGGTGATGTGTCTATGCGTTGGGTGATGGGTAGGATGGGTTTTCCAGGAACCAAAACTTTATTTAGCATACATGTTTTAGAAGATGTTTGCTTTGTGAAAATTTATGTTTTTTTTGTAAACATCTTTGTTCTAACTTCTGAAAATGAAGTTGTTGGGCACATCAGATGTCTTTCCCTTTGTCATGTCTCAATCTTTAATTTTTTTATTGTTATTGTGATGTGTGAGTATAGAAGACAAGGTATGGATGATGTGTACACTAACAGTCGTTACACTGCTTCAATTTTACCACTTACATAGGGTTTAAATTATTGAAAACAAATCTAGGTTCAAATTGTCATACAAAGTATACAAGCTAAATTTTTGACATAAGCATAACCTGCAAATTCAAATGCCCAGATTTTAAGTTGTGATATCAAACATCTACATTACATACAGACATGCATTTTCGGCCACATATATTTATACACTTGACATGGAAATTAAACATTAGGGTAACAGGCTGCTACTTTGTTGTCTTTCTGTTAACATGGGCAGCCGCATAAAAGTAGTGATCGGGAATGGTCAGGTTGTCTATTTCTGGATTGATCGATAGGAGGACGACGATCCTCTAATGTATAGGTATCCAGAGTTGTTTGCGCTGGAAAAAAATAAGGCCCGTTCCAAGACATAAAACTCTAAATAGATACAAAAAGAATTCAAATGATGTCCTTCCTTTTTCCCAAATAAACGAGAAACAGTTTGGGAATGGAAGCGTGAACCAGTCATGCAGCAATGCAGCAGGGACAGATGGAACTGTGCTCGCTCGCATTTTATAACTGGTTGCTAAGTAACTATATGGTGTAAGGTCCCACATATCTTTGCTTTCAGGGTGCGAGACTTGATAACTTTTTACAAATCAATTCGTACAAACGACGATATAAAGAGGTTGATTCATTTTATCATTATGGTGATTTGTCCTATTTTTAAACAAAAAAAAGGAATTATATAGGTTTAACTTATTTAACATTCATTTAAATTTTTTATATGTAACCTTTGTATGAAAATTGGTTTAGGATTGATTTGAAATTTTAAGTATCGCAACGCTACATCATTACTTAATTATTTTCTAAATCAGATTGCCGCCGCCGCAACGCGCGGCTGGATAAAAACCTAGTTTATTAAATATGTAAACAAAATATTTAAATCAACTCTCGTTTAGATATAATTATCATAATAGTTTTGATATAATTATCATTTTAGTTATTTTCTAGGTATTATACTAAGTATAAGCATTAACATGGGCTTAAAATTAACCAATTTTTACGCCTACTAATCAAGTTTAATAAAACCTTAGCAAAATTTTCAATGTACACATTATTTAAATATTGTAAATTTTAGTAACCTTCCCCAGCGGACCGGGCAGGAGAGGACATATTACAATAATAGACGACAACACCAAGTAAAGTAACCAACAATAAAGGGAAAATAACAGAATTGAACATTGACTCAATAGCTTTTACAGAAATATACATTATTAAATGCTAGAATTTAGAGAAGAGGCTAAAATGTAGAGGGGTTGAGGGTGGTGGGACCTAATACTTTTAAACCAATAAAATCTCTCCACATTTGAAAAAACTGAAAATGTCTAAACATGTCTAATATCTTGCCATTTTCTCTGACACAAATACTGACACGAATATACTGAAGCGACTAAAGACGACCTAACTCCAAAGGGCTTTAGACGTTTTTCAAAATGGCTTATATGGCTTCAAAGACGTTTTCTCTCAAATCCCCCTAAACCCCCCTAAGTTATTCCCCCTAAGTTATTGCCATGTTTTATAGCCGTTTCAAAGCGGTCCCAAAAACTTGAAGGTTTTCTTCAAATTCCGTAAGGTGTAGCCATGTTTCACTCCCAAAATCTTAGCCATTTTTAGCCTTTCATGTATTAGTTTTACATTTCATAACACGGTCCATTTCAAAATAAAATCTAATTTAACCTTTGATTTTGCAAAATCAATTAATAAACTTTAGTTAATAATTATATTAAATTTAAGCACTATTTAAAAATGTGTGTTTAAAAGCTTATTTTTTTATATAAAACAAAAAAATTAATATGTACTTTAAGTCTAAAACCAAACCACTCATATGAAAACGGCTAGAGTTTTGGGAAGTATGAAAACGGCTAGAGTTTTGGGATGACACATAATAATAAACGGCTACAGTTTAGGAAATAAAAATAATAAATGGCTAAAATGGAAACCCCTAAACTTTAGGGAGATCATGACGAAAGAATAGAGTTTAGGGAAGACAATGATTAAGATATCTAAACAGTTATAGATTAGCTAAGTAGACACATGACATATTGTGGTTTTCTAGTTTTTTGTGAAATCCATAAATCTTAGTCAATAACTTTGTTTGTATTGGTAAAATTGTGAGTCAAATGTTTATTTATGTGATTTTCCCAACAATAAAACACCTCTCATTCCTTACAAATTTCACACACTTCAAACACCAAACAAACGACCAAACTCTTCTTAATCATCATCAATGGCAGGTGTTTATTCATCTGCAAGACCATCATCATCATCATCATCATCACATTCATCACCACAAAATCATCTCACCCCTTCAACTCCAAAATCTTACTCCTACTCACCCTGAAGTATTAGGGTATGTGGCAGCCAGGGTGTATGAATCCTAAATAGAGGGTGTATAAATCCTAATTACCATATATTAATTCACCCCACCCTGAAGTATTACATATTTACACAATTATTACACTTTACACCCTGTCTTCATCTCATAACTGATAACACGTATATATTAATCCCCACAAGTGATAGATACAAAATATAAACAAACTCGCGCCTTTTTCTATCATCTTAATTAATAATATTAATCACATATCCAATTAGGGTTTGTATTTTTTTCTTTCCATCCTAATATTCTAACCATCACATCACATTACATTAATCATCTGATTCCATATCTTAATTTCATCACAGGTATTCAGTTCCATCTTTTCATTCTGTTATAATTTGTTTTTATTCACAGAATTTGGGTTGTTCTTGATGAAGTATGTCAAGACAGTAACCTGTTTCGGTTTTATTAATGTTTTTACTCTGATTGTCCAGAATGAATTCAGACAGTAACAATGGCGGGAAAAAGCCATGCAGATGCAAGAAGTCAAAGTGTTTGAAACTGTAAGATGATTCAATAATTTAATGTTTAAATAATGAAGTCAATGATGGTAATAACTAATAAGAACATGTTGTTGGTTGTTTGTAGTTATTGTGAGTGTTTTGCTGCTGGATGGTATTGTGATGAAACTTGTTCTTGCCAAGAGTGTTTTAATCGTCCTGATTATGAAGATACGGTTGAAGAGACGCGCAATCTGATTGAATCGAGGAATCCAGTTGCGTTTAGTTCCAAGATTTGGTCTTCTGTTGAGCCTCAAACAAGCCAAAATGTGGTATGTGAAGTATATAAGTTTATCTTTGTGTGCTTATTGGTGGATTGGTAACTAGTATTGGTTGATAACAGGAGGATGGAAATCAAGCGAAGCTAGTTGGGGCGAAACATAGAAGTGGTTGCAACTGTAAGAAATCTATGTGCAAGAAAAACTACTGCGAGTGTTATCAGGTTTGTTTTCGTCTCGGTGTTGGGGTTCAGTTTGTTTGATTCTGCATGTTACTTGTTTAAGAGGTGTCAGTTTCGACTCGTTTGTTTATATCTATTCTTGGCTGGGGGGGGGGGGGGGGGGCTTTTTTTTTTGCTTAGCAGTGTAAAACAAGTAATACTAAGTTCAAGATCCGCCAATGTCTAACGGGTCAAACAATCAATACTAAGATGTTAGTTTAAAAGGATGTAGAATGTGTGATCTGTCAAACGGATTGAAACTTGAAAGTTACCTGCAGTGTGTTGGGTTGAATCGGTTGTTCAGCAGGTTAATGGGTCACCTGGTACAGTAGGTTAATGGGTCAACTGGGTCAGTAGGTTAATGGGTCACCTGGTACAGTAGGTTAATGGGTCAACTGGGTCAGCACTCAGCAGGTTAATGGGTCAACTGGGCAGCAGTTAGGTTGGTTTGTCATGTTCTATTCTACTAACCTTCTGAGTTTGTTTCAATAGGCTAATGTGGGATGCAGTAGTGATTGCCGATGTTTAGGATGTAAAAATATGTTTGGCAAGCGAACAGGTAAAACAGATATGCACATTACTAATTTAAGCAATCATTTTAATTAAAAATTTCATATTTAAATCTTTTTCTTGGTTTTAAGTTAACTTTATATACTTTAAGTTCCAGATTTCAACGTATGTAACGAAATAATCCAAGAGACTGTCGAGAATGAAATGCCGCCCATCGTGTCTGAATCTCCTCTACATGAATTCATCCATCCTCACAACTCGGCTCCTAGCACACCAGCTCAGCATTTGGGGTGAGTGGTTATTATGAACCTTTTTACATCACAACCGTTAAATTGGTTTCGCGGTTTCAGTTTATTATTCTCATTGTGATAATTACTTCTCTCATGTATAGCCACGAAAACGATCCTTCAACAACTGGAAGATACATTCCTTCACCAGGATCTGCTAACTCTAACACGATGTTAGGAACAAGTACTGGAAACTTTGATATGGTTACTTCATATCAACAAGCATATCTCGGTGCTTGCATGAATCAATTCACACCTCCTGATACTACGCATTTCGAAGCCAGACATCTTAATTCCGTGATGAACATTCCTCCAATGATGGACTTACCAAATAGTTCTACACCTAATGGAAGTTACTTCTCTGATATAAATACGACTGGTTCACTAATGAATCCAGTAAATGAGTTTGGTTGGCCGGAGGTTATGAACTATAACGAAAAGCCCAATTTGGGCACACGACTTGACTTCACCAGGTAAGAAGTGAAGTTCTAAATTTCATGGACCATGGATTAGTTGTGCCTTAGGCCTAGATACCATCATATATTTTCGTAGAATTAAATGTTAATATGTTTTGATCGGTTTTCTATCATTGCTTATGGTTCTTTAAATCGGCCAAGCCTGTAGAGGCTTGGCCATAGGGTACATATGCATAATCTTGTGCTTTTTGACATGTTGGGTTGACCAAGTTATAAGATCAATTTGGATATGTTATATCTTGTTTTATATCATACACATAAAAGGCACTTAAAGAATGTTTTACATAAGAAAGATGTTTTTAAAGATCATGTAGATATATATATAAGGTAAACATATGAAATACCCCATCTCATATCAAACTTAAGTTGGGGTTGTTTTATGATGTAAGAAGATTTAACGCGTAAACACATCTATCCCGATTTGCCCTTTGCAGGGCAAATCGAAGTTTGCAAACTTTTAAGCACGATAATACATCGAATCTGCTCTTATGCAACATATATATATTATAGTACAAAATACAATTATCCACCCCCCACCCCCCCCCCCCCCCCCCCCCTCCCTTCCTTTGTAATCATCAAGCCCCTAGACAAGCATTTAGCCAACAACAAACATCATTAATCTCTTCTAAGATTGTATAATGACCAAGCCTGAAATGAAAACAAATTTAGTTAATATAAACACATTGGAAATAGATCAAAGACGTAAACTTGAGAACACGAATTACCCGTTATATGTTTGAAATGTTAAATTCTGAAATCCAGCAGAATACATGGTTTGTGCAGATTTCTCACCAAGTTTGTACTCGACCACGTCATCAACTGCAACAAAGAAACAATACATGTGTTATTGACCTACACGCGCGTGCCTCTTGTTTCTACCATATGTTTTGTGCAATGGGGTGCTATAAGCAAATACCTTGACCATGACAAAACAAAACAGGTAGCGATAATGCGCGTCTTACAGCTTCTTGTGATGCTCCCACTCTATTCCTTAGATTCCTATAAAAAAAGTTGTTTGAGTAACAATGTCAGATATAGGATTCGTTAAATGGAAGTGAAAACAGTAACTTTTAAACAGTTAAAGCAAGATAGGATGTTTGAAAAGAACATAAAATAAACCTGGAACATGGAAGCCAACCACTGAGAGATACAACTGCACTAAGATTGATGGGGTATCGGTTTCCATTCCCATATTGCCCAATAGCTCGACACGCTGCAGAGTAGAGAGCGACAGATGCACCCATGCTGAAGCCTGCAACGCCTAGTTTAACTGTAAAGAAAAAACGTTAAAAAAGAATATTACTTTTTGGTTTATAATTTGAGCATGCAGGTTGATCTTTTATCGCTAAAAGTTTTTAAATTCCTACGGTCCCATATTTTTGTGCGCTTTGTATAGTGCATGATGATTAAGACTCATAACAGTTACGAAACGTGACAAGTGAATCTTCCAGTCTAAAGAAAAAGCACAAAACTTGGACCAAAAGAAGAGAATATACTTATTGTCACAACTTGCAATGTATCAAGTTTGCCTCTTAATTGTTTATAGCAGTTTTATAAAGTTCAAATATTATTTGAAGACGAGGTTGTTAATTAAGCGTGTTGTTTGCTTTCGCTCTCCAAAAAAATAAGTCACCTACTAATGCAAATGATTCCTACTATGTTTACCTTTATCTCAATAAAAGAAATATTAGTTGCATAGTAACCAACATGGAGACATACCATCATCAGGCTCACTAATCAAAAGATTTGCAACATGTGTTGCCGAAGCATCCAAGCCTTCTAAATCATCACAAGCGTCTTCTGACAAGCTTGCGATATTATACCCTGACAATATTGACATCTAATGTCATAAACTTGTTTGTCATATAATCCATATAATCCTTGCAACATGATCTATTATAAAACATATATATATATATATATATAGCATATTAAGTTATTAACATACATGCGGTACAAGGATATCCACCATATAGCGTTAACAGTCGACTTGGCGCACTTGGGCAGATCCATTTGACCTAAATCATACACAAACATAAGTTATGCAAGAAAATAAGAAATGTAACTAAAATTATGATTGAATTTTCATGAGAAATTAAAGTAGAAAATTTAAATCATTACATTTGGAAGAGGAAAAGTTTCCAAGATCTGAGTCCAACTGTAAAACAGTTAAAAAAAACATCATAATTAAGAAAAACTAATTGTTCCTTTGAGGTGGACATGGGATGTAGTAGCAAGTCATGAAAGTTGACCTTGAAGGTCAAAAATTGTAAAGTCAAATAACAAGTCAAAAAGTCAACAATCACCTTGAACCCTTCTCACCAATGCCATGCAACCAAACAATAGTGGCTGTGTGAGTTTCTTTGGGCATCACCACAAAAGTCCTTCCAAAGTCATGCACATTTCTTCTGGCATTTCTACTTCCTGCAAACAAATAAAATAAATAAATAGTAATAAATAAATAAATAAATAAATAAGTATATATAGACTTCTTTTTATATGGGCATGTCACACATGTTTTTGAGATAGCCCCGCTTACGGTTGTGCGCATATAATGTATATATGTGTGGCCCTCGGGGGGCAAAAGTAAAGTAGCACTAATTTTAACGTTACTATACTAATTTCATGAAAATAACGTTAAAAATGACGGACGGTTAATCATGCATCAGGTGGTGACGTTGATAGCCAAAAGACAAGGGGGTACATGCACCAGTCGGATTTGTCCCGATTGCTAAGTGTTATGTACCTTTTGTCTAAGGCTTGATACAAAACCACTATTGAGCCGGGGGTCTCACTGGAAGCAGCCTCTCTATTCCTACGGGATAGAGGTAAGGCTGTCTACATCTTACCCTCCTCAGACCCTACCTTAGCTTTTGCTATTGGTGGGATTAACTGAGTATGATGATGATGATGACGACGACACATGTTTTTGAGACAATGCACCAACGGTCTATCGCTTAAAGATGCAAATAGGACTAACCCGAGTCGCGATTAGAGTTGTTGTAACTCATTGGTCTTCAACACTTATAATAGATTTAATTATAGCACTCAAAGATATTTTTGAAACAAAAACCTGAAAGCACCTTGCGATGGAATCGAAGGGTAGTTTGTATCTATTTATAACGATACCTTGGTAGTGGAGAATTACAGAAACCGGTTGGAAACATACACATGATCTTAATCATCAGCTATGTCTACACCAGTTACACACTTCCTGAAACCACCTGCCAAAGTAGAATCAGATAACAAAAAAAGCACATCTGAGGATAGGAATAATAAAGTTGGAATCTATAGTAGTTTTCAAGATATAATTCCATTCCATCCAATCCTTACCAAGAAAAATGAAAAATGTAAACCAAAACATGAAATGTCACTGAGGCTGCTTGGATATATTGAGAATATATGCTTATATAAAGCCACTTGGCAGAAGAAAAGGTGATTGAAATATGATATTATGTGAACAGCATTGCCACATGACTAAAAAGAAGTTATCTTATCAGCAAGTGACAATATTATGTGCTTATATGCACTCACAAGTAGGCATACACAAGAAAGCTATTTTGATTCGGTAAAAAACATGATGTGAAGTTTCTGAGTGAGTGTTATATATAAAAATTAGGAACAAATAAAAATAATTTGAAGGGTAAATTTTCTTTAAGCTATGGATTTATACAAAAGCTTTGAACATTCATATTAACTATAATAATTTAAGGGAGTAGTAATGTAAATGTTGATGATTTTAGTATTGTCAAGACACTTCAGTTTAGTTGATGAAAGAATTGTAACCCCTTGATTATTTCCATTGATTACAATCTATAAATAATACATGTCTATCCCCTTATTTTTGGTAGGGGATAATTATCAATCAATACAAATTTTGAATTACAAATTTACTTAAATTATGTTATCTATTACACCCCCGCAGTCGAAGCGGGAGGTGACCGGATGCTGAGACTGGATCTGAAATCTTCAAAGAGAACTCTTGGGAGACCTTTCGTGAATATGTCTGCGATCTGATAACGAGATGGGACGTGTAGAATGCGAACATGACCCCGTTGAACTTGTTCCCTGGCGAAGTGGATATCCAATTCAATGTGTTTAGTGCGTTGATGCTGAACGGGATTTCCTGACAGATAGATGGCACTCACATTATCGCAATAAACCATGGTGGCACGGGACACTGGAACTGAGAGCTCGAGTAACAACTTGCGAAGCCAGCAAATTTCAGCTACAACATTTGCCATACCCCGGTATTCGGCTTCAGCACTGGACAGAGATACCGTCGGTTGGCGTTTGGATGACCAAGATATGAGGTTATCACCAAAGTAAACACAGTAGCCACTAGTAGAGCGTCTGGTATCGGGACATCCAGCCCAGTCGGCGTCTGTATAAGCGATCAACGAGGAGGTAGCCGAAGAACCCAAGAGTAATCCATAGGATGTAGTGCCTTGAATGTACCGAATAATCCGCTTTAGGGCATTCCAGTGGTCCGTGCGGGGAGCGTGCATGTGCATGCATACCTGCTGAACCGCATAGGTGATGTCAGGTCTGGTGAAAGTGAGGTATTGCAACGCTCCAGCTAAACTGCGGTATAAAGTCGGGTCATGGAATAATTCGCCTGAAGATGAGCCGAGTTTAGCATTTGTATCTACTGGGGTGGCAACAGGGTTAGCGGACTTCATTCCTGCTCGAGCTATGATATCAGCTGCATAAGTCTGTTGGGACAAAAACATTGTGTTACCTTGTCGCGTAACAGAGATCCCTAGAAAATAACTTAGAGGACCGAGATCCTTCATGGCAAACTCGGTTGCTAGGGTTGTAAGAAGTCGCTGACGAAGGCTAGAGGAAGATGTCACGAGAAGAATATCATCCACATAGAGTAGTAAGTATGCGGTGTCACCGGCCTGTTGAAGGGTGAAAAGAGAAGCGTCACAACGACTATTAATAAACCCCAGTTGAAGTACATAATCTGTGAATCTTTGGTACCAAGCACGTGGAGCCTGTTTGAGTCCATATAATGATTTGCGAAGGACACACACGTGATCAGGGAAGCGGCGATCCCGAAAGCCCATGGGTTGGTGCATGTAAACAGTTTCATTTAGATTTCCGTGCAAAAATGCGTTTGTAACATCTAGTTGATGAACTGCCCAACCCTTAGATAATGCTAGGGAGAGTACTGTACGTATCGTGGCCGGTTTAACAACCGGGCTAAATGTCTCACCACAATCAATCCCCACCTGTTGAGATCGACCATCACACACAAGTCTTGCTTTGTATCTTTCAAGAGTGCCGTCTGACCTGTATTTATGTTTAAACAACCACATGGAACGGATAATATTCATAGATGGGTCACGAGGAACTAACTCCCATGTACCGTTTCTAATAAGTGCATTATACTCGGTGGTCATAGCAAAGTACCATTCCGGGATGGACAAGGCATCGGTTGGGTTTTAGGAATGGGAATGATTGAGGTAGAGGTTTGAGTATTAAGGTTAAAGGGGTGCTTAGGCTTAAAAATCCCACTCATAGAGCGGGTATGTATTGTACGTGTAGGGGCGGGATTTTGTGTCGAGGATGCGGGTGGGTCTGATATGGGCTGGTTGGTCTGATTGTGGATGGGAGTAGGAGAGGTGGTGGACCGTGTAGTTTGGGCTGGTGTGGAGGATTCGGGAGCGGCAGTGGATGGTGCATGGTGTGGGCTGTGAGGGTCAGATGTGGAGGGAGATGTAGTGAATGGATTGGGCTGGGCGGTATTTTGTTGGGCCGGGATATTAGGTGTGAGGTTGGGCCGTGGTTGTGCTATGTGGGGGCACAAGTGATGTGGGAAGGCTTCCGTGAGGAAATGGTAGGATGGGGTGGGGCCGATGACTTGGGCAAATGGGAATGTGGTCTCGTCGAATGCGACGTGACGAGAGATGAAAATTTGTTTGGTAGATAGGTCAAGGCATCGATACCCCCTATGATTGGGAGGATAGCCTAGAAAGACACATGGTTGAGAGCGGTGGTCAAGTTTGTGAATGGTTGGGGATGGGAGGAGGGGATAGCATAGGCATCCGAAGACGCGAAGGTGGTCATAGGTGGGTGTGGACAGGTATAACAGTTCGGTGGGTGTGCGGTTTTGGGTAGTTGTAGAGGGGAGGATGTTGAGTAAATAGGTGGCCGTTTCGAGAGCGAAATGCCAAAGGTGGGTGGGTAGGGAGGCATGGGCCATTAAGGTGCGAATCATATTGTTAATGGTTCTGATTTTTCGCTCAGCCTTGCCATTTTGGGAGGAGGTGTATGGGCAGGAAAGACGGTATAGAATACCGTTGGTGGTGAAGAAGGTTTGGAAGGAGGTGTTAACGTACTCGCGTCCGTTATCACATTGGAATGTTTTTATGGTGTGGTTAAATTGTGTTTTAATTGTAGTTGCAAATTGGGTGAAAGCGGTGAAGACTTGTGATTTTTGGGTGAGGGGGTAGGTCCATAAAAAATTAGAGTAGTCATCTAGGAACAAAACATAATATTTATGGCCCGAGGAACTGATTATGGGAGATGTCCACACGTCACTATGTATAATATCAAATGGTTGGAAAGTAAAATTATTTGATTCAAAAAATGGTAAACGTATACTTTTACCAAGAATACAAGACTGGCATACATTATTGGAAATAAAATCAAAGTCTAAAACATTAGATGTTTTTAATTTATTCAAAGATGCGCGTCCTGGGTGGCCAAGACGGTGATGCCAGACTTGTGAAGAAATAGCAGCAAAGGCAGTAGGTTGGTTTGTTGTAGACCCGAGCACCAGGGGATAAAGATCACCGTTGCTGTTGCACCTTAGGAGGGGTGCCTTGGTCTTGTAATCCTTCACAAGAAAACCAAAAGGGTCAAATTCAACGGAAACCCAATTATCCGTGGTGAAACGACGCACGGAAATCAAGTTTTTGACAAGTCTAGGTGAATATAAAATATTTTTAAGGACAAATGGTGGGAAAGGTTTGGGTAGGTATTTGGTGCCTTGTCCAAGCACGGGAATGGTATCGCCATTACCTACAATAATGTTACGAGAAATGCAATTATTAGAAAAAGAATGGAAGTCACCTGACTCGTGAGACATGGTAGAAGAAGCTCCGGTGTCCATGTATTGAGTGGGGTCCGGTTGTTGTTGCAGGCTCATGGTGTACAGGGCTTGTTCGATATCAGTAGGGCAGTATGCAGTGTGGGCTTGTTGGGGTTTTGGGCCAAGAAGACTGGACTGATTGGTTTGGTTGAATGAGGGCCGGTTTGTGTTGATAGTGGGGTACGGGCATGGTGCTGGTGGATTGGGCCATTGTGGGCTGTTTGGAGGGTAGTAGTGTTGGGCCGGCTGGTTGGGCCATTGAGGAGCCCAAGGTGTGTAGTAGGGATTGTTAGGCCACGGGTATGGAGGGTAGTATGGAGGACGTGAACGGCCAAAGCTGGAGCGACCACCACGGCCACGCCTGTTCGAGCGTCCACGACCCCGGGAGTAGGTGTTGGTGTCTGGGCTGTAGGGTGGGTTTTGGGAGCGATTTGGGTCGGGTGAGGAGGTGCGGTTTGTGGTGGTAGAGAGTGCGGCAGAGGCAGTTTTGGAGGCATGGAGTGCGCGTTCCGCCTTGTCCGTTTCAGCCTGGATCAATTTGGAACGAGCATTGTAAAAGGTGGGAAGTGGTTCTTGGTTGCGGATGATTGTGGAGATGCCCTCGTACTGTTCGGGTAAACCTGCAAGAAGTTGTAAAACAAGCCTGTCATTATCAACCGGTGCCGCCACATTTGCTAGTTGGTCGGCGAGAACCTTCATAGCCTGACAGTAAGCCGACATAGAGGAAAAACCATCGAACCGGGTGTTCGAAAACTTTTGCATGAGATATAAGGCACATGCACTTTTATTATCGTGGAATAAATCCTCGATTGCTACCCAGGCTTCGTGTGTGTTTGAAATATTGTTAACAATTGTGTGAAGCAAATCATTGGAAATCGTACTGTAAATCCATTGTAACACAATGGCATCAATACGATCCCAGTCATCTGCGTGTGAAGAAGCGGATTCGGTTGGTGGTGGAGGGAGGGGTTTGAGGTGTTCATCAACTAAAAAGGCTTTACAATGAAGGCGAAACAGAGTTGCCCAAGTAGAGTATTGGGAGGATTCAATTTCTAGAGTGATAGGGATGAAGGTTTTGATATTTGACACGGTGGTGGCGGGGTGGATTTTTGATTCAACAGTGATTGCGGGGATTATGGTGGAAGATGTATTGGGTTCGGTAGACATGATGATGAACAGAGGAATGGAGGGACAGAATTCTAGAAGAAAAAAAAAGTGAGTTCCGGTCGCAGAAGAATGGCAGCCGAAGGAGAGGTTTGGCGAGCAAGAAGGGTTAGATGGGGTGCCTGGTCAATGATACCATGAAAGAATTGTAACCCCTTAATTATTTCCATTGATTACAATCTATAAATAATACATGTCTATCCCCTTATTTTTGGTAGGGGATAATTATCAATCAATACAAATTTTGAATTACAAATTTACTTAAATTATGTTATCTATTAGTTGAATATAGTAAGAACTGTGTGATGGTTTCCTACTTATAGAGTTACTACTATAGTACTATGTAACCAAATAACTGCCAACCGACATACTTTCTGAAGAGTTGTTTTGTTTCAATAAAACTGTGTGATGGTTCTCTGTTAGAATAACAAAAATTTTTTGGAAGATATTAGAATAAATATAAATAATGTTTCTTATATTCAGTGGCGGATCTAGGCCACAAAATCAGTAGTAACGTTTTTCATTTTTTTCATTTTAGTAGCAACGTTTTCCAAATTTCGTAAAACAAAAAAAGCCAAATTTTCCACTAATTTTCCACTACGCGCACGAAGTTGAGCCACAACGTCCACGACCGCTGCTTCTTCCCTATGTCCGCCCCTGCTTATATTTATTTAGTGGTCCTCATTATCATTTATATTACATTGTCAATTATCTTTATATTCCTAAGTTAATAATAGGTGATTCCTTGATGGACGGAATTACCCTTAGTAATATTATTAGGGTGTCCATTGGGTGTATAAATAGAGAGTTTATTAGAGGTTGAAGTTGTTGGCAATCATAACACCATAAGCACTAACCAACTCACGTCCTCCCTTTCTCTCTCATAAACGAGTTCTTCAAGAACTCATATTACCATTACTTAGATATACCCTAAAGGGAACTCAACAATACTAACAAGGATGTCGTCTTCTACTAACACTCTCTCTGCATTAGTTGTTGGTCTCACCAATCTATCAGGTATCATTATTTTTATGTACATGTTTTCCATTACTCACAATTAGAACTGATCAACATGTGGTATGAGAGCGATGTTGCTCAATCAGTTATGCTTGTTACCATTAGATATGGAATTAAAATCGGAAAACAAAACTTTTGAGATGGTTACGGGTTCTAAACCCTTACGGGTGTAATAATTTTTTTATATATAAAATCTGCTCTTGATCTCATTACGAAATCGAGATCCTGATGGTTATTATATTTTTCAAAAACTGTAAATTAGGTTGTTTAAGATTTCAATTTCAGGTTATGTTGTATGTTTTATTGTTTATGTTTTTTCGGTTGGTGTTCTTCAAGAACACATAAGAAATCAGAAAATATTAGTATGTTTTGGTTCGAATTAAGGATTGAAAACTGTTTTCAAAAATCATGGATTAAACTTAATCTCCAACTTAGATTTTTTGAAATCTTGCTGAAAACTGTTTTTGAAAATTATGTGTATGTGTACAGTCTGACCATAAGTGTGCGGTCTGACCATAAGTGTGCGGTCTGACTTAAGTATATGGTTTGACATTAAGTGTGCGACCTAACAGTGAGTGTACGGTCTCACCCTGTACACTCCTATTCCACTCGCACACACTAATCATCTCGCACACACCAACCATCTCGCATACCCTAACCCTCGCACACCCTAACTACCTTGCATACGCTGATTACTTTCGTACACCCTGATTTGATATTGAACTCTTATTTATTTGAAAAAAACAATTAATTTCCAAAACATCACAGATATACCTTAAAAAAATTCAGGGGCACCACACCCCGCACCCCAGCGAACTCACTGCGGAGTTCGATCCGTGATAACGGGTAGTTTGCTATTAGATAATGGAGTTTTGATAAAAACCTATTGTATCAAGTTTTTTCAAAACATTAATTTTCCAAACCTTGCTTAACTTGTAATAACATTTATGTGTCACTTCTGCCCAAAGGTAATGTTTCACATTAGTACGTTAAGGGGTGCCTTCGGGAACGCGGACACAGGTGGTGCATGGCTGTCGTCAGCTCGTGTCGTAAGGTGTTGGGTTAAGTCCCGCAACAAGCGCAACTCTCGTGTTTAGTTGCCATCATTGAGTTTGGTATCCTGAACAGACTGCCAGTGATAAGCCGGAGGAACTATCGGTCACCCAGGAGTATTTAGCCTTGCAAGGTGGTCCTTTCTGATTCACACGGGATTCCACGTGCCCCACGCTACTCGGGTCAGAGCGTAAGCTAGTGATGCTTTTTGCTATTGGACTTTTGCCATCTAGGGTGCAGCATTCAACTACTTCGCCTAGCATCATGACGCATTTAGGGGGTTCGTTACGGTCAACAAATAAGCCCCGCATCGTATCAATAGCGATTCAGATCACCTCCCCAAGCCTGCCTAACCTAATTGTGTGTGAAAACGAGGTGCTCTACCAACTGAGCTACAACCCTTAGTGCTTGTAATACATATTTTATTATGTAGATAATTTATTGTCAAGATGAATATTCTCAAGATGACTATTCCATGATCTAAGATCGTATTGATCGGTATTGCTTCTAAATAATACGATACTTATAATCCATAGACGGGAGGAGTCCCTTTTGGTTTTCTTTGTTGAGATAAATGACCCACTTTAAAATTTTGTTGATCATTGTAGTTTAGTTCACCTAACTTTCATAAGGTTTCCCTTCTGCCTAAAAATGATGTGTTACAGATTATATCAGTTAACTAAGTGTATTGCATTAAAACCTTGAATGTTTCACTTATCTCAAAGGTAATGTACTACATTTATTGTTTGCAAAACTAAATACTTGAATAAATAGCACATAGCCAAAGGGAAAGCATGTTATTTAAGTTGCTTATGTTGGCATTATTACCTTATTATCACATCTTCATTACAAAATGATCAAAATTTTAGTATTTCTTACTTCAATACCCATAACTCAAACTAATCTCACATTCTTCTATAAGTTTCTATCTCAACTAAATAATTCACTCTCATTACAAAAACCTAAGAAGAGTTTTCTTAAAATTTGTTCTTATTAAGTCTTAAATTACCCCTTAAGACATGACATTCCTACTGCTTTACCTGATGAAAGTATTACATGATAACACATGAGCATAAGAAGTAGAATAAAATGTCTTTTATGATAATCAAGAACTCTTTTACTGATTCCTATCAGGTAAGCTATTATAGATTCTTAAATTCCTAAGACAAATGTCTTATCTATAGAAATGAAAGAATATAATGAATTCCTAAGAAGTATGCAATACATAAATCTAACACCATGGTTAAATGGCATCTGTGAATACATATTAATATTGAATGACATGACTCATAAAACTAAGGGCTTATACATGGAAATCAATAAAATTTTCTAGTGCATAATCACTTTTTCACCAGTATGATTATATGCATTATGTATCAACTATAACACTCAGAAATACCAAAGTAAAATGAGTGTGTTGATAGTAACATACATACAGGAAAAGAAAAGCATTAAACTAGAAAAGCCGATGTTATTCACCTTACTACCACTAAACCTAAAAGAGGAAGAATAATTACCTTAGAGATGTTAATTCTAAGGTCCGAAAACAAAACACAAGCACTGCTTCCAGTTCTAAGTTCTCCAGGGAAAACTCTCACTGCACAAAGCTATGCCATTAGATGAGGCATAGGCAACAAGATTATTCATAAGAGAAGAGAACACCTGGCTAAGATAGGTAGGACCTAATTAATGATATTTAACTCCACTATTACTAATATATTCTAACTAACACATGCCAAGTTGAGTCTAGTTCTATACGTTTCGTTACTAGAGAACAACAAATACTTAAGATCAAAGTTAGTGGCAAATTTAAGAGCATAATAACCATTAGATTTAATAGCCAAAATCGTCCCTGAGATTTGGACAGATTTGCTCGTTCCATCCATTTTTTTTTTTTTTGCAACAAAACCCTTGACGATTGGCAATTTTTGCCCATTCCATCAAATTCGCCAACTCTGTCAAAATTTAATCTTAATTCATGGGCACTTTAGTCTTTTTGCTTAATGTACAAGACTTTTAGTATAGTGTACAAGTTCTTTAACCATTAGACAAAATAAGTTGGACCCGCCTCTCCTTCTTCTTGATCTAGAACACCATTTTTTATGAAACCCTAAAAGTCTAAAACCCACACCATGTTCTTAGTATAATTTAAGAATCATGCCTGACCCGAATTTGCCTTGAATTGGTATATTTTAATTGCATTCAAATCTATTAAATGAAAAAACCCATGTTCTTAGTATAATTTAAGAATCACGTATTACAAGTTGATAACTCTAATTCTAATCCAACAACCAAAACCCAAATCGACAACAATTTTAAAACATGTTAACTTAATCCAACTATCAGGTTGTTCATTTACAGATAGAAAATTGTTTTTTATTTCTGATTACACTCATGACATATCTGAAATCCCATTGCCACCATCCATATTTTGGCAACATGTTGCAGGTCGATCGAGAGAGAGACATAAAGCATGAGGTTGCATATGTTGCTATGGGTAAACCCACATCGAGTTGGAGACTAGAAGTGGATTCGGGTCATAAAACGGATGGTATGTTCTTGTTCCACCATTGATGGATGATGAATAGGTCTTCAAATTGTCATGACCAAGTCACTAAAGGATGCTTCGCTATCAAATCTCATTTTAAATGACTCTAAAGCATATATTAAACTTTTTTGGAAGGTGATTTTTTATGTTGTGGCAGAGATCATCACAACCCCCAGAAGGGGATCTCCTAGCCACTCTACAATGGTCAGACTATGTTGTCTTAACCGGCCCCACGCTGACGCGAGAGTGGCCGGCCCACAAGCGAGTCGAGGTTGCACATAAAGGTTAAATGGCAACAAGGAATAAATGGGTTTCCATTATAAGTTATAACTAACTGCCATAAGTGGAGCTTAGTAAAATATATGATTGTATCTAATTCGTTTCCTATTGACCAAATTTTAAAGAAATTAATTTATATATGCTTAATTGGATTCCTTCTAAGTATGTCCTTAAAATATCTTATGAAATATGGAAGAAATATGGACGAAAAGGAAATCAAATCTAAAATAAATGAATTATTCCCGTTCACGTGCATCGCTAAACTTATCGAGGGGAGTTTCTAGAGACGTAAAAGATTAATGGGAGCATTAAGTGTCCTAATTATAACTTGTTAAAGTTCCAGGGGTGGGGGGAACAAAATTTTATCTATCCTCAAATTATACCTCTTGCGCGGGACACTGTTTTATCACAACTTGTCTCCTTAGCATTTAATGTACTCCTAGCAAAATTTCTTTGCTACCTAAATGTGAAAATTTAGATTTCTTACTAAAGTAATCTTCAACAAGAGAAGCTATATAAGCATCATTATGTTGTTTTCTCTATTAAAATCTATTGGTCTTTCAATGTTAGACTTTTAGCATGCTGAATTCCTTAAGATTTCTAAGGTCAATGGGAGCAGTAAAAGTCCTTATTATGACTTTCCGAAAGTACAAGATGCGGGGGAGAGACTCATTAAATTTGAGACTCTTTAAATAACTTCGAATATCCCTCTTGTACACCTTATTGGATCAACTCTTACACACTTAGAAACTAATATTGCTCCTTATATACCTGAAAATGAAAACACCTGACCAAGAACTAAAAATGAATCATGATAAACCCAACAATCAACTCAGAAGGTCATCTGGGTCTAAAAGTCCACTAACTTTGATGATTATGTAACCTACCCAACTAACACAAAAATGGATGTTTAGAAAGTTTATCGATCCTATCTCTTCTAATTGAATCATTAGCATCAATCAATCTTACAAATGGAATAAAGCTACTATTAGCAAAACTTAATTCCATAAATTAGGATAACGTTTGGGATTTGGTTGAATTACCTAAAGGTATTCATAATAAAACTAGATCCGAATGGGAACGTTATAAGATATGATTGATTGCGAAAGGTTATACGCAAGAGGGAATAAACTATTAAAGAATCTTCTTAACTGTCTTAGAAAAGATTTCTTTGAGGATAATTATCGTTCTAGCAACTCATAATATCTTAAAGCCACATTATATAGATATTAAATCAACTTTCCCTAACAATGACCTACATGTTCATAAAACAACCTAAAAGTTCTAAACCGAAGGTCAAGAACACTTAGTCTGTAAGTCAATAAGATTCATATATGGGTTTATGCAAGCATTAAAATATGTGTTGCAATCATAATGAAATACTCTTTATCAAGAACTATGTAGATTAATGCACCTACCTCAAGATGAGTGGAAGCAACTAATGAAAACTTGTCCTTACATAGATGACATTTCACTTGACAAGTATATGTTACCTAAGTCAAAGCATTATTCATGCATAATTTTGACATGATGAATATCGGGGATTCTTCTTACTTGATTGAAATCAAAATATACTGAGATAGACGCTATGAGATATTAGTTTTGTTCCATAAGTTTTACTTTAAGTGGGTTCTCATACAACATTGCTCTTCTTTAGAAGATAATAGGATAAATGAAATTATTACCTTATGCTTCACTAATTAGAAGCCTTATGTAAATTAAGTCTATGCTTGTTCATGGTATTGTTCATGTTGCTTAATACTAGACTTGTCTAGATTACTGAAAAGCATATAATAAAACATCACAATATCTTTAAGAAAGGAGAGACTATGATCTAAAAGAAGAAGTAATAACTTAAAGTGATTGACTACCCTTATTCTAACTTTTTATATTCAAAGGAGATCAAATGTTAATTTTGGGGTATATCCTAATGTCAGTAGACATAACTATCTCTTGAAGGAGTCATAAAGGAATTGTTCACAACAACTTAAGTTATAATGACATAATATGTTGCTAATCATAACGCAATGATCATTAATGTTGTTGGTAATATATCAGTTGACTCATAATTTGATAACTTCATTTAAATACTATATTGAAGACTTACTATGATAAAGTCAGTTACCCTAACAATAACAGTTTGAGAGGAGTTGCATTAGAGTTCAATACGAAGTTATTGTTCGCTTATTATAAGAACATGTAGAGGATAAGGGTCCTCCCTAAAATGGTTTAAACTCGAAAGCCACCTAAGCCCATCCTTGACCTCCTTGTTATGCTCAAGATACGGAATTCTCTATTAGAGTGTGAGATTACAGACTTTTTCCAAGAGTGTTAACTTATCACGCTTTATATCTAGTTATATTGAAGTCCTTCAAGTTGTAATAAGTCTAAGGGGTATTTCGTAATTGAATACCTAATAGTTAACCTTCATCAAAAGGTGTTAACCGTTGAGCTTGGATGTTAAAAAGGAACGAATCCTAGTGAGAAATCAATATGGATTTTGGAATCACATCTCTTATTAGCTTCCCTCTCTTAATTTCTTTTTTTCTCAAAATAGCTAAATAGTTTGTATCACAACTACTTAATTTTTCAGATAGCTTATCACCGGAAATTATATTCAAGGCAGCAATCCAGTTTGACAAATAAATAATATGATGATGAACAATAATATTTAGGAATGGAAAAAACAACTAAAGAAAGTGAACGTTCACTCATGATATTGGAAGACAAGACTAAGAGTTTTTTTTTTTTAAGATTTAAGGGCATCAACCAGAAAATCAACTAAAGAAATGACGAAAATGAAAACGCCTCCAAATGAATTGGTCCGTATCTCAAGCAATGGTGGGCAATAGAAACACGAGTAATCGTATGGGCAATAGTAACGATATGCTCATTCGAATTTGGGCGATGGTAATGACACTGAAGATGAAAGAAGGTACAAGAGCAATAGTCATTGTTGTAAACTAGAGTTTGCTAGGTTTAATTGGGTATATGTGAAAGGATGGTTATATCGTTATGATCAGTTCTTTAAGATTGATTAAACACCAAAGTATTTGAAATTCAGGACTCATGACCAAGTGATCTTGTGGTATGGTGTTTGTCCCTCACAAAAGTGACGTGGTTAGTGCAAGGCTAGGTGGTAATTAGGTGTAAGTTATTATTAAGAAAAATAATTTGAAACTGTCGTATGCATCAATTCGTTTACCAGGATCTTATATGCGCACTAGGGGGCTTTAGATTAGTGAGCTACCATGATGGAGTATCTCAAGGCGTGCAAGATATGTAAATTCCCTAAGGGGGCAAGGGGTGTTCATAGTGTTTGAACTTAACTTAACTGATTTCAACCAATCCTGTTTTGTCACATCACTTCACTGAAACACGTTTTTGTAGGCAGCACTCCACTGATTCTTTTATTTATTTTTATTTACATACCCAAACTTTTTTTTTACATTTTTACACGGTTTTAACATTTAATTACTATTTCAACCGTTCCACCAAACGGTTAGACAAATTTAAGTTTTTACCTTGGAAACCGTAGAGTAAATTGAATTAACTCACCTAAACGGTCAGCGAATTAATTCTTAATAGTGTCACCGTCGTTGTATATAAAGTGATCAAACCGTGGGGTTAAAAGCCACAATTTACCACGGTTTAAAAAACCAAACACACAAAAAAATGAACCCGTGGACCGAAGAAGAAGAAATGGCCCTTGTGGTTTGCCACAAGGATGCGTCGAACGACCCCGAAATTCAACTCCTCTCCCCCCCCCCCCCCCCGGGACGATGGGTCGGCCTTCCCCCCGAGGGGTTTTGGGCTCGAGTGTTTAGCGACTTCGTTGAACACGTTGGCAACAACAAAACCAAGACTGTCCGCGACCTCCAGTTCAAGTGGGGCGACCTCAACATCAAATGTGAGAGGTGGACCACCCTATACGAGTAACAAGTGACGGATGATCTGGAGCTTGACAAGGAGTTGGCTATCGAATTCACTCAATATGAGTATGAGGTTCGATACGGCAACGCTTTTGATCATGTCGAGGCATGGCGAGTGTTGCGCAAACTTTAAGTGTTTTTCTTTGTTTTTAATGTATTTTTTTAGTATTATTATGTTTAAAATATTTATTAATGCAAGGTTTTTATTTTTTTTTATTTTACATTCTAATAAACACACGGTTAATACAAAAACCTAAATAAATAAACGTTATACATATAAAACAAATGGTAAAAATAAAAAACACTAAAACACACGGGGGTAAACTGAAATTTTGCTTTTTTTTTAAAACCAACAAACCATCCGATACCAGCACGGTAAACAGAACCAGCGAAACGGTCCACGGGACCACTACCAGCGTGGGTGGCGGCGGTGTTACCGTGCTGATAGTTAGTACCCGTGAATAATTCGGTAGGCGCCCCGTCCACCCTAAGTAAAGATGTAATGGGGAAACTCGCTTCTTTGCTTAAAGCGTGTATAATGGTAGTGGACATCTTTATGAAGTGACTCAAACACGCAGTTATTTACCATATGCAATTAGTAAATACCCAAACGTTGAAACCTAAAGTCCCATCTGTAGAGATTTAACGTTGAAATAAATTTGTGTATCAAAACCTCGTTGATTAATTGCCCTATGTGCAACGATTTCTAGAGTTACGCATTTCAAATTTTAGCTGCTCATGTGTAGCGACTCAAATCATTTCATTACGATTTAATAGATGATTAACGAACTATCAAGTCTAAGAACCAAAATCCTTACGGATGGCAAACAATGAGGACCAAACTGTAGTTACGAAAAATTGGGTTTACAATCATAGATATGACTTACCACATGAACATCCAAATGACCAACCAACCCTGATATTAGACCGAATTAATTCCAAGTCCAATTCTAAAGAATTTGGGAATCAAGAGCATCAATGTTAATGGGTTGACAAGTCATAGGAATTGACCTGTCAATATTCTTCCCTTAAATGCATGTGTTTTTTATTTGTATATAAGGGGTAAAGATGGCCACAAAAATGAATGTGGGCATCACCCTCAGCTAGAAACAAAACTAAATAAAAATATATAGTTTAGGATTTTTAATAAAAAAATATTATTTTAATTTATATTATTAAAAAATTAAGAGTTTATTAGAATCAGTAATTTAGTTACCAAATGTTAATGTAAAAAACTAGGACTCAATAAGATATAATGTACAGATAATTTTAATTGTAAGGATACATGCATTCTAGTTGTGATCGATATATGAAACTAAAGTCCTAGTTGTGATCGATAAGCAAGAATAAACAAACACTCAATTTTATAGACAAGCCCTCTGGACTCTTTTCTATAAATCAAAATACATGAAACAAATAAAAAACTACACTGACATGATATTTATACTAACACTAGCTGATTACCCCGGGAGGGTCCCGGGGTTGAAATATCTAATTTTACATGATAACCTATTACAAATGGCTCAAGTTAACTAACCACAAAATCTCTCAATCATTGCATCTTCATAGTATTCTAATCAGTAATAACTCATATTCCCTAATCTAAAACCTAATCAGTAATCATCTAAAGAATCACTTATGTAAGCTGCAACTATTCAAAAACTCATCACATCTCTCTAATTTCTCACATTCTAATGGCTCTTATAATTCCTAACCTAATCAACTAAACAAACACTTAAGTTGGAAGTTGTAACCATTGCATCTCATTATGCCATGTGGCATAATCAAGAAATGGTTGAGGCCACCATTGAACGCCACGCCAGCAACTATCAATTCTTCCCGGGAGCGTCCCGGGCTTGAAAAATATAACCATTCTAATAATACTAATACTAATAGTAATAATTATTACTCTTGTAATTAAATAAATAAAAAAATAACATTGCTATAAGCTGACACCATGTGTTGTAGTGTTGCGCGATTCTTTCTCCTAGCTTCTCTCGATGAAGTATACCTAGTAAAATTCCAATGATAACATGACGATTGGGCTGATTTTCAACATCGTAGATAAAAACCTGGTTTAAAAGAAAAAACATGATTAATGAATAACATGAACACTTTGTGTGTTTCTTTCCTGTATGAACGAAACCCCACAAAAAATAGTCGATTTTTTCTCCGTTTTTTATATAGCACTATGGTACTTGTTGGAAAGATAATAAAACGCTCGTTAATTTGGTGTAATTGTTTTCTTTAAAAAATCCCGTATATAAAAGATATAAACGTTTAAAAATTATGGGAGGAAATATGAGGGAGAAAATTTTAAATTTATTTTTAAATTCTTTTTTCATAAAATAACTCAATTTAATTAAAAAAAGAAATAATTCAAAAACACTAAAATCTTTCAATTATGATGCCACGTGGCAGTTTCATGGAGAGGTTGAAGGCACCATTTCACGCCACGTCAGCAATGTTCAATTCTTTTATATATATTAATAGATTAATAGATAATAGATAATAGATAGATAATACAATTCCTAACATTATTGTAACTCTATTAAATAATCTAATAAAATTAATTTGATAAACATAACCTATTTAATTTAAACTTCAACTTTATCTTTTTCTTTCTTTTAATCTTCTTATCGATTCATTCCTTTTAATCTTAATTCAAATTAGACAAAAAATTACCCCTTGAACTTGGATTTGGATTTGTAATGTTGTTTTAACCGCGACTTCTACACCCAGTAGACCCTGTACGTATAATCATTGACACTTTTCATGCCGGCCCATAGTTCCTGCTCATTCAAACTTTCCTAACCGATTAAAACAATGTTCTCAAACGACCTATCAAAATGTCGTTCTATATCACCTTCAATTTTTGACTCACCTCTAAGGGTCCACACAAGAATCTCTTTCCCTCTGGGAAATTCCTCATGCTTGCATATTGTCAGCGGTACAGTGCGTTCTTCATCCTTACCTTGAACCAAATTTGCTTCATCCTCTTCGCGTTAACGATTATTTCAGCAGGATGCCTAGTTGTTGAGTCTAAAAGGTATAGTCTAATGTTTATCAATAAGGTCAAAGTAATCAAAGTCAAAGGTCACAAGTCAAAGTCAACACTAAAGACGTTCCTCAAACACCTTGAGTCTCCCGTTTGCCTCCTTAAATAACATGAAATTGATGTTGGTATGCTCTTTTATATATATATATATATATATATAGGGGAAAGTTAATTTGAGAACACCTATATTTCGTGCGAACCGTGAGAACGGCATCTAAAACCATTCAAATTCAAAATTTCTTTTTACACTTGTCTTTATTATTAAAATACAATCTCAAAAACACAATTTACGCGTAAAAATTCAAACGTATACGGAAATAATTTCTTTTTACACATGTGTAAATTTGCTGTTTATACATGTGTAAACTGTTTCATTTACACATGTGTAAAAAGTTAATTTTAAAGTGTTTTTGCAAGAAAAGATGAATTATTTGAAAAGAAAATTCATTTATTAATGTTATATTTTAATTATAATTAGGTTTGTATTGAAAAAAAATGATTTTGATTAGTTTTCTCACTTGTTCTCACGGTTCTCGCAATATTTAGCGTTCTCAAGATAACCCTCCCCTATATATATATATATATATATATATATATATATATATATATATATATATATATATATATATATATATATATATATATATATAGGATTTGGATCATTTGAGAACCACTATTTGGGGAGAGAACCAAAGAACCAAGTGTGAACACAAAAACCCCTCCACCAAAAAATAAAAAAAATATATAACCTAAAAAAATAAAAAAAGTAAAAACACCAAAATGTTTTTTTAGTTTTAATCTTTCTGAAAAAAATAAAAAAAAATACAAAAAAATAAAAAAAAAACAAAAAAATGGCCTTTTTTACGTCATAATTACGTCATATACCGTATGCACATGTGCATTTCACTATTAGAGCACACTTTTGAATAAATTATCAATTGTCATAATGAAATGATCATTTAAATGGACGTGATATGATATATAAGGTGGAAAAAAATTTATTCAATGATCTTTAAATAAACGCGAAGTGCATTTCACTATTATAGTTAGGTTTTTTTTCATGGGTTTAGCTTTAGGGTTTAGTTTTTAGGTATGATGGGAATGGGGTTAGGTTTTTTGGGGTTGTTGGTGAATAAACTTAAAAAAACCCCTATATAAAACTATAAAATAAGATAATTGTACTACATGCACATGTGCATTTCACTATTATAGTTAAGTTTTTTAATGGGTTTAGGTTTAGGGTTTAGTTTTTTGGTATGGTGGAAGAGGGGGTATCTTTTTGGGGGGATGGGATGGAGCGTTTTGGTTTTTGGGGGGTGTGGGGTTAGCGGCACATGTGCATTTTACAATTGGGGGGGGGGGGGGTTGGGGCGGTGTGGGGGATGGGGGGTTTAGGTTTTTAGGGAGTGAGGTGGGTGGGTTTAGGTTTTTAGGGGGTGAAGGTGGGGTTTTTAGGTTTTTTTTGTTTGTGTTGACAATGGTTCTCTGGTTCTCTCCCTAAAGTTGGTTCTCGTATGATCCCTACCCTATATATATATATATATATATATATATATATATATATTTATATATATATATATATGACACAAGTTGTAAAAACGTATTTGACACTGAATCAAGTAACTCTCTTACCAATATTTTATCTTAAATCGTAAAACCAAGGTTTGTTGTTTCCGATACTAGCATGCTTAGCTTACCGGAAAACTTGTCAACGGTGGCCATCTTTTATCTTTAATCCTTTAAACTCGTTCCTTAGAGTTTGGAGTTGTGCTTTTTTTTTACTCGACCTGCCCGAACATACCTGATTATCAAGGAATCCAATATTTTCTTAGCGGTCTTGAACTTTGTAAGACCCTGGTCTAGTGAGCCAGTGAGGTTTGCATCTTACTTATTTTGGGCTTACTAGCTACTTTGGGGCTTAGTTAGTGATTAGTAGGTTTCGACTCATTTGAAGCCTTGTAACAATAACCGCCCCATGAACTATAAATAGGGGGTTCTCATTTATTCTATTGTTTTTGCTCTCCTTGGTGTTTACAATTTTGTGTACCACACGAGACTTAGAACTCGTGTGCACTTTGATCATTCTTTTTTGTTTATCTTACATTCAATCTTGTTTTCCGCACTTGATTGTTTGTTGTTTGATACCGCGTAAGAGGATCTTGGACTTACAAAATTTTCAATTTGGAAGAATCCTCATACGGGTCTTATAAAACAACCTACAAACCAACTTGTACTTCTTGTAGTCGACAACCAGCTACCGATTGGATTGCACCCAAACACCATGGGCCTCTAAGATTGTTTCTACTACATCAATAATGTTGTATAGTTTGTTGTTCTTAAATTAGGGTACTAGAGCAACATACCACTGTTCTCCTTTGGGACCATAGGTGCGTTCTTGGCTGACATGGGGTTAAAACGTGTCTACATTGGTATACAATAATCAAAGGTTCAAACAATGTTATTTATCAGAGCTATTGTGTGACACCCGGCATGTTCGGCTTAAACATTTTGGTAAAACATAAGTCTACCTTAGCGAGAAACATTTATAAACAGACTTAACTAGGTTAGTTGAGTCGGGTTATGATAGGATTGTCCAGGGTTCAATGATCTGGAGGATCATTGGGAGTCGTTTTGGGAGTACACTAGTACTGGGTCCCGTTGTTGGTGAAATCACATGAACTGAATCAAGTAGGACAGGTAGATTATTAACACGCGTGTAACATAACATGATAATATGTCCTACAAGGTGTGAGCGTGTAACATAACATGATAATACGTGCTACAAGGTGTGAACATGACTATACGTGCCTTTATGTGCTTAACATGTGTTAGAATTGCATGATCATACGTTAGAATGTGTTTAAATGTGTTAAAACAACAAAACTGGAAAACCTGAAAAACATAAGCCCAGGTTCGACCCATAGTGTGGGGGCGAACCTGGAAATGAGTCTTGATTCGACCCATGGTTAAGGGGCAAACTTGGAACAAACCTCATGAACAATCTCATTCGACCTTGTAAGGGGCGAAGGTGGCACCTTCGACCCCATACAAGGGGCGAACGTGGAATAAGTATAAATACCACACTTTGTCATTTTTCACCATTTTACAAACCCTAAACGCCTCCAAACACTCTCAAACGATTTTAATCATTGAGGAAGGAGTTTTTGCTCTCGTTTTTCATAATCTAACCTACAAACAACATCTAATCAAGAATCCAAGGTGTGTTCTTAATCCTAAACCCTTTTTAAAGCATTTTGATTCGTTTTCATCTAACCCTAAATGTCCAGATCTGTTCTAAGGATGTTTTTACCATTAAAAACCTTTTAAACATTTTTCTAAACCTAAACCTTATCATTAAACATAGGTTTCATATCAATAAACATATGTTAATTATGTGTTATGTGATATTATGTGTTGTTTGATGAATTGTTGTTGTATTAATGATAGAAACATGATCTAGGGCTGCTATTATTGTGAGTATATGATTGTTTAAGGTTACAATTAGATGAATGATGATGTTATGTCAAATTTGGGGGATTTTGATAAATCTAGGGCTTGTTGCATGATAATATCATCAATAAAACTATTGGGAGTTTTCATATACACATTAAACTGAGCATAATAAGATGATTAAGAAAGGATTTCGAAAACTTTCCAAATTGGGTAAAGATTTCATGCATGATGTGACATTTCCATAATGTTTGCCATTTTGGGAAATGGTTAAAACGAACAAGTTTTGGGGCAAAGTTGGTGGGGGGTTTTGTGGGGATATGTTATTCATACTTGACTGCTGTGTTTGATGATGTTTTGGGATATTTTCGGATGTTTTTGAAGCTTTTTGTGGAAAAACACTCTGCTAGGGTCGAACCTGGGCACCTTCGACCAGTCGTGGGGTCGAAGGTGGAACCCAGGGTTGAACCTAGACATTTGAAGGTCGAATCTGTTTCAAATGGGTCGAATGTGGCTCTAAATGGGTCGAACGTGGTAGAAAAAGGGCGAAGGTGGAACTGAAAACCCTGGTTCGACCCTATGGAATCAAAAATGAGATTTTTGATGCAAACTAAGTGTTTTATGCTTGAACCTTGTGTGTAATCTAAGTATACTTGATTAGTTAGGGTAATGAGTCACATCTGGTAACATTTTGGTAACATATTGAACAAACCTGTGAACTCACCAGCATTATATATGTTGACGTCTTTTTGGCATGTTTTCTCAGGTCGCTATGGTAGCATCGGTTGGACTAGGAGCCCGGGTCTGCATTGGCGTCTAGGCTTAGTTGCACGTTTTGAAATAAGTGTCTTGAATACTTTGGAACACGGTTTTGTAACAGATTAAATGCTTCCGCTACGGTTGCTACATTATGAAAACTATATTTTTGAGTTTAAGTATTTCATATAGTGTTGTTTATTGTGACCGTTGACTTGGATCCTGGTTTGTCATGCGCCTCACAGTAAAACTCCGCAGTGGAAATTTGAGGGTGTGACATATTGTTAGCTTCACTTTGTTCCAATCTTGTCAATTTTGTTGATCTTCGGCAGTAGTTTCTTGATGGGTCATCCTCATTCTTTTGTTTCATGCTACCCCTTCTTTCTTTTTTGTTACATGTTGTTCTGATACCAATTACGGCCCAAGCTATGATAGATAATTTAGAACAACTGGAGACATTCGCTTATGTTGAAAACCTATCTCAACTCTTTCTTATCAATCAAAATTCTGACACACATAAAAAGTTACAATGACATGATATTCGTACTAACCTAATACAAATCCTATCATAACATAACTTGATAGAGCTAAACTATTAATAACCCATTGGATTGAACAATGTTCGAGTATTTTGGGGATTTCACTTGTAATGGCGGTGATGCGCATGATTGATATATATATATATATATATATATATATATATATATATATATATATATATATATATATATATATATAGGGGTGGTTAAAATAAAAACCCACCTAAAACGAAGAAACCCGGTAAACCCAATCTAGACCATTGATCTAAAGTGATCAATGGTCTAGATTCATTCTACATTATTTTAATAGATTTATTAAGGTAAAGGACAAAAAAAAGGGCACAATGGTCAAATGCCATTTTTCTGAAAAAGCACATATGACAAGCGGACCCCACACATGTCACATCATCTCCCTCATACTTTTGTGACCATGGTCCTAGATCTGTCAGCACGTCATGTTACATATGTAACATATGCAGTGTTGCGTACGTAAAAATTGCACAGACTCTGGTCTCATATGTGATTTTTTGTTGCATACGTTAAAACACATAGATTGTATATAATCAATTAAAAACTGTATAGATCAAAAAACATTCAAATGTACACAAGAATTGTTTCTTATAAGGTGCTAAAAACAAACAAAACGGTTATTACAAATCAACAAATGCTAAAAAACTATCATAAATAAAAAAAAATTGTCTACACTTCATTCTTGATAATCATCTTCATCTTTAATGCAAACAATATGCTCACCTGCAAAAATAAAACAAAAATCATCAATTTACATGTAAAGCCAACCCACCCCCCCCCCCCCCTCGCATCTTAACGTATGTTAACCAACTGGATTACAAAAAAACATTCGAAATTGATACAAAAAACATTGTTTTATACATTTAGTTATCAAGATTATCAAACTAAAAAAATCAAAACTTTGTATCTGGTAAAAAAAATCAGAAAATAATTTATACCAACTTAGTGGTGCTGTTACATACGAAACAGACGCAGACATAGATTTCATCCCCATTCTTCCTCTATAATATGCAAAAAATCAAACCTTTGTATCTGGTAAAAAAATCGGTAACCAACTTAGTTCTGTTGTTACATACGAAACAGACGCAATATAGGAAACAGATGCAAACATACATTCCACACATTATAATACTCATACAAACATACATATACTGGTAAAAAACAAATCAGACATATTGTTGCATATGTTAAGAGACATTAAAATTCACCAATTTTGATTAAAAAACATTTTAATAATAATAACATATAAAAAGGTTAATTAATATGTAAACCTACGTGTTAACGTATGCTTACCTATGTGTAAACATGATTAGTTATGGTGTTACATACGAAACAGATGCAAACATACATTTTCAAAACCATCACAAACAACTTCTTATTATCAAACACTAATTAGCTCAAATTCAAACTCTAACCATTAAATGTTTTCTAACCCCTTTCAAAATCATATTAAAAATCAAAACTTGGTGATCACCATTTACCAAAAACCATTTTCCCAAACACCACACCAACAGAAGAGGTATCACCTTCTGTTAAGAAAAATCGATATTTATGAATAATAATAATAATAATAATAATAATAATAATAATAATTATAATAATTATAAAAGTGAGAACCGTGACTTGGGTCACGGCCCAAACTAATCATAATATTTTTTTACCATATGCTATTAGGATCCTTAAATTTATCATTAGTTATTTTTTTAATTCTATGTTTTATGAATATTAATCTTGCAATCCTAAAAACGTCAAAAACAAAACTGATTATTTAAAGGAACAAAACAATACACCTCAAATTAACAAATTTCTTATATTAAATTAACATTTTTTTCGAACATGTATTTGTTGATAAGCTGTCTTTTTCCAAACTACAATAGGATTATAGAAGCTTATAATAAAAAATTGAAGTAATGTGTTTAAGTCACCACTTACGTCATTGGCTTCAGGAGGAGATTTTTTTGTCTTCCGCTTCACTAATCAATGTTTCGTCACAAAATATTCTCACCTAAGAAAAAATATCACAGAACTCATTCAACTCAAATCACCCATATTTAATTTTGTGAAAACATTGATTTTATTATTTTGATAATATTATTATATTAGTCTTCTTTTTTTTATTCAAAATCACTATCCCCTCGACCAACCCTCTAACCCTCTGTTTTATGAAAACATTGAAAAATAAAGATTGTGTGATTAATTACATACTTGTGAGCATAGATCGATGAGACGATTAGGAAGATGACAAGGAACAGGGGTGTAATGATTTGTTTGATTATTAATCGAGAAAGAGAGAAACTGGTTTCTGATCCATGATTTAGAACAGGGGTGTGATAATATTATGAAGCTTCCTTCATCCTGGATTGTTAGAGAGAGAGAGAGAGAAGAGAGAGAGAGAGTGTGTGTGTGTGTGTGTGAGAGAGAGAGAGAGAGAGAGAGAGATAAGCTGTTTATATAGGAGGGAGAATAAAGAATTCAAACTTTTAAATGGGGGGAAAAGCAAAATTACTAATATAGCCCTCAAGGCATAAAATAATACATTTATTAATGGGTGATGTGGAGCATTGTGGTCCACTAGTTGGGTTTCCGGGAGTTTCTTCGTTTTAGAGGGTTTCTAGTATCCCTTTCCCCTATATATATAATTCTTATAAGAAACAACTTCTACTTTTGGACTAAACCACACACAATCGGAAAGTGTACATATCATATAATAGTATAGCTAGGGTAAGAAACAAGTATCGATCAGTAGACACGGTAGTTCCTAATAGTAAACCTTTATCATATCTAGCCAATCAAAGAGGTTGGTTTGTGAAAAATTATAATTAAATTAACTAAAAATTAACCTAATGAAGCAAATGAGCAAAGATGAAGATAATTAATCAAAGAAGCTAATCACTTAGACTTTGCATCCACCTAGCCAATCACTAACAACACATATGTATTAATGGTGAGATCATATAATACACATAACATGGAATTAGATTAGACTCCTGTCAAGGCTATCTAATCATACAAATTTTTGGAAAGCTGGAACGATAAACACACAATAGCCACCTAAATGTCACACCCCAACTGATGGCGGAAACATCGAGGTGAGACTTGTGATAGATTGTTCAAAGACTTCATAACGCTAAATTGTGACAATAGATTTAAATAGATTTCATTCGTATCTAAGATTCAACAAGTATACAATTTGTTCATGAGAAAAATACATTAACTTGAACATGAAGTAAAATAAAGATTGTTTCGTTTGTTTCTAAGGCCGAATCCTAAGTAATGTTTCTTGTATCATCTCATCAATCTTTTTCCTGCAACATGTATAAAATATCCGTCAACACATAAAGTATTGGTGAGCATACTAGTTTTAGTTTACATACATAATATTTAGAATGATTTACTCGAATCTCATACTCTAGCATTGCACATACATACCATACAAAGAACATAATTCAAACCCGCGAGTACCACAGCGTATACCTAGCATATTCATGCTAGGCCGTTTAATCTTAACAATGACCCATAAAGGGGGCGGTGTGCTAGTCCTATAGCGCTATACATGTTAAGTGGGCTAATAATAGTTAATGATTTATGTCTAAGTATCTAAGAATCATAAGCATGGCAAGTAGCATATAAGTATGTTTAATAGATTGAGCATGTGTGTTTATGGAAGCATTAGTGTGTTTTGCATATGATACATGTTTACACCCCAAAAGTGATAAAGAGTAAAAAGGGGACAAGTATGACTCACCTGAAGTGCATTATAAAGAATAGCAAACAATGTCTGAAGCTGGATTAATTGAATCTCTTGTGTCCTATTACAAGTAAAGAATGCCCTTAATTCTAATGCAAATGAACTTATCTTGTTTTCTTGGTTTTAAAGATAGTTTATTCGAACTACCTAGACTCGTATTGTAAACAATACGTGTCTTAAAGTGTGTATGACTTAACGAACCGATGGTAACTTGGTTTAGTTTATTGAAAATATGCGTACGTGCAAAGTTATTTAAAATATATACTTTGATATATTATTTTCGTGGTCGCGTTTTGAAATAATTGTTAAAGACGCATTTTGTATTAAGAAAATAATATTTGTATAACTTGACTCGAAAGTTAACTTGTTTCGTAGGTTGGATATATTAGATTTACATATATAGGGGAAAGTTCAATTGAGAACTCATGGTTAGGGAGAGAACTCGAGAACTCTATATTACACATATGTAATATATCATATGTTGTATATTACACTTGTGTAATATATTATTATTGCATATGTTGCACATGTGAAATATATCATATGTTACACATGTGCAATATATATTACACATATGTAATACACTCAATATATCATATATTGCACATACGTAATATATCATATGTTACACATGTGCAATATATATTACATATGTGCAATATATCATATATTGCATATGTGTAATATATATTACACATGTGCAATATATACTACACATATGCAATATATGATATATTGCACATATGTAATATAAAGTTCTCGAGTTCTCTCAATAAAATGAGTTTTCTATTGAACCATCCCCTACATATATATATATATATATATATAAGTATATATATTTCCAGTATGATAAAGTAAGGTTGCTAACAAAATTTACTTGTAATAAGTAGCCTTAATTGTACAAAATAATTGATTTGACCTTCCAATATGTTTCTTATATTTTATAAAAATTTGGGCAGAGTCTCCTCTATTTTCGTAAGAAACCAGACAACGCAAGTCGTCTATTTTATTTCAAAACATCAATTGTCCAATTTCACAACACGCAACATTATTTAGCTAAGCTATTTTACATGACGAATGGTTTAATTTAAAACGCTATATTAATGAGAAACTATACATTTCGCTAAGTGATAGGTATACATATATAGTTCGACATTTGATTAACCTCGCGACAATAAGTACATTATAAGTTGGTCGCTTTTCGTTCGTTCAAGATATTTATAAGATAACTTTTAGTCGCAAGTCGGTTCGGTTCGCTTAAGATTTTGTGATGCGTATAAATATGTAAAGACAAAGTAACACGAAATAAAAGAACTACAGATATGATGTGCGTTATACCTTTCCGGGAATAGACTTGTGAATCGAGGGTCAACAGGTCTGACCGGGGTTGACCGCTGGCTAAAGTCAGCCATAAACAACATTCTGACCCGTTGACTGAACTTTGACCAAGTCGGTCCGGTTGACCGAGCTAGACTTAGCCAGATCTGGCATGTTGGTTCGCATCTTGATGACTCGATCCTCTTAAAATGGTAAGACCCGAAATGAGAACCAAGCAAGAAGCAGAACTAAAACCCATGTCATCCATGATCGGACCTGTCTTCATTTCCATAGACACCGCGACCACTGCCGGTCACGGTACCAACCTGACGAAAACCAGAACCGAACAAAACCTTACTAACCGTTGCAATGACAACTACCACTCACCTCGAATCTGACCTAGAACAAAACGAACCTAGTACTTCTGTCGTGTTACTCAAACAGCGCCGCCACAACTGAGCCGAAACCGGCATAAAGAACGAAACCCTTCAGGCACCTCGAACTGATTATCCAGATCTGACCGGTACTTGCGAGAGCCGGTGATCGGAGTTAGAGCTCGGGTGGTAGTTGTAGGCGGCCGCCGCCGCTGCATCTAGAGTGAGAGAGGGGTGAGGAATCAAGGGAGGAAAAGGGTAGGATGGAGGAGCCGCTGTGAACCACCATGGGATGGCGCCGTTGGTGTTTCAGCGAGAGAGAGGAGCAGAGTAAGGAGTTGGTAAGCTCATAGGGGTTCTTGTGGTTGTTGTTATCTAAAGGGAAAAGGAGATGACTTTATGTTGAGGAGGCTAGGGTTTTAAGTTGGTAGAGGAGTTAAGGAGAAGAAAGGTTAAGGAGTTTAAATAGATAGGGTTTTGGTGTGGGTTAGGTGGAAGTTATTACTTAAACGAACTAGTTATTGGCTCGGGTCTCGTTTATGAACCGAACTCGTTTAGTCAATAGCATAATTATTTTGTAAATTATATAAATGTAGACCGAATTAAAACTAGATAATATTGTTGACGAATTAACGAATTGTTTTATGAATAAATATTATTATTATATTATTCGAGAAACGCTGGGCGTTACACTAAAGTCGTTCAATGAAGAACAAATGATATGATTATGCCTATGTAATAAATATGGCTAGAAACCCGTCAAGGCTACCTAATCCCACAACTCTTTGGATAGTTAATATGATAAATAAATACGAACCACCTTGAATTGCGTAATGTAACAATAACTATGCAAGTTCCTCAACTTATGAACATCATAACACGAGCATATGAATCATATATTTATTTTCACAAACTACAATTCACATACATAATGATACGAGCGGTTCAAAACAAATATAATGGTTTTCTCAAACATAGATATTAGGATGAACGTTCGTTCAACAATCCAGTATATTCAAAACCCCATTCATTCCTAGTCGAATGCCATGAATATACATGCAAACTTTAATAAATATATTCATCAATAAATATCCTAGTTCATACGATTTTCCAACATAAAATGAACATACATCCACCAGATTCAATATTTCATCAAGTTACACAAACATGCATAGTCTTTGAAGAACTTTCAGAGCATTGATGTAAACATAGAACATAAACATCACCAAAAATCACATACTTATTGTCAATGTTGGCTAGGGTTCATCTAATCTAAGTGAACAATTGTTTTAACGCATAACTACAACGAAAACCACAACCAAGCTTATACAAACGAGAGTAAACATGGTAACATTAAGAGTTTATCGAACCAAAACAAGCTAAGGTGGGGTATGTGGTGTTAAATCCTTCCTTGGAGTGTTCGATCATCAAGATTTGCCTCTTTATCTTCGAAATGAGTGAAACCATCTTGGACCCCTCGACTTTAGCTCCTTAAAACCGTTTTTTTTTTCAAATGAGTTGAAGCTAGGGTTTTGTTAAGTTGTCTGATAAAACATACGGGCAAATTGTTTAACATACATGTCGTATTTTTTACCTAAAAATCTTGAATTTTGATAGCATAAAATGCAGGCAAGATGTTTAACATATGGGCGATATGTGTTTCTGATGATAATCTATTCTCATCATTTTGACTTTAGCTTACAATACTTCCAAGATCATCATCATCACAATTCACAAATATCACCAATTAGCCATCCAAACCTACAAATCCAAATTTTACACAACTAAGTAGGGTTGCAAACGAACCGAACGAACACGAACAAGGCCTTGTTCTTGTTCATTTGTTAAGAAAATTAAGTGTTCATGAACACTTACCAAATGAGATTTTTTGTTCTTGTTCGTTTGTTAAGAAAACACTTGTGTATGTGTTTGTTTGTTAATTTTGTTCATGAATGCACACGGACATAAGCGAACATTAATGAACATAAACAAATGTTCATAAACAGAAACAAATACAAACGGACATATATTGACTTTGGAATAAGATCAAATTCACACACATTAAGACATTAGCTATATCCAACCAAAATATAACGTAATTATCCAAACATACTTAGTACTTAACATAATATTGGTATACATATTAAAGTAGTGTCTCGAAAAACTAAGTTCTCATTGGAGGTGGATGGAGGAGGGTGTCAGAGATGGATGGTAGAGAGCGTCGAAGGTGAAGAACAAGTGTGGAAATATAATGAACTTGGATACTAAAAATAGGTTTACTAATCTCATATAATCATATATTTAACTCACATATACTATTTATTTGGATAAAATAAATAAACATATATAAGAATATAAAAAATTATAAAACTTAAAAACCCTAATAAACTATCAACACAAACAAACATAAATGAACACGTTACCGAACGTTCATGAACATAAACAAACGAACGCAGCCTCTGTTCATTGTAACACCCCAAATCATCCATTACGCTTAATTACGCCATTAGGCGTGATTAGCAAAATAATAAAACGAGGCTAAACTCATAACTAGAGACTAATCTAGTTAATGTAACAATCTAGAAACCAACTCGAGACTAAACTTGAGGGACCAGAGTTGCCAATATGATAAGTGGGTTTTATTAATGAAAATAAAACAATAAAAACACACACAATGTGTGTGTGTGTGTGTATGAATCAGGAGATTCATCTCCTCCTTCACAAACCAAACCCTAAACCTCAAGAACAAGCTCAATCCAAGCCAAATCAAGGGGTTTTTCGATGCATTAGCCAGAAAGGGATCATCTAAGGCCTAATGAACATCAAGGTACCTTTAATTCGTGTTGAATTTGATGTTAAACTCGTTTTTAATTTGGGTCAAAATCTAGGGTTTTGACAAAACGTGAATTTATGAGTTGTTAGAGGTTTCTCTAGCTTTAGGGAGCCTCAATTAGGTATAATTCGGGTATGAATCACATTCTACATGTGCATTTGATTTTGACTATATGATTATGTGAATATGTAAGATTTGGGGTTTAACTTCTAGGTTGAAACCCCACATGATTAGTAGTTTTGGGTGACTCTTAGGAGTTAACATAATGATCAAATTAGATGAAATGCCTAAATATCATGTTATGTTGATAATTAGATACGTGGGTATATTTTGGTTAAAGTTAGATTCTTGAAATCAAGTATTTTGGGTGGATGCACACCAAGTGTTTGATGAAATGCCTCAATAGTCTTGTTTGCAAATTGAGGTGATAACTTGATTTGGGTAATCATGGAATTACCCGTATATAAAACGTGAAACACATGTTTAAAATATGAATCACACCATACATGAAAAGTTTAGCCAAATGATAATTGGGAAAACGAAATAATGGTGTGAATAAACTCATGAGATGTGTTAGTTATTGGATATGATGACTAACTTAACTAATCTTATGAGTATAGTGAAGGTTGATCTTGTCAAGCTAGGTGCAAGCTTGAATGGAACGGATCAAAGAACAAGACGGGTCAAGCAGATATGAGCCTAATGTGCAAGTAAATGGGAATGAATACAAGTAAGCTTTACTTACACCAATATACTATAACATAGCTTAAATTTATAAACATTAGTTTTAAATCTTGAGTGTGAGATAAAGATAAACCCCAAGGGGTAGAATCTATTAAGTGGGTTGCCTTATGTGCACTCAATACAAAATGTGGTTTATGACCTTAATCGAGATAATGAGTTATGACCAAATGGAGAAATCCATCAAACGGGTCAACTAATAAAGATATGTGAGAAATGATGTTTTAATCCAAATTAAATCAATTGAATGGAGTCGTTAAGCATGATGTTAAATGGGTCATGTTTGTTTCACTTGAACCATAGATAAAAACTTGGGTAACATAGCATTATGAACTAGGAGTCTAAACGGGTCAAATGGTGATGTCCTCACCATGTGAATCCAACACTTGATTCTTGTATTCCAAGCATTAAGATTCATAAAGTTAAACGGGTCAAATGGCAAGTTATTGCCATTTGAGTTCCGAGAAATTAATGTTGTCTATTTAGAAAGCATACAGGTAAATGCAATTGCGCGTGCATTCTTGATGTTAAGAATCATGGAGGATAAACACAAGGTATGGATATGGGTCAAGGCCACCCGGTAATTCCGTAGTCAAATAAACGCCTTCGGGCGAAGCAACATAGGTGATAAAGTACCCACATGAAGTGTGGGTGCAAATCAAGTAAGTTATTTCCATAACTATGTCTAATGCGCGCTAAGGCGCTTAGAATCGACCACATTAGAACAATCTTGAGAAATGTTGAAAATCTAAGTCCGTATGGACTTAGAAGTTTTTAAACAAGTCATTGAGTCCAAAACAATGGGTTTGAATCAAGAAGAGTCGCCATGAATGGCTAAATCGAAAGATTTGGCTAGGAGGGGCATTTTAGGAATTTATAAAGATTTACTAAAGGATAAATCTAATAACGAAGTCATAATGAACAAATCGGACAAACACTTTAGTTGATCAAGTGTCTAATGACTTGACAACATAAACTATACGCATTGCGCGTGGTCGAATGGTGTTTTGCTTAAGTTCAATGTCTAAATGGGTCGATTTGTGTAAAAGTCGCCATAAACATTCAAAACTAAGAACCGGATCATGGCGACATAAACCGGGCAATGATTTCCGTCAAACAAAGGTTTATTTAGTCGGCAAGTCAATACTTAGGCTTCGGGAATCATCAAATGCGGTTGCAACATGATTCCCATGCTTAAAAATCACCAAAAAACGATCAGAAGCTTTGCGCGGCCGCGCGCTTAAATTGACCGGCCGCGCGAATAGACCTGCATGTCAGCACGATCTTTAAAATTCCATATAAAATCGTAGAAAAATCGTTAGGAGGTGTTCTTTATATGCCTGGAAAGCTCTCTGAGCGTAGAACAATTCTCATTTGAAAGTCGAAGTCAGATTTTGGGTTTTAGAAGGGGTAAAAGCGATCCGAACAGCTGTTGCGCATAAGTTGCAGCAGTTTGTTCTCCTGATAAAGGGCCGTTTGGCCTGGTTCGTTCCGTTTCGACGTGTAACAACTATCGTACTAGTTAAATGTTTCATTTGACCACTCACTAACCATTCTTCGTGTAATGGTTCTAGGTAAACATGTGATGGAAGTCCCGGAGCAAGGATCAAGTCGCGATAAGAGCCGAACACACCCGATCACTCATACAAGCTTCCGCACTAGAATCTAAGGAACTCCCGTTAAAACGCAACATCTTAAAATATGTTTTAACTATTAAAATGTAAAAAAAAAAAAATTGTGTGAATCAAATATGTATTTGATCTTAATGGGTTGACTTATAAAGAAAATTTCAAAGTTTTAATCGGGAGTGGTTTTTAGTTAAGGTCAAAACCCGTAAGATTAAGCAATAATCGCGTGATTTCGGGTTAGGGTCTTACATTCATGTTCGTTTGTTTAACTAAACGAACAATTTTTTTTGTTCTTGTTCATTCCTTTATTAAACGAACGAACAGAAACAAACTTTCCGTCGAACGGTTCATGAACGTTCGCTGAAAGTTTAGTTCATTTGCAGCCCTACAACTAAGTACCGAATTACACAAATTTGCAAGAAAAAACAGTCAAAATAGGGGACATTATTAATTATAATTACATATAATTATTATCATATCAGGTGGCTTTAAATCCGGTTTCCTTCTCTGGTTAGGAGTTCTTTCTCCCTTTAAAACAGCATCTATATATCTTCCATCGAAGTGTTCTTTCTCTCTCCAAACCATGATCACGCTGTCTTTTCTGCACTCATCTTCCTACGACTTGCATGGCTCAATTGTCTTCATATCCAGTCGTCAATGGAGGCAACGGACATCTAACTGCCTTATTTTCTAGAGAGGGAACACAGAGAGGGGGCTTAGGGAGATTCTAGAGATATAAACAGGTGTCGAGTGTTAGCCTGTAGTTGTCGGCGGAATTCAGGCCAATTCTGGTCGTCTTGATGACGACAAACCTACGAGTTCGTGCATCCGGTGGTGGATCCAGGAAGGGTTCTGGGGTTCCCAGGAACCCCCTCGATTTGGAAAAAATTGAAAATTTTAGTGGAAAAATTAGTGAAAATCTACTAAAGGAACCCCTGGAAATCATTCCTAGGTTCGTCATTGCGTGCATCGCCACTTGTTAGAAAAACTTACTGAATGTAGCAGAAGAAGTAGTAAAATAGATGACTGAAAACCGGGCTTGTGTTTGACACAATTCCTTTAAACAGATTCTCGGTCTGTTCCCAGGGTACACTGGTTCGCAACAGTGATGGTGTACTGCCAGACTCTAACACTTGCCATAAAAGAAGTTGGTACTAAAGTTGTTTATGAACTGTGTTTGTTGCTTTGTTGTGTGTGTTCATCTGTACAAAATCATTGGCTTATATAGATGATTAAAACAATAACTAATGCAATAATGCAGATTCATTATTGCAGTAATCAATGCATCAGGTGAGAAAGTGGAAAGCCATGAGACACAGAAGTTGAACCATCTGTTTTAGAATTCTCTGTTCTAGAAGCCTAGTAGTGGTAGAATCCTTTGCTCAGTGGTAGTGCAAAAATAAAAGACTGATAGGATAAAAAACCAGCTTCACACGGACCCGGATTTTTGAAATAACATTCGTGTCCGCAGGTCGTGCGGGCGTCGCGTTGGTTTAGAATTTTCTTTGAACCAACGCCCATTTTTGCAACCCTCCTTCCCTGCACGCGCGTGTAGGTTACCAAGTATAGTGTAACTTAAGAATTTAATTCATTCCAATATTTTTCCCACTTATAAACCAACCAATATTTCATCCCCTCACCAATGTGAGACAAGCAACATTGAGTACATTTATTCCAACACTAGTGTGACTCTCATTCACACATAAATTCCAACACCACCCCCCCCCCCCCTATATCTCATGAAGATCAATCCATGAGATATGATTTGTTGACGATGATGATGATCTTTTAGATCTAAGTCAATTGGTTTTCTTATTTTCATTTTTTTCTTTGTTTTGTTTTATGAAATATGAACTGGTCGTGTTGGTGGTGGTGAAAGTGGTGGCGGTGGTGGACCAATTTGCAGATGGTGGTAGCTGAGGTTGTCATGGTGGTGGTTGTGGTGATGATGGTGGTAGTGAAAATACACTCTTTTATTTTTGGTGGTGGTGAAAACACAGATTGTTATGGTGGTTAAAGTTATCTTAATATATATGCATTTGTATTTGAAGTGTTGATCGGTACGCCATTACTTATATTCAAAATCTGATTAACTCCTTTGTGAAGCGTGTGTGAAATTTTTTTACATAACGATGATGTTACTAAATAATTGCTTAGTTTGTTGTTTTGGCATGGCAATTGCGTTATTTACAGCCACAAGGAACAATTGTTTTTGTGCCATTGGATATCATTGTCGATATCATCTAGCCACTTTCTCACTTGAGTCACATACACGCGTTAATGTATGAATGTGGTCTGGTGATGGCATTTGTGAATCCACAGGTCATTCCTTAAGAAATCAAATTGAAAATAAATTGTTTGACCTATGTTCGATGATGCTAAAAATCCTATTGGTGTATGTTTTGTGGTCGATTCGTTGTTTTAATTTTTAGTCCTGCTTTGTGTATGTGCATAACAACGCTTCAAATGTACTTTAAAAGTCGATAGCAACCAAATGAGCAAAAACCTACTAAGCTTCAGGCGTATAGCGAGGCGTGGAAAACACCTAGTTTAATTTAATTTAAAACTTCAACTTTGTCTCCATTTTCTAAAACTTCTTAAGGTTCCTTCCTTGATCCCCATCCAAATTAGTCAAATCGGAAACAACTAAATACTTTGGTGTTAACCAAAGTTTAAACCGCCTATTGTATTAAAGTGAATCCTATCACAAGTTTCATGCAGCCGTGTATAAACAAATGAACTTATAAACAATTGTGCTTAACTATATTCACTTGGGATTCTATTTGGTTTGCTTATCTATTATGGCATCTATTAAAGTTGTTATCATCATTTACTGTAGTTTCGATTCTATTTGTCTGGTCATATTTTATTAACTATTTTTGTCTTCTACTTATAGACTTCACAATTGTTGGTCGATTTATTGTGTCCGCAACTTTATAATACAAAGGGTTATGTTTTAATTGACTCGAGCCTATATGAAGAGACAGTTATGTATACTTGCTATTAATTTTGGGTCAAACTTTTTATATTTATTTTGGTTTTTATTATGTTCGTTTTGCTTAGTTCATGTTCTCATATCGATACGAAGGTGGTACAACGCAAAACATAAAATAGTGAGAAGGTTATGATGAGATGATTCTTGGATATGTTTTAAGTTTTAACTACACTTTTTTACGTGTATCTATCTACACCACTTATACATGGGCAAATGACATACCACTAGACCATTAGACACTTAGACTATGTGTTGTGATCTGCGAGCCAGTTGCCGCAAGCCACAACGTTAGCCACGTGGATCGCGCACACGAGAACAGCCATGCGCCAGTGATTATGCGAGCGACCATACGCGATGGCGGTCGCGTCCGTTAGCGGGCAATGGACCGCTTGAAATTTAAAAAAAAATTACCACCCCTTCTTCACCACAATCTTTCATTAGCAATCTTCATCTTCTACTTTATCTTCTTCAAACCTTCACCCAATTTTCAAATCTTCATCTTCAAAATCAACCAAAATCATGGTGCAATGGACCGAGGAGGAGAAACTAGCGTTAATAATCGTGTATAATCAAATGCACGGTGACGACGCCTCGACAAGCCGTGGTTCGCGAAGCCGCAGACCACAGTGGGGAAAAGTCCTAGTGGAGTTTGGTAACCTTGTCGGGGGTACCAAACATACTTGTGATTCGATGTCTCACAAGTACGGAGATCTGAAATCGAAGTGTAAAAACTTTGAAATCTCGTATAAAAAATTCTTCAGAGATCTCCCCGGTGAAAAAGAAGACGTGCTACTAGTTTTTACGGACGTGGAGTACCTTTCAGAGATTGAGCATGACTTTCACCACGTTTCGGTGTGGCAAATGTTACGTTCAAGCTCAACCTTGAGAGTTGAGCCACAACGGGATCAAGTGAACAGTTAGCGGTCGCGAGCCATTGACACGTGGGCACCTTCTTAACACAATATAATTCGATCAAATTGTGGCTTACCTCTAACCACAACACATAGTCTTAGGTCATAGTGTTAAAAGAAAGATTTGTTCTTGGTTAAGTATGTAAAGTACATTTGTGAATAAGTTGGAAAGCTTCACTACAACACATTGTGGTTTCATATGCTACATACTGAAGTTGAGTATATAGCTTTAAGCTAGCGAAACACTGAAATAGTTATATGGGTTAAAAGGCGTTGTGACCGAACTTGATGTTAAGATAAAAAGATGCTGTTGTCTTATCAGATAATCAAAGTATCATTTGTATTATATGAGTGGTCAAAGCATAATAATCTAAGGCTTTATTTTATAAGTTCAAAGGGAATTCAAATTAGGAAATTCACCAATAATAACACAGTTGATATGTTAACAAAAGTTTTTATGGGATTAAAAGTTATTAAAATATTTGGATTTACCGAATAATAATGATTGTGTAAACAGAAAATTGAGTTTTGCGATAAGTTAGGTGGAGATAGAGTAATAGATTTTTTTTAGTTAATTGTAGTTTTTGTTCATGTGGTTTGCCCAACATGTTTAACATGAGTATAACACTTTTGGTCCTTGTGGTTTGTCAGGCTAACACCTACCCACCACCACCACCACCACCATCTCCACCGCCACCCTTCCTCTCCTTACCATCTCCACCGCCAACACCTATGAATATTTGAATCGTTACTTCATATCAATTTCCATTTATAATTTGTTATTTTTGTAATTCCACGACTTCCATAAAAATAAATAATTATAATAATATTTATGTTGATACCGGACGAAATTCTCATAGAGACAACCTAAGGTAATAATAGGTGAATATGATCAGAGCAGAACAATGAATGTTGCTATCCAGTCAATAATTAGAAATCAGAAAATCAAAAATATTGTTTGTTTTTTTTTTAATCGGCAAACAACTTCTTCCCTTCCACCCAAAATTTTACACATGACAACTAGCAAGATACTAGTCATAATGTACATTATACATCACCCAAAAGATCACCGAATAAGTTATACAAAACAGAAAATCATGTCACCGGAACATTAAACGCAACCCACTCCTCCCAACTCCATGTGTTTCGCTTCATTCTATGCTTCGCCCACAGGAATACCTTGTATCTCACCAAATAGGCCATCCGGATGCACTCTTTTTCCAGAAAATATCAGCCCATTGCGAGCTTTCCATATTGCCCAACATGTTCCAAGAATCACCAAACGGACCCATTTTTGCTTATTGAGTTCAACACCCATCGACTTATGAGCTTTTAGTAGGTTTGGAACGTTAAAGGCATATATGCTCGGTATTTTACACCAATTGCTTACCTTTTGCCACATAATCGCCGACAAATAACAGCCCGTAAACAAGTGGTCTGCGTTTTCATCCGCCTGTCCGCAAATTCTGCAAGTAACTGACCCATTTAAAACATGTCTTTTCTGCAGCCCCATATTGTTTGTTTGATCACGCACTTTCATCAGTTGGATTCAATGCACCTTTGCATCTTCCATTTTCAAATAAGCATCCCATCTAGAAGGCCACTTTATATCACTTGTGACAAACGAAACCTCATACGTATAAGTAACCGATCAAATATTCATAGGTGTTGGTGGAGATGGTGAGGAGAGGGAGGGTGGCGGTGGAGATAGTGGTGGTGCAGGTGGTGGGTGGGTTGGTTGGAGAAGAAGATGGATGAAGGGGTATAATAGTCCTTTTACTCACAAACTAACAAAAAACTAGCTGACGTTAATAAGAAGGATGTAAAGTCGTTAGTTTTGTAAAACAAACCAAAGTTTGTTATTGTTACCCTAATTTGATGCGTAGTGAAATTTTCAAGACCTTAAATAATCATATCCTTAGTGTGCTCTGTCCGGTGCATCATAACTTGGCTAGATATGGGGTGTAGGGCCTGTCTTAGCGGATGTGACCTACTACTCTACATAAAAAGATGGACAATAAAAAAAATGAGTTAATTGTAGTTTTTTACCGCTCTAATAAAGCATATTTTTTTGTTTGATCACGCACTTTCATCAGTTGGATTCAATGCACCTTTGCATCTTCCATTTTCAAATAAGCATCCCATCTAGAAGGCCACTTTATATCACTTGTGACAAACGAAACCTCATACGTATAAGTAACCGATCAAATATTCATAGGTATTGGTGGAGATGGTGAGGAGAGGGAGGGTGGCGGTGGAGATAGTGGTGGTGCAGGTGGTGGGTGGGTTGGTTGGAGAAGAAGATGGATGAAGGGGTATAATAGTCCTTTTACTCACAAACTAACAAAAAAACAAACTGACGTTAATAAGAAGGATGTAAAGTAGTTAGTTTTGTAAAACAAACCAGAGTTTGTTATTGTTACCCTAATTTGATGCGTAGTGAAATTTTCGAGACCTTAAACAATCATATCCTTAGTGTGCTCTGTCCGGTGCATCATAACTTGGCTAGATATGGGGTGTAGGGCCTGTCTTAGCGGATGTGACCCACTACTCTACATAAAAAGATGGACGATAAAAAAAATGAGTTAATTGTAATTTTTTACCGCTCTAATAAAGCATATTTTTTTGTTTGATCACGCACTTTCATCAGTTGGATTCAATGCACCTTTGCATCTTCCATTTTCAAATTAGCATCCCATCTAGAAGGCCACTTTATATCACTTGTGACAAACGAAACCTCATACGTATAAGTAACCGATCAAATATTCATAGGTGTTGGTGGAGATGGTGAGGAGAGGGAGGGTGGCGGTGGAGATAGTGGTGGTGCAGGTGGTGGGTGGGTTGGTTGGAGAAGAAGATGGATGAAGGTGTATAATAGTCATTTTACTCACAAACTAACAAAAAAACTAACTGACGTTAATAAGAAGGATGTAAAGTCGTTAGTTTTGTAAAACAAACCAGAGTTTGTTATTGTTACCCTAATTTGATGCGTAGTGAAATTTTCGAGACCTTAAATAATCATATCCTTAGTGTGCTCTGTCCACTGCATCATAACTTGGCTAGATATGGGGTGTAGGGCCTGTCTTAGCGGATGTGACCTACTACTCTACATAAAAAGATGGACGATAAAAAAATGAGTTAATTGTAGTTTTTTACCGCTCTAATAGAGCATTCACATCCCCCCCCCCCCACTCATTTTTTTTACTTTATAATTTAATTAAAAATCATAATTTTTTAAATTTATCTATCATTTTAAAAACTCTCTCACAACCCATCTACCATAATTATCTTTATCTTACTCACATACACTCATTTTAATATATTTCTCGTTTTTATACACTTACAATAATTTGATGTAAAGTGAATAGTAACTACAATAACAATTTTTTAAACTATAAAGATGGGTAGAAAAAGGTGGATGGGATGTGTGTTTTTAGTAAAAAAAAATTATATTTTAAAGATAAAAATGTGTTTGATAGGTGCGGGATGTGAATGCTCTACATTTGAAAAATGGAGCATGTTTTTTTTTTTTTTTTTTTTTTTTTTTTTTTTTTGGGTCTAATAACACAGTTAGCTACATTAATTTAAATATTACGTCAAGTTAGATATTTAGAGAAACATCTTAATTTTGTAGTGTACTTGACGGCCATTGATTAAGAAAATACAACTAGAAATAAAGCATCACATTCTGTAAGTATCAAATCTCTATATTAGAGTTATAAATCTATTATTATTATTATTATTATTATTATTATTATTATTATTATTATCATTATCATTATTATTATTATTATTATTATTATTATTATTATTATTATCAAAACAATATAAGTTTGGACAAGTGTCATTCACTTTTTTTTTGTTTCCCGCCTCTTTCTACCACTTAATTATGGTTACGTATATTTTAATTAAAAGTATTATTTCTCTTACTTGAGATAAGATAAGTATCCTTTAATTAAATACTTTCTATCTTTTTTAATTATGGATAATTGTTTTTTTAATTAACGATAGTTATTATATTAAAAGTACATGATGTTAAATGATAAAAAAAAAAGGTGGTATTAAAAAATCAAGTTAATTCTAATTTTAAAAAAAAAAAAGTGTTTGAAATTAATTTAACATAAGTTTTAACTGTCACGCCAATGTTTGTTTTCATAAATACGTATCTTTAAGACTGTATATGTTAACATATTACATTATATTTTATTTTATAGTATAATATACCAATTTTTTCAACGGTGAAATACCTATGTTTTCTTTAACATAACTTTCTTTTATTAATTATATAACATCACGTTTATCAACCAGCTTAATACCCGATATTATAACCTAGTTATAAATATATAAATATAGTATATTTTATACCAATTGGTGCAAAAAGATAAGTATCCTTTAATTAAATACTTCTTTCTATCTTTCTTAATTATGGATAATTGTTTTTTTTAATTAAGAAAGTATAGGGTACAAAGTACCTTAACATAAAAAGTGTAAGAAGCCACAAGAACTTGCCACATGTCAATTTAACCTAACCACAATTAAAGCACGATTAACCTATTTTTCTTCTTCCCTGATCTAAACTTTCAGAACATAAACCTAACCCATCCTCCTTTCTCAACTTCATCGATCGAGATCTGACCACCACCACCACCTATCGCCGATATATAATGTTTCAAGTTAAAGTGGTACGAACTACGAAGAATATATGTGTAGAGGCAGATTAAAATTGGACCTGTTTTGGTCAAGAAGAAAGGGTTGTAATCAAGGAAGAACGAAGAATAAATCGCAAGATGTAGGAGTTTTTGTTGTGCTACAAGAAGGAAAGAAACAACGGTGCCACTTGTTCAGTTGTTGCCCAGCCGGGACAGAAGGAAAAGTAGGGGGTTATGTTGTTGCTTATTAGCTAAAAGGTTCTTTGGTTGGGATTCAGCATTGTGTTTGTGTTTGTGTGAAGCAAACAAAGGCAAGGAACTGATTTGATAAGAAGGAGCTGTGATATCAAGGGAGTTGTTGCATACACAGATTGAGAGTTATAAAGATCAGCTGGCGCAAACAAAGAGTGAAAAGAGTAATGATGGTGGGGGAGATATTCAAGATCAAGTGAAAAGAGTAATGAGCACGATGAGAAAACGTCAATCATCGGAAAAGTCGCTGAGATGGATGATAATAGTAATAATAAAGTGTGTCCAAAAGATTGGAGACATTGGAAACATGTGCGTTTAAAATTTGTAAAAGGTACGTTTAAAATTTTCAATGAGTGCGTCCAAACTTTTAATGAATGCTTCTAAAATTTCAATGAGTGCTTCCAAACTTTTTAATGAGTGCTTCTAAATTTTCAATGAGTGCGTTTAAATTTTGTACAATGAATGCGTTTAAATTTTTGTTAGTGCGTTTAAATGGCTCTGTTTTCACCAACTTTATCTTCTTCGTCTGCAACTTTTTTTAACATAATTTTTATGTTTAATCATACTTAGTGAAACAAAATCGAAAGTATTTGACAACTATTATGAGTGTTTATTCATAATTGTATGTTTTTTCATATAATTAAATCGTCTCGGTGTAAATCTCTGTTTTCTAATTTTTTTTGTTTTCGTTCATTTGTAATCGAATGTTTTTTGTTATTTTGATTGTGTATTCATTCAGGAGATTAATCGATTTCAATTGTTGAAAATTTTTGTTTTTGATTGATTTTGTTGTTACGATTTGAAAAAAAAAATTAGACGGTTTTTCATAACTTACCCTTGGTTAGTTTAACCCAAGTATGATTAGGGTTTTTAATCTGCATCCAGCCATCTTGTTAATCTAATGGCTGAGATTGCTTCTTACGCTTTTTATGTTAAGAAGCTTTGTACGTTATCTCTCCCATTTTTAATTAACGATAGTTATTATATTAAAAATACATTATGTTAAATGATAAAAAAAGGTGGTATTAAAAAATCAAGTTAATTCTAATTTAAAAAAAAAAGTGTTTGAAATTAACTTAACAAAAGTTTTAACTGTCACGCCAATGTTCGTTTTTTTAAATACGTATATTTACGATTGTAGATGTTAACATATTACATTATATTTTATTTTATAGTATAATATACCAAATTTTTCAATCGCGAAATACCTATGTATTCTTTAACATAACTTTCTTTAATTAATTATATAACATCACGTTTGTCAACCAGTTTAATACATGAGATTATAACCTAGTAATTTATAAATATATAAATAAATATAGTATATTTAATGCCAATTGGTGCAAAAAGACAAGCCAAAATAAATAGATAAACGTTAATTCATAGGGGTTTGAGTTGGTAAAACAAATAGCCAACCCCAATGAAGAAACACCAATCTAATAATCAAGTATAACAACAATAATGTACTAATAGTGCAAAGGACGAGCTTTATATATATTCGTCAGGACAAGATACAAGACACTGTTATATGATTATTACAGAGTTTCGACTATAATCTATCTCTCACAGCTTGCTATATGAATTCTTTGTAATGGTATTCGATCCTTTCTTCTGATGACGGAGGGGGGTATTTATAGGCTACTCAGGTGGCCTATGATTGGCTGTGAGGAGAATGGCAGCTGTCTTGTACGATCGTGGCCGTTGTCATTTCCTGCGTTGTCCTCCCTTGATTGGTCCACGTGTCCTGACATCGTCCTTTTTGTCTTTTCTCGTACCTCGTACTGGCAGGTGATCATGGAGCAGGGTATTTGGGCCTCTGATTGGCTGTTGGCTCTGCTCCTGTCGGGTGACACCTGTCCTTTTTGTGGTCGCATGCGCCGTCTTCTAGAATGCCACGTCACACTGCTGCGTTGACGTGTATGCGGGCTTCTTTCCTGCGCATGCGCGGGTACATATCTCTTCAAGTCCCCCTAGTCCAGTGTGTTGTATGCGTAGCATGCGAGACGCTGGACTCAGTTTATTGACGTAGTCCGTGCGAGGTGTTTTTGCGCGTTGATTAGGCGGGTGGAGCTCCTGCGCGGTGCTGTGCAAGTGGGGTAGGTGCGGACGCCTCGTAATTAATGTGCACATCAGTTTTGTCAGTCTGCGTGTGCGACACGACAGGTTGGTAGCCGAAAAGTCTCTGACGGTTGTACAATGTCAGAGACGTGGTGGGCCCCCGTGGCCCATTCGAGTCGCTTTTTCTCTCTCTTGTTGTGACGTGTCGTTCGTTGGTTGGTGGGCTTTTCGAAAACCGTCAGGCCACGTGTCTTCCACGTGTGGCTTCCCTATTTAAACCCTCTCTCTTCTCTAATCCCTTCACTTTCCTCATAATTTACTCTCAAATCCTCCGGTTTTCTTCTCTTGCAATTCCTTTTTCCTTTATTATTCTTCAGAAAATCCGTCGTCTTTGTGAGCCATGGATCACATTTCCAACATTCCTAAGAAGAAGCGTGGATCGAAGAGGGGGGATGATGGTTCGAAGAAGAGGCCGCCCCATGCTGGGGAGGTGACCGCAGTTTGGGGTAAAGGGGAGTTCAAGAAGTTCAGGAAGGGAGTTGGGTTCCCTTCTTCGTATGGGGTGGAGGCTCCTGCTCCGGATAAAACTATATTGGAGCCCCCTGTTGGGAAGGTGGGATTGTATGCTTGTTATTTCCGAGATTGCAATTTTAGGGTTCCAATTACCCAGTTTCTCGGTACCTTTATTCGGGAAATTGGTGTTCATATTAACCAGATACACCCCGGTCTGATGTCCAGGCTGATGTTCTTCGAGTTTTGTTGCCGTGCCAACAAAATCGAGCCTTTGGTGGACATGTTTCTGGTATTTTATAGTTTAAGCTTTGTGGAGAGCTGACTCTCATGTAGGCCGCGTCCTGGGGTCTCCCCTTGTGCAGGGGCTGGGGTTAAGAGCTTCAGGGAGTGGAAGCCAAAATTTTTCTGGATCAACCAGGGGGTGATCCCTATTGAGATGGGTAGGTTAGACCCGGCGGAAGGATTGGGCAAGATGGTGCTTATCGAGTATAAGGATCAGGCGTGGTATAACACCTTGACCAGCCATCCTGTTGACTTGTGCGAGATCCCTGAGACTGGCCTTGTGATGGCGGGGATGAGCATAAAGTATGATGTGGAGGGTCGCAATCCGCACCTGACTGAAGATGGCAAAGGTCAGTAGTTGACTGCTTTTCCCTCTGCGCCCGCGCGAGGTTTATTGTGTTGTTGTTGATTTATTTATGTATGCTTTGTTGTTTGCAGATGTAGATTGCCTCTATAGCATGTTGTTAGGCGGGGACAACATGGGGTTTGCTTTTAGGGAGCTGGCGGACAACGAGCTCTACATTTTGGAGAAAGCTTGGGACACGCTCACCCGTCCTAAATTGGATGGGGTGTCGCGGGAGCCTGTGACTTCGCAGCTGCTCATTACTGAAGCAGGTGAGTCCTTGCCGCTTTATGAGAATCCATCGCCCGTCAACATGTTCATGCGGACGGGATTACCTTTACTTGTGATATCTAGTGATGAGTCTTCTGACTCGTCTCTGCTTTCGCCGGTTACGTCGTCTACAGGGGGCGGGACGCGCAGCAATCGCCTGTGCGCGTTGAGGATGATAGCGAGGAGACTGATGAAGATGACTCCCTTGTGCGTCGCATCTCGAAACCGCAGGTGGACGTGACCAGAGGTGAAGACTATTTTTTTGTTTTAAACCTCGAAGTGGTTAACAGATATTTTGAAAATTATCAGCCTTTTGAACGAAGCTACGTTGAACTTTCAGATGCGTTCGTGCAAGGGGAGTCTGTGCTGAAGCTGACCGAAGAGGTCCAGGGCGCGATGTTGACGAAGCCGGTCACCGCGGGGCCATCCGAGGGTGGACCCGTTCCTGCCAACGCGCCCCGTCAGAAGAAGCGGTCCAGGCGATCAAGCAAGGGGGAGAAGGCCAGCGGGGAGTTGACGCCGCCCGCTGAAAAAGGGTAAACTTGGACACTCTTGTCCATTCTGCGGAGGAAGATCTGTTGGGTAAGTTTACTAGTTCCCCCCCCCCCCTTTTTTTATGAAGTTTAACTTTTTCATTCTTACTGACTAGTGGCCTTGTGCTTTTTGCAGCTTCGCTGTTGCGCACCACTGCGCCCGAGGATGTATCGACTGCTCCCATCAACAAGGAGTTTGATGTTGGGCCCATCAGGCCAACGTCTCCTGTTGAGCGGGTTGAGGAACCTGTGCATACCGATGCACAGGACACTGTTTTGGCCACTTCTTTACTCGTGCGTCAGTCGCCGCCTCTTCGCCAGCCTTCCCCCGTGCGGGAGTCAACGCCGCCGCGTTTGCCTACGCCTCCGCGGTCGCCGACACCTGTGCAACTCCCCACTCCTCCGCGAAATGATCCGGAGGATGATGAGGGGAGGGTGTCGCCGCCGGATGTCAGCGAGGGGTATGGCCATGGCGTTGACATGACCGTTGACGACGACGACGAGAACGAGAAACGGGTGACGACAGAGCCGGGGCCCAATTCTTCAAGTGCGTACCCGGTTGGGGGCGGTGAGTCATCCAGTGGCATATTTGTGCCCAACTGGACGTTGACGCCGGCTGCCCGTTTCTTGGGCGTGGAAGAGTGTCGCCAGTTCTTGGCGAATGTTATCCCTCCTGGTGAGCGCGAGCACCAGGCCACGCGTCCGCGTGGGGACCTCATGGATGACCACATTCTAAGTGTGGCCAACATGTTGTCCACTTCTGCCGTGATAGTGCGGGAGTGGGGGTCCATGGCGCACGACCGTCACAAGTTCCATCAGGACTTGCAGCGTGTGACGGAAGAGCGCGACCGCATGCACGCGGACCTGAAGCGTGCTAAGTGGGACGCCGTCACGTTCCGTGAGGAGCGTGACAAACTTCGTGAGCACATCTCTGAGAGAGAAGAGCAATGGAGGGTTGGTTGTGCGAAAACAAATGCGAAGATGGAGGCGTCCCAGAAGCGCATCAGCGAGGTTGAAGCTCAGAAGGAGGAGTTGTACAAGGAATTGGATGTGAAGGGGCGGCTGGTGAAGCAGCATAAGGATAAACTGATTGAGGCCCGCGAGCTCTTCAAGGAGAAGGACAAGGAAATCACCGAGCTGCGCGAGGCGCATGACAGGCTGGACAAGTAAAACTTGTCCCTTCACCGGAAGGTTCTTGAGCTGGAAGGGCAACTGCTTGACGCCCAGAGTGGGAAGGACGTGGCGGAGGAGGATCGCGCCTGGTTGCTTGGTTGTTGCGTCCCTGAGGTATGTGCTCCTCTTTGTTTTTATGCCTTCTCGCTATTTGTATGTTTGCGTTTACTAAATGTGCTTCCTGAATGTTTTTGCAGGTTGCTTATCATGTGAAGAACTGTGCGCAGACGCGCCAGGCTGTTGCTACGGTGAATGCTGCCGCGAAGCTTGTGGGCCGCAAAGCTGGTTTCATTGAAGGGTACCAGCACGCGCAGGATGGGAAGCCTCTGGACCAATACCCTTTGTATAAACAGGACCTGGACGCTGTGTTCGCCAAGAAAGCCGCCGAGTTCGACGAGCTAAAGTACGAGCTGGTCGACTTTGTCGTTGGTCACCGTAATCGGCCAAACTGCTTTGAGCTCAAGGAGTCATTTGACAAGCAGGGCCTGATGCATACGCGTCATGAATATGCCAAGTTGAAGGCGGTTGATTTGGCGACTGAGGACCAGGCGGAGGGCGATGAGCGATTGAACCTGTCCGGTCAGACGACGATGATCTCAGCGATACGTCCTCAATGTCCAAGAAGTGAAGCTGGTGCTCCTTGTTTATTTTCTTTTGTTTGCATTTGTACTTTTCTTATGTCTTGTAATTCCACCTTTGACCTGCTTAATCACTATGAATGTTTTTACTTTTGTAAGTATGTTTGTACATTTTGATTTCGTCAATGGCAGTTTAATTGATTCCCGCTTTGGGTTAATGTTCGTATGTCTCATCATAGCTTTATAGTTTTACCCTGCGCGTGATATCTTTAACCATACGACCGCGCAGAATTTTAATGAAGTTGCAAATTAATAGTGCAACTTCAGATTAGACATAGGATTTTGAACATATCATGTTTAAGCCTGCGCGGTGTATCTTAACCATACGACCGCGCAGTATTGTAGGGGAATCGCAAATTAGTAGTGCAGGTTCAATTTATGACATTGTATCTTAAACATACAATGTTTAAGCATGCGCGGTGTATCTTAACCATACAGCCGCGCAGCAGTTTATGGAAATTGCAAATTAACAGTGCAATTTCTGTTTATGACATTGTATCTTAACCATACAATGTTTAAGCCTGCGCGGTGTATCTTAACCATACAGCCGCGCAACAGTTTAAGGAAATTGCAAATTAATAGTGCAATTTCAGTTTATGACATTGTATCTTAACCATACAATGTTTAAGTTTGCGCGGTGTATCTTAACCATACAGCCGCGCAGCAGTTTTAAGGAAGTTGCAAATTAACAGTGCAACTTCAGTTTATGACATTGTATCTTAACCATACAATGTTCAAGCTTGCGCGGTGTATCTTAACCATACGGCCGCGCAGCAGTTTTAAGGAAGTTGCAAATTAACAGTGCAACTTCAGTTTATGACATTGTATCTTAACCATACAATGTTTAAGCTTGCGCGGTGTATCTTAACCATACAGCCGCGCAGCAGTTTTAAGGAAGTTGCAAATTAACAGTGCAACTTCAGTTTATGACATTGTATCTTAACCATACAATGTTCAAGCTTGCGCGGTGTATCTTAACCATACGGCCGCGCAGCAGTTTTAAGGAAGTTGCAAATTAACAGTGCAACTTCAGTTTATGACATTGTATCTTAACCATACAATGTTTAAGCTTGCGCGGTGTATCTTAACCATACAGCCGCGCAGCAGTTTTAAGGGAGTTGCAAATTAACAGTGCAACTTCAGTTTATGACATTGTATCTTAACCATACAATGTTCAAGCTTGCGCGGTGTATCTTAACCATACGGCCGCGCAGCAGTTTTAAGGAAGTTGCCAATTAACAGTGCAACTTCAGTTTATGACATTGTATCTTAACCATACAATGTTTAAGCTTGCGCGGTGTATCTTAACCATACAGCCGCGCAGCAGTTTTAAGGAAGTTGCAAATTAACAGTGCAACTTCAGTTTATGACATTGTATCTTAACCATACAATGTTCAAGCTTGCGCGGTGTATCTTAACCATACGGTCGCGCAGCAGTTTAAGGAAATTGCAAATTAACAGTGCAATTTCAGTTTTAAGAGACCAAGTGCATGTAAGCTGAAGAAAGTGTTGCATCTCATTTCATTTAAACGGCGCATTGGCCTTTGTTACATTGTGGTTCGGAATTACATATAACATTTTCTCAATTGTGCCGCGTTCCATGTTCGGGGAACCGGCTTTCCTTCTAACGTTGATAGCTTGTAGGCTCCTTTGCCAAGGACTTCTTGTATGCGATATGGCCCTTCCCAAGTTGGGGTTAACTTTCCTTTGGGGAGGGCGCCGCTGGCCTCATTGTTCCGCAAGACAAAATCTCCGTCTCTGAACGTTTGGGGTTTGACTTTCGCATTGTAGTAGCGCTCGAGTTGTTGCTTGTAATTTGCCTCTCTTATTGCTGCTCCTTCGTGGCGTATTTCTGCTAGGTCGAGGTTTGTGCGTAGCTCTCGATCGTTGTCTGTTGTGGTTGCCGAAAGGACTCTTGGGGATGGGCATCCAATTTCCGCAGGTATCATGGCTTCAGAGCTCTATGTGAGGCTGAACGGGGTTTCACCGGTGCTCGTTTTGGTTAGTGTGCGATTGGCCCATAGCACGCTCGGTAATTCCTCTGCCCAAGCCTTTCCTTTTGTTCCCAACCTGGATTTGATGCCCTCTACGATGCTGTGGTTTGCACGTTCGACCTGGCCGTTGCCCTGCGGGTGCGCGACCGAGGTGAAGATTGGTTGGATGTGTAAGTCCGCGTACCATTTCAGCAACCCCTTGTCCGCAAATTGAGTCCCATTGTCTGTGACGATCGACATGGGCAGCCCAAAGCGGCAAATGATGAATTCCCAAATGAACTTCTTCACATGGTTGGCCGTGATTTCAGCGAGCGGCTTGGCTTCGACCCATTTGGTGAAGTAGTCAATGGCGACTATCAGGAATTTCCTTTTGCCTGTCGTCATTGGGAATGGTCCCACCAGGTCGATGGCCCATTTCTGAAATGGCCATGCTGAAGTCACTGGGATGAGCTCGTTCTTCGGACGCAGGGTGTTGGGGGCGTGTCGCTGGCATGAGTCGCATTTGCGGATGATTTTTAAGGCGTCTAAGTGCATGCCTGGCCAATAGTATCCCGCATTCATAACCTTTGCGACCACCATGCGTGGCCCCGCGTGTATCCCACATATTCCTTCATGTATCTCCCGCACCAAATAGTCCGCGTCAACTGCATCCACGCACCGCAGCAATGGCCCTAGGTATGACTTCCGATAGAGCACTCCGTCTTGAATTTGGTACTGCAGGGCTTTGTGCTGTATCTTTCTGGCCTCGGCGCGTTGTTCGGGCAGGTCGCCGGTGGTCAGATAGGATGTTATCGGAGTCATCCAGCTGTCAGCACCCGTTTGGATAACGTTGACCTCCTTGGGTGGCACAGACGGTTCGCTTAGCGTTTCGATTCGGACCTCTTTTGCTAGATGGCTGAAGGTTGTAGAAGCCATTTTGCTTAGAGCGTCCGCCGGCTTGTTCTGACTGCGTTTGATGTGGTCGATGGTGCAGCTGGGAAGGTAGCCATGAGCTCTTTGGCGCGTTGGAGATACATGATCATTGAGGGCTCTTTTGCCTCATATTTCCCAGTGATTTGACTGGCAACCAACATTGAGTCAACATGCGTGAAGATGTGCTTTGCGCCCAGCTTGTGCGCGATGCGTAGTCCGGCGAGGAATGCCTCATATTCAGCCTCATTGTTGGTGGCTTTGAATTCGAGCCTTATCACGTAAGTGAATTCTGCTCCTTCCGGACTAACCAAACGTATCCCCGCGCCGACGCCATCTTCATTTGAGGCCCCATCTGTGTAGAGGTTCCAGATGGCCTTTTCATCGTCCGTTGGTTGCGGGTCATGTTCGGCTTTGCATTCTTCGATTTTTTCTTTTGGTACCTCCGCTATGAAGTCAGCTAGTACTTGTCCTTTGATTGCCGGGCGTGTCTTGTAGTAGATGGTGTGTTCACCCAGCTCAATCGCCCACTTTGCTAATCTCCCAGAGACTTGTGGCTTTGATAGGACATTGTTTAGCTTGTAATCGCTCAGCACGTTGATGGGGTGGCCCTGGAAATAGCGGCGCAACCTTCTTGATGCGTGAACGAGGGCTAAAACTAGCTTCTCCATGGTGGTGTACCTGGACTCTGCGTCTGTTAGCACCCTGCTGACGTAGTAGATAGGCGTTTGGACCAGCTTTCTGTCTACCATTAGTACCGCGCTCACCGCCTGCTCTGTGGCGCAAAGATACATCGTTAAGGGCTCCCTAGGGAGTGGAGCAGTGAGTGTTGGTAAGTCCATCAAGCATTCTTTCATCTCTTGAAAAGCCTTCTCTGCCTCTGTCGTCCATTTAAAATGGTTCTTTTTCAAACAGCTTTTTAGTGTTTCGATGAATGGAATGGATTTGCTTGCATGGTGTGACAGAAAGCGGTTGATTGCTACAAGGCGCCCGTTCAGCGTTTGAACTTCTTTTAGGGTGGATGGGGAGGGCATTTGCGCGATGGCTTGTATCTTTTTAGGATTTGGTCTGAACCCATCTTTGGTGACTACAACCCCAAGAAACTTGCCTTCTTCCATCCCAAAAGCGCATTTGCTTGGGTTCAGCTTCATGCAGATTGCTTTTAAGTGCTTGAAGGTTTCTTCAATGTCTTTCAGCATCTGATCCTCTTCTTTGCTCTTGATGACTAGGTCATCCACATAGACTTCTAGGTTTCTCCCGATCTGCTTGGCGAATGCGCGGTCCATCAGTCGTTGATACGTGGCCCCGGCGTTTTTTAGGCCAAATGGCATCTTTGTGTAGCAGAAAACTCATTTATCTGTGCGGAAGGCAGTTTTGTCTTCATCTTTAAGTGTCATTTGGATTTGGTGGTAGCCTTTGTAGGCGTCCAGAAAGCACTTGAAGCGGAACGGGGCTAGAGAGTCTATCTTCAAATCAATTTCTGGCAGAGGATAGCAATCTTTCGGGCATGCTTTGTTGAGGTCGGTGTAGTCTACACACATCCTCCATCCACCATTGCTTTTCTTTACCATCACCGGGTTAGCAACCCAGGTCTGGTATCGTGTCTCCCTCAAGATTCCTGCTTTCAACAACTCTCCGACTTGCTCATTCATCGCTTGAGTTTTTTCAGCGCCCATGCTTCTGCGCTTCTGCGCGATGGGCTCTACAGAACGGTATGTGTTAAGCTTGTGCTGGGCGAGTTCGCGTGGAACGCCGATCATATCTGACGGCTGCCATGCGAAAACGTCGATGTTTTTGCGGAGGAGCTGCTTCAAATGGTCCCTGATGTTTTCAGAAATTTCTGGCCCTATTGTGATGGGCTGTTCAGGGAACTTTGGGTTCAAGATCCACTTTTCTGGTTCTGTGCGTGGGCACGGCTTCAACATTTTGGCTGGGTGGGACTCTGTGGTCATGGCGCACTCTCTGTTAGCCCATACGATTGCCACCCCGTTTGGGGTGGGAAAACCGATCGCGCTGTGGACTGTGGAGGCGACCATGTTGTATGAAGCCATAGAGTCCCTGCCCAGGATGATATCGTATTTGGACTTGGATGGAATGACAAGAAAGGTAACTTCTTCTGTTCGCGACCGCCCTTGCGCGCCCAAAGTGAGAGGGAAAGATATTTCTCCGAGGGGTGTTACAACCTCGTTGGAGAATCCCATAATCGGAGAGTTGATGGGGCGCAGGCGCTGCTTGTCTTCTTCGTCCAGAAGGTCAAAACACTGACCATACATGATGTCCGAATTACTGCCCGTGTCCATGAATGCTCGGGTGGTTCTGTAGTGGTCAAAGACGGCTGTGATAATGATTGCCCTGTTGGCCGATGGGCCGCCTTTTACTACGGGGAAACAAACCTGCTGTTCCCTCCATTCTGCTGTTGATTCTGTTTTTCTCTTTTGGGTCCGGCGCCCGCTGCTATGTATCATCATGCTTACATTCTTTATCTTTTTTAGCGGAGGGCCCGCCGCTTGCTTGCGTTCGACGTTTTGTAGCAGGTGGCTGAGCTTGCCGGACTTCAGTGCGTCTTCAATGGCTTGTCTTAGCTGATAACATTTATCGGTGTCATGACCGATGTCTTGATGGTAGGCGCAAAACTTGTTGTGGTCCAACCTTTCGCGCCGTTTGATGACCTTAGGCTCCGGGAAGTCAACGTTTTCCGTTGCTAGAACTTGCGCTGGTGTTTTGGTTAAAGGGGTCCAATTGTTGTGACTCCTTCTGTTGGACTTGTGCACGAGTGAGGTGCTGCGCTGATAATCTTGTGGTGCGGAGGGCTTTGGGGCTGTCTGGTCGGCTCCTTGAAGCCTCGTCCAGACATTGCCCTTCACCTTCCTGTCATGCCTATTGTTTCGGTTGCGCACTGCTTGCGCCTGTGTATCTGTGTACTGTGGTGCTTGAATTCTGCTCCAGACGGATAACTCTCTTTCGGTCTTTGCATAATTCTTCGCTCCGCGCATGATCTCTTCCCATGTGTTTGGCATGCCTGTGCATCCGGCCAGTGTGCGGATCAGCGAGTCGCATCTTACGCCTTGCGTAAATGCTGCTTTCATGAGCTCAAATCCGATTGGACCAATTTGTAAAGCTTCGCGATTGAACCTGGTGATATAATCCTCGATGGACTCGTTATTGCGCCTTTTAACTTGCAAAATGTCAGTGGAATCACGCTCGATTCTTGTGTTTTGACTGAAGTGATCTGAGAACTTGTCAGTTAGCTCTTTCAGATTGTCTATCTTTCCGTTTGGCAGGCTGTCAAACCATACTCGCGCTGCGCCCGTAAGCGTCTGCGCGAACATGTGACACCATGCCGGCAGGGTCCACCGCGCGCATTTTCCTGCGACCTCGAAACTTCGTAGATGGTCATCAGGGTCGCCAGTGCCGTCGAACTTTCCAAAGGTGCTCGGCATTTTTGTCCCGGCGGGTAGCGTGGCGAGTGCGATGCGCGGTGTAAACTTTGATTTTTCACTGAACGAGGGAGGGTAGTATGGTTTTGTGAGATCGTCTTCTCCGGACAACAAGTGTGCTCGATCAACGGTGTTGGTCAAGTACTGGCTTGTGTCACGTTGAAAACGACTCTGTGACTCGTCGGAGTCTTCCCTCCATGTTGGGTCAGTGTCATGATTGCTTCCGCCGGCATGTCCCGCAGCTCTGGATGGCCCTTCTGACGTGGCGATGGGTCTTCCTTCGCTGAAGGATAACGCGCGGGATGCCTCTCGCAGTTGTTGTTCTTTAATTTTGGCAATGAATGCTTGTCTCAGAGCTTCTTTTTGCTGTGCGTACCATACCTCCGGACTAACCATCGGCGCGGTAGGCCCAGTGGGAGAAGCTTGGATATTGTCAGTTACAAAGTGGAAAGATGGGGTTTGCCTCGTCCCGGAGGACGGGGTACGGCCCGCATCTGTACCGTGGAGCTGCTCTTCCGTATGGCTGTCAGGCTGGCTGGTGTTTGCCGTAGCAGCACCAGTGCCGGACATGCCTACTAGAGCGTCCGTCGTTCCCGGTAAAGAATTCATCACTGGTTTTTTTAGAGATAGAAGTTTTTAGGTTGCTGTTCTTGATAACTCAATAGACGGATGGCGCCAATGAAGAAACACCAATCTAATAATCAAGTATAACAACAATAATGTACTAATAGTGCAAAGGACGAGCTTTATATATATTCTTCAGGACAAAATACAAGACACTGTTATATGATTATTACAGAGTTTCGACTATAATCTATCTCTCACAGCTTGCTATATGAATTCTTTGTAATGGTATTCGATCCTTTCTTCTGATGACGGAGGGGGGTATTTATAGGCTACTCAGGTGGCCTATGATTGGCTGTGAGGAGAATGGCAGCTGTCTTGTACGATCGTGGCCGTTGTCATTTCCTGCGTTGTCCTCCCTTGATTGGTCCACGTGTCCTGACATCGTCCTTTTTGTCTTTTCTCGTACCTCGTACTGGCAGGTGATCATGGAGCAGGGTATTTGGGCCTCTGATTGGCTGTTGGCTCTGCTCCTGTCGGGTGACACCTGTCCTTTTTGTGGTCGCATGCGCCGTCTTCTAAAATGCCACGTCACACTGCTGCGTTGACGTGTATGCGGGCTTCTTTCCTGCGCATGCGCGGGTACATATCTCTTCACCCAACATTTTGATGATCGATCATTTTAATGGCAAATTCTATGAACCTTAAATTTCTTATTAAGAAAAAGATGGAAGATGCCAGATGAAAAAGTGTTTTCTTCACAAACAAAAATTCCTTTAATTGTCTGGTTTTCCTTTATATTTGATACGTTCGAAAGAATGAACAAATAGAATCGTCTCTTTCACAGCTCATTACCTAGAAAATGAAATGTGGAAAAAAAGAATCAATTTTGTCTTTATATATCCTAGAATCACATGTACTATTTAATCAAGTAATATTAGGTGTTAGGTCTGGAGTATGCGGAGGCAAAAGGTCTGGAGTCTGCGGATCATATCTAAGAGGTGGATCAAAGGTCTGCAGTCTGCAAGAGGAAGACTGTTTGTTTTTTAACGTCAGTGTAACCCATAACCATAATCCACCACAAATATCCACATAATCATAAACAAATTAACAAATAATTATATTACTGGTAAAAAAATATATTCACAAAGATGTATTATTTGTTTGAGATCATCGTTCAAAAAAAATAATTTGTTTGAAATTAAACACAAGAATAACGTTCTGTACATGATTGATTGAACTCTTTATGTAAATTAATATATTAATATTGTTTCAACATAAACCCCCTTGTTCCTCTCTCTGTAAACACACACCAAGTTCTCTGTTCTTCCTTTCTTTCTTTCTCTCTCTAAAACAAATAAAACAAACACACCAACACCTAATTGGCAGCGGTGGTGGGTGGGAGGAAGGAGAACGACGGCGGTGGTGGTGGAGGGGAGGAGGGGGAAGCGACGGTGGGCAGGGGAGGAGGAAGGAGGGCGATGGGCAGAGGGGAAGGAGGAGGTCTGACGAGAGAGAAGGGAAGATAAGGGAGGAGGGCTGCTTGGGGAGGAAGGAGGATGAGGGAGGAGAAGGAACTATGGTTTTGGTTGAGAGGATTTGATGTGACTCAGAAGAGGTTGGAGAGGCCAAGAAGTGGTTGAACCATGTCTACCCCAAGAAAAGGGCGGGCAGACATTTTTTAGGGCGTGTCTTCCCAAAAACAAACAGTTTGTCACACCCAAACATCTGCCCGCGTCTGCACGGCGCAGACAAAAGAGACCAGAAGTGCTTCTGGAGAAAAAACAAACAGCCCCTTAGAGGGGACGGGCACCCTCGCCAAGGCCCAATCAGTTTCAGTAGCCTCGCGGCTACACTGGCCCGGGTCATGGGGCTTCGACTTGCCGCTTTGATTTTTGGCTTAGGCAAGCTGATGGGGCTTCACCATTTTTGAACGTTATGTGACCGTTGCTTGATTAAAAAAATCAATAAATGCTCCATATGACCGTTGCCCTTTAAAGAAAAAAAAATAACCTTTATAAATAACCATTTTACTAAACCATTTCATCCAAACCATTTCAAATCCAAACCATATTCATTCTTTCACATCCAAACAATATTGCCATGGATAAGCAAAAAAAAAAGTTGTTGGTTCAAGCAAGAAAATCACCAAATCTCGGGTAGGCGGTGCAAGCTCACGAGGTGCGAACTAACGTGATGGTGGTTCGTTAAATCCTGAATTTCAAGTTGATCTATATCGTCCTAGACTACCACAACCCAAACAACAATGATATTTTACACAACCCCCACCCAATTTGTATGGCCTAACATACAACACACAATTTTTCCTCGCGGTAGCGTGCCTACACAACCCCAACCCAACCCACAAGGATATTTTACACAACCCCCAACCACTTACGACATTTTAGGAGAGCCTATGGGAGATTTCGAGGTGTTTGAAGAAGAAGTTGATGATGATGAAGCCGTTCCCGAAACCCAATTTGAAGATGATGAAGAAGATGAGCAGATTGGAGAAGATGTTGAGGTTTGAGAAAACCCAAAGGGAAAGAAAAAAGGGAAATTTGTTGGTCGCACTGAGCGAACCGATTGGGGTCAGGATGAAGAAGTGGCTTTGGCGAAAGCATTAGTACATGTTTCGGTCGATCGGGTGAAAGGAAACGAACGGAGTGCTGGTAATTTATGGAATGTCGTGTTAAAGCATTACAACGAACTAGTTGGTGGTTCCAGTCGCACCACTCATCAAGTTCGTTCAAAGTGGGGTAAAGTGTTGACGCAATTGAATTCGTTCAACGGCTTTTAATTCAAGCGGTACTAATTTTTTTTCCTTGTATTATTTTGAATATTTTTATAAAACCATTATTCGACTTTCAAATATATTTTTAAATTTGATTTTTATAGGAGCGGATTCAGAAAAGCGGTTGCACCATAGTAGATGTTATGACAAGGGCGCTAAATGATTATCAAGAAAAAGCAAAGAAGTCTTTCAAACATTTAGGGGCGTGGAAGATTGTTAAAGAAAGTGAGAAGTGGTCGAAAGTCCCATTGATGAACGAGGAGTCGGGAAGTAGTTCGGATAAGCGAAGAAGGCTGTCGGAATCCGGATCGCACTTTTCTACAGGAAACGCGAAGATGGGATCCGGTGACGAGGTGCCGGACTTAAACAAAGACAGTAATCCGACACAGCCTAGGAGACGAGAAAGGAAACAAGTCGGGTCGTCTAGCAAAAGTGGATTGGGCTAAACATTCTCGGAGTACGACAATAATAAAGAAACGGCAATTAAGGAGATGGTGGAAACGAAAAAGAAAGTCCCAGACGAGTGTATGTCGTTACTCGCGGCACAAATGGCGAGTCTCAAGAAAATAGATTTTAACACCGACTTTGAGTTCTTTAACAAACCGCATGACAATCTTAGCCGCCCGATGAAGAAAGTTGTCATTGCTCGTAAACGGGAAATTGCTTTAGCATATAATTGGCCAATGGATAGACTGGAGTCGGGTGAGGATTAGTTTTATTTTTTATGTTATGTTTCGTATTTTATTTTTATTGAATTGACGTTTATTTTATTTTATTGAATTAATGTTTATTTGGTTTTATTTTGTTTTAATTAATTAATATTAAAAAAGAAAACCGGATTAGACTACTTTAGACTAGGCATTTCTAGTGATGGGGCTACTTTAGGCTAATTCAAGGTATAAATGACGTGACACGAGACTCTTAATCTTTTCAAATGGTGTTGATGAAATGGAAGTAATGTTTTATTATCACTTGATTTTATGAAACTCGTAAAAGATCACTAAATCTGCATGAAATGAAAAGTGTAAGGAAAGAAAATGAGATGCATTGTGGATTAGTGGTTCAGGAGATACTAAAAATTCATTGACTTTAACTAAGTTCATGTTTTGGTAGTTTTTTTTATTTTTTATTATTACCACATGTCTTATGGTTAGTTTTATGGAAAGTGATGGTTAGGACTTGGGACAAAAAGGTCTCGAGTTGAATCTGATTCAGCCCGGGTTTTACCGCTGCAAGCATTCAGGCTGGCCGGTTTTCTCCGATTCGGGTTCTAGGGCTTATGGGGTTCCTTTTGCCATTGGATTACCCTTGGTAGTCAGGGCATTACGTTTAGTTGACCATTCAAAACAAAATAGAATTTTTTTCTTTATTGTCAATATCTTTTTAGGCCGATAGAGATTGGCGTTATAACATTATACTAATTTGGTAGCGGTCACTATTTCTCATCTCAACGATGTAGTGATCACCAACTCGGTACATTAATTTTGTAGTGATCACTATCTCGCCTAGTCGCCTAATAATGTGGTGGTGATCCGTGACTCATGTCACTTGTGGTAATAATCATCAAGTACAAAATGGTGTTTAAGATTGTTTACAATAATGTTCACACAACCTCACTACGACACTACTCATCTTGCTTTTTAATCTTTTATCGTAACAATGTAATATGAAAGAATGTATGTGTACTAATGTATTTTTACCTTTCGAAGATGTTAGTAAAAGTAAGGGTGTAAACCATGCGAAGAACCTGATATTTTTAATAACCAAAGTGGATGATTGACTCATTCTATACTAGAAATAATCACCGGAAATATTTTGATAACACTGATTTCTATTCCACGATCAATACAATTGGTTGAATCCTGTGAATTATTCATATATTTATAGTAATCTGTATGCCTCGTATTTTATTATTTTTACGTGGCCTAGTTTTATCCACTGATTTTATCCCTTTTCTAATAACATTGATCGATTGAGTCACGCGGCAAAATAGTTTGTATTTTTTTAAGACTTTACAAAAATAAAATCATACTATAAATATATCTTTAAACAATAAACTTTGCAATTTATAAACGATTTTGAACTCCAAATAAAAAAAAGGGTTTATAATATTGAAATCTGAAAAAGGCCCCATTTTTTTCTTTTCTTAGAGGCTCGTTTTTATTATTTGAGTGGGACATTCAAATCTCAGGGATGACCATAAACCCCTCAAATATTAGGCGTACGATGCATGTGGTCGTACCATGCAAACTCGACACTAGGAGTCTAGGACAAGATAGCAACACCCATTATTGGGCCTAGAAATGGGCCTTGAACAGAGAGGGTGATAATACCTCCTGAATTTCTTACCATATTATTTATCATGTGAACCTAGAGCTGATCAAATCGGTTTTTTTTTTTCGAACCGGTTTCTTGGGGAACGTGGGCCGAAAATTGGAGGGTGTTGGGAGGTTTAGCCTTAGTCATTTCACTTAGAATCAAGGTTTTCAGAACCGGACTGGACGTCGAACCGGACCCCCGGCCGGTTCACCGGTTCGACCGGTTCGACGAACCGGCCCAAAAAACAAAAAAAAATTAAAAAAAATTAAAAAAAATTAAAAAATCCGGTCCGACCGGTCCGGTTTCCGGTCTGACCGGTCCGGTTTCCGGTCCGACCGGCCGGTTCACCGGTTCAACCCCGGTTCGCTACAAAAACGATCCGACTACCCGAACAGGACCGGTCCAGGCCCCGGAGCCCGGTTCAAAATCGGATAATCCAAAATTCGAATCCGAAAAATCCGAAAATCCGAATCCGAATTATCCGAAATTTTGGATAATCCGATTTTCGGATATCCGAAAATCGGATTATCCGAAATTTCGGATTCGGATTCGGATCCTGATTTTGAAAATTTTCGGATAATCGGATTATCCGAATCCGAATATTAAAAATATATATATATATATAATATTATATACACTACATAACACAATACACAATCCTAAATCCTTAATCCTTCTAACTCTAAGTCCATACTCCTCTAATCCATAGCTGTTGCTCTCTCTTCTCTCCCCTATAACAGCCCCCGTCCACCTCGTATCCGACCTCCACAGCCCCCTTCCATCAAAATAATAAGTTTTTTTTTTTATATATTTGCTGTTCAAATTTCGTTTATCTATCTTCGATTTTTGTTTTTTAATAGGTTCACGTTTTAGGCATAAAGGAGAACGTTTTTTTATAGTTTTTTTATTATTTTTTATTATTTTTTTAATTTTTTTTAAGTTTCGGATTATCCGTTGGATGATCCGAATCCGAATCCGAAATTTCGGATATCCGAAATTCGGATATCCGAAATTTCGGATTCGGATTCGGATCTCAATATTGACTATCCGAAATTTCGGATTATCCGAAATTCGGATATCCGAAATTCGGATTATCCGATTTTGAACACCCCTACCTAGAGCTGATCAAATCGGTTTTTTTTTTTTTCGAACCGGTTTCTTGGGGAACGTGGGCCGAAAATTGGAGGGTGTTGGGAGGTTTAGCCTTAGTCATTTCACTTAGAATCAAGGTTTTCAGAACCGGACTGGACGTCGAACCGGACCCCCGGCCGGTTCACCGGTTCGACCGGTTCGACGAACCGGCCCAAAAAACAAAAAAAAATTAAAAAATCCGGTCCGACCGGTCCGGTTTCCGGTCTGACCGGTCCGGTTTCCGGTCCGACCGGCCGGTTCACCGGTTCAACCCCGGTTCGCTACAAAAACGGTCCGACTACCCGAACCGGACCGGTCCAGGCCCCGGAGCCCGGTCCGACCGGTCCGACCGGCCGGTCCGGTCCGGTTTTCAAAACAATGCTTAGAATTGATGTAAGATAATCATGGCTCTTGCCAGATTTGGGACATCTTAGGATTGATGTGGTAAGATCTTGTCTTTGGTATATGGAATGTGCAAACTAGCAAATGTGGTAAGTCAATGGTTCTAAGATGGTGTAGTGTCATGGTTAGCTTCCATTTGGATGAAAGATCTAGGGATGTGATGGATTAACTAGTTGTGGAAGTGAAAGATTTAACTCTACACACAAATGCATGTGTGTCGTGTATATATGCATGTATGTATGGACTAGATATAAGTAGTAAGTCAAAAGCCATGGGATGGATAAGTGCTTTAGTGTTAGGCCAAATAAAGTGGAATCTATGTGTTGAAATGATAGATTATTAAGATGAAAGGGTATAATCTTTGAAATTTACAAACACCCACACATATATACATATGTGTCGTCGCACATATGTGTGTATATATAGATATATATATTTTTTTTTGAACAATTTATTATATATCTTGCACAAATGTATGGTTACATATTATAATTAGATGTTAAGAATGGTTTTTGTACAAGTCAATGTAATACAAAATAATATATAATTGTGTGCTCTTTACATACTTCTTAACTAGTTGTATTACTAGTCGTATATGGACATTGTGTTCGGACAATCCTTGTGTATGGACATTGTTTGTTTTTGTTCTTGATTAGATCACAATTGTAGTGTTATGTTCAATTGTGTGGATTCTCAAACTAGGGCTTTGGTGAGATCTCTCTATAGCTCATGATAACTATTCAACTAGTTATGAAATTGTACCAACTAGTGGGCCTAATGCTAGACTATAAGCATCGAGATTGACTTATTGGAACACTGTATGGCCCAATTGTAATGAAACATGCAAAATGTAATGTCATGCACAATGTATACGTGTAGCTAAGTGTACGGATATGACCTGTGATTTTGACATGTGTCGCAGGTGTGTCTTGGTACATTGGATTATAATTACTAGAATTTACTTAAAATTAACAAAAGATTTATTTCTCAACCAATGCGGAACAACCTCATTTTTCCACAAGTTTAAAATTCCAACCACACAACTTAAAAGTTCGACATCTCATTAATTTAGACATAGTTTGGTTCATTGTGATCTTCTCACACAAATACATTAAATAATAGTTATGTAAAACACAAATATTATAGTTATTTCGGTTCAAAGTTCACATTTTTCCAGCAACTCTTTGGATTATCGAAACGAATACATTTCAAGAGAAAAAATGTTGTGGTTATCCGGTGAAAGCATGACCCAATATGAGATCCATTGCAAGTTTGCAACTACCTTGATGAATTTTCAAACCTCGATCATATATAATATAATCTGTTTAAAGGACTACCTTGCTACAGTTTAACTCATCTTTTGCAAACATAAAAACATTGAATACATTCGTATGTAATTGTGCACTCCATCTAAAGTCTCAAGATCTTAAAGAAAGATAGGATCATAAGTATCAAGAAAATCTTACAACTCATCAAGTTGTTCATACACTTGTATTCTTTTGTATATTGTCAAGCTTTATGCTTGGGCATGGGTCCGGATACAGCCAGACTTATTGAGCGTTCCGCATCCTCTTCTACATAAGGAGGTTTAACCAACCATTCCAAAAGGCCTTTCCCCTATCCTACTCTCTTCCGCAACGTCTTTGATCTAGACCATCCACCACTATGTTCAAACTAATACAAGTATTCTTATTGTTAATATACCAAATTGACCGTTGGAAGGGGGTCCTGAGGCTATGGCCTTGGACCCTTACAACAGGTTGTCTTTATGTTGCATTTCCAACTTAAGCTAGACAAAGGTTAGATGTGGTCTAACTCGACATCATTATACAAAAATAGAAATTAAAAGTATCATAAAAAATCTACATGCATTGGAACTTTCCAGAACAAAATATTCATGTAACATATGTGTATAGTGGATATTCAAATCATGTTTCTCAGGATGGATAATATGATGATATATGTACATATCTAGTTCACATTCAATAAAAATAATAGTAAAGACCAATTAGTTAAAGTCTTGAAATCTTATAAATGGAACCGGTACCGATATCGTATTGTTTTTAAACCAATTTGGTACTGACTTTTTTACATTTGCAATTTTCTACCAAGCTCATCCCTATTTAATATTCTACCCGAACCCACTGAACCAGAAAAAAAAATCAGTACAAGACCCACTAATACCAACATAATAATAATAATAATAATAATAATAATAATAATAATAATAATAATAATAATAATAATAATAATAATAATAATAATAATAATAATAATAATAATAATAATAATAATAATAATAATAATAATCACTAATTTGGTTCGGCCCTTCAAACCGGGTTACCTATTCATCAGCTACCCGGAAAACCGGTAGGCCCAAAAAGCCGTGTTCCATTTTTTTTAAGGCCCTTTTTTTTAACTTGATATTTTAAAACTCATCGATTATATTATACTTCGTCAGTTTCAAATCATGAAACTTTAGTTCTGGGTGTAATAAAGTTAACACAATAACATTTTATAACCTATTAACTAACCTTTTAATAAAACTAACCCAGTTATACAAGCCAATTTTTTTTTTAATTTGGGCCTATCTATACGCATTTGTCATGTAACCAAATTAACAAAATAGTCTTTTAAACTTAGTCAACGTGCGTTTGGTATGGTAGAATGAAAGGAGGAATAAAATGGATCATCACGAGGTAATGAAAAATAGTGTGTTTGGTTGGTTAAAGAAATTGAATCACCATTCCCTCAAAATCATTCCATTCACCCCCATGTTTTTTTTTTCATTTCATCCCTTATTCACCATTTACTAACAACACCATAACCCACCACCACCACTCACCATCATCGTCACCACCCACCACAGCTGTCACCACCACCCACCACCTACCACCGTCGCTGCCACAAACCACAGCCACCCGCTACCTTCACCTACTTACCCACCACCACCGTCGCCGACACCCACCATCGTCACCTACCCACCGCCGCCCACCACCATCACCCACCCACCGCCGCCTCCACCACCCGCCACCATCACTCACCATAATTTCCTTTACCCACCACTATCGTCGCCACCCACCACCGCCACTACTCACCATCGTCACCCACCCACCAACACCGCCATCCACCTCCATTCATCGCCACCGTTGCTGCCACCCACCACCACGCTACCGCCACACACCACCACCTACCATCACCACCACTACTCACCATCGTCGCCCACCCACCATCACGACCATCCACCTCCACCTTCCACTGTCGCCACCGCTGCTGCCGCCACCCACCACCACCGCTACCCGCCACATATCACCACCACCATCACCGCCACTGACCACCACCGTTACTAACCACCGATTTTATTCCTTTGTCTTTTTATGTCTATCCAACAACACAAAATAATGTTTTGTTTCATTCCCACATGGCAACCAAACAAGATATAGAATGGTAATGATCCATTCCATTACCTTGTCCATTCCATTATCTCGTCCATTCAATTCCCTCTTCCATTCCATTACCACATATCAAACAGACCCTTAATTCAAAAGAAGAAGAAAGAGACAAAGAAAAAAATAGAAAGAAGAAAGAAGCAACATTCGGCACGTCCTGGGAATACTTGGAGTAGGTTGGCACTCGGGCATCATGGGACAACACTTCGTCATCGGTCATCAGGGGCGTCACCTAGACCCTAGTCAATCGGTCGTCAAACATTTGGGACTTTTTGTTTATTATAAAAACTTGGACACTTGCAAGGACACCTAGCCCACCTATTTATACTAAAATAAACCATACTAACCCTAGTCAAATACTTTTTTCAATTATAATATAATACTAACTCACATTGTTATTGCTAAACACCGTCTATACTAATTAAATCAAACTAGATAATCCTAAACATTCAAACTATTACTCAAATGCTAATTAATTACTTTTTCAAAGTACCCTTCAACTCTATCTTTCATACCCAACCAAATTAGGATCAAAACCTTCGGTTTTAAATCGAGCTAAATTGATTTTTTTAGAACATTCCATTTTGGGATGAAATTGTTAGTTAAATTCTTCAACCACACCTTTTGTCAAGCTTTAGTAGTACGAAGAAACTGGTACCTAATAATAATTGCTACAAAGTAAAAATAAGGCTATCATGTGTGGAGGCAGGAATCTAAATGAGCCGAGTTGAGTTCGAGCACGACTAGGTTTGAGCTCGGATAGTCATGGTTTTATGAGGTTCGAGCTTGAGCTAGGCTCAGTTCGAGCCTACTATTGAAATCGATCACAATTCAAAAGTAAAACTGAAAAACTTGAGGTCCACTTGGCTCGAGATACTTTGAGAATAATTCTAAACGAGCTAAAAGTTCGGCTTGAGCTCGCTTCAATAGCTTATATGAGCAAAAGCTCGGCTCGAGTTCGATTCATCAATATTGTTAGTTTAAACTGAACCTCTTCAAATGAACAAAATTTCATATATAAAAAAATAATATAAAATTTATTTGAACGTGTTTAGGCTCGCGAGCCTAAACGAGCTTGGTAGGTAAAACTCAAGCTCGGGCTTAATAACTAAGTTTGAGTTTTACTGATTCGATCACAAACAGCTCTCAATTCGTACGCCTCGTTTACACTCGTAACGGGGGTGTACCCCGTGGGAGTGCACCCCGTGGGGAGTGCCGGTTTTTGTATGGTTGAACGTGTTTAGGCTCGCGAGCCTAAACGAGCTTGGTAGGTAAAACTCAAGCTCGGGCTTAATAACTAAGTTTGAGTTTTACTGATTCGATCACAAACAGCTCTCAATTCGTACGCCTCGTTTACACTCGTAACGGGGGTGTACCCCGTGGGAGTGCACCCCGTGGGGAGTGCCGGTTTTTGTATGGTTGAACAAAATCTATATATTTACTAAACCAAAAGGGGTGTGACACGTGACGCATGGTAAGGCCGTCATACAAAATTAACAAGCGTTTTATTATCTTTCTAACGAGTACCATAGTGCTATACAAAAAATAGAAAAAAAAAAACACGACTTTTTAGTGGGTTTTTGTGCATGCCGAAAAAAACACAATGTGTTTAGGTAATTCATTAATCATGTCTAACATAGTATATATGCTTTTGAAGCTACTACTACATATAAGAATCCGGTAACTACATATATGTTCACAGATGTAGTCAGTGTGTTAAGAATCTTTTTTTTTTTTTTGTATTTTTATTGGCTTAGCTAAGAACATTAATTACAAAGGTTGCTAAATCGGTTAGAGGTAGCCTATGATTTTTAAACATCAAGTAAATCTCTACCTAATAAGTGATAATTAATCACTCAACCATGCACGCCTCTTAAATAAATAATTGTCATCACATATCATTTGATACTAATTTAGTTTTTTTCTTTTTTTTCTGATTCACATAACAGCTTTAGAATGTTTTGAGAAAGTGACAAAGTTGTGTAGAGATTTCACTCCAGCAAAATGTGCACACGTAGAATTAGAAGTAGGTTTTACGAGTTATCGAGTGTTGATCCTTTAAAAAAATCTGAAAAAACGACCAATTCCTTTTATAGTCCACATATTTTATCACTTCATATTACAGTCCACTCAGTCCACAATTCATTTATACCCCGGGACGCTCCCGGGGCATAAGCTAGTTTTAAAATGGGAGGTTATATTAACCCCCCCCCCCCAAGCGCCTTGCTTTGGCCTAAGCAAGGCGCTTTGGTTACTTTTTTAACTACCTCGGTCCGAGGTTAATTATTCTGATTTTGACCCCAAGCGCCTCGCTTTGCCCAAAGCGAGGCGCTTCGAATCCATGTTTTATTTTTGGGGTAGTTTTGGTGTTTTGAATTGGTTTTTTATTTTTAATTTTTTAATATAATTATTGTAAAAAAATATAAAAATTAAAAAACAAAATAATAACCACCAACTTGACTCGACTTGGTGTTTAATGGTGTTGTCCTTTGAAAATAGCGATGGATGATATCGATCAAATTGCCAGAGGGTCATTGGTCTTCAGAGTTTCCAACCCCTAATACCATACAAATGACCATGTTTGAAAAACAGAGAGTTCTTATGAAAGTTGCTAAAATAGTTAAACAAGTGTATTTGTGAATAATACATTCATCAAAAAGATCATCTATTTGTTAATCACCCTCATAGGGAAATCTACTCTCACACTTATGCGTTGATCAAGGAGATTCATGAAGATATTCATCAAGACCTTTGCAGAGGGTCACTATTCATATATAAAGAACACTATTCATATATCCAGGAGTAGGAATTGTTTACCTTCCATTGATTTCAAGTATGTTGCATTCATCGTTGACAGATATCTCTCCGACAACAACTGAATTTTACTTGCTTGCCTGAAAGCGGTCCAAATACCATTGTTGTTGGATGTTCATGTGAGAATGCATAGTACAAAATTCTTTTGACAAACGTCTGGCTGACCTGAAGTTCCTTCATCGTTGACAGATATCTCTCCGACAACAATTGAATTTTACTTGCTTGCCTGAAAATGTAAATCCAAGATCCAGGATGAGCTAGATATTCCTCATGATGAGCAGGAATTGTTTACCTTCCCATTGATTTCAAGTATGTTGCCTTCATCGTTGACAGATGTCTCTCCGACAACAACTGAATTTTACTTGCTTGCCTGAAAATGTAAATCCAAGATCCAGGATGAGCTAGATATTCCTCATGATGAGCAGGAATTGTTTACCTTCCCATTGATTTCAAGTATGTTGCGTTCATCGTTGACAGATGTCTCTCCGACAACAACTGAATTTTACTTGCTTGCCTGAAAATGTAAATCCAAGATCCAGGATGAGCTAGATATTCCTCATGATGAGCAGAAATTGTTTACCTTCCCATTGATTTCAAGTATGTTGCCTTCATCGTTGACAAATATCTCTCCGACAACAACTGAATTTTACTTGCTTGCCTGAACATTTGTTTTACTAATTTCTGATTCTTGAGAGTTTCATTATTCTCGTGTTCAGCCTTTAAATCAAACAGTCGGATCGGCGATGGTGTTTACCCTCCCATTGATCAGAGAGATTTAAGCTAATCAAACTCATATCTCAAGCCGGTGCAAGTTATGTTGGAGCACTGTTCTTCTTGGTCTTGATCTTCACACTTGCTTTTGGAGCTCTGATCTTCTTCATATTATCTTTGTTAAAAGCGGTCCAACTTCTTGCCTTCATCGTTAAGTCAAAAGCGGTCCAAATACCATGGTTGTTGGATGTTCATGTGAGAATACATAGTACAAAATTCTTTTGACAAACGACTGGCTGGCCTGAAGTTCCTTTGCAACCTAGTTCCTTTTAATTATAAACAACATTAAAGAGGGACTTGTGTTATTTCTTTTCAAACCATTCCCTCATATACCTAACACACTACAATAATTCACCATTCTATACATACAACACACACCTTCAAAACCATTCCTCTTCTGTAATGATCAGGAACATTCCAAATTACTGTTTAGTTATGGCTTTGATCAGAAAATCAATTCCTAAAATCAATCTTCCGATAATCCACACCTTTCTCCTTTAGGCCTCGGTAGAAAGAAACTAGGTTGCAAATATAATAATAATTTAAATAATTATATAATAATTTAAAATTATAAAAATCCATCACATCACGATTTGCATCCCGACAATAATGAGTAACCTACTAACCTCTATTAATAGACTTCATTTATTTCTTCTTCATCTTCTTCTGCTTGAAGTGTAGAGTGATAACTAACCCTTCATCTTCTCTGTTTAAAGTCCTAACAAAATGTAAACTAAAAGAACCAGGCTTCAAACACAACTTTTTGCTCAAGGTAATATTATTGTAATATAATATTTCAGTTGTATTGGTTGTCGAAAGAAATCGACAGTAGGATTGACGCTAACAAGCAACCCATACAGAGTTTGTTGTACTGGTTGTCGAAAGAAATCGAGTGATGATAGTCGTTTTCGGCATTGTAAAGCGATCGTTACTGTAATGATCAGGAACATTCCAAATATGTAACATCGCAAAATTTTTCCCCAAATTTTAATACGGAAAAGCCCTTATTTTAATGCATTATTAATTTTTTTCTAATGTGCCTAAGTCTTTATTTTTCCTAACTCACAACTCATATATGTATAAATGTATATATATATATATACATAATTATAGTAATAATAATAATAATCAGATTTATTTTTCTAGTATATAAAAAAAAAAAACCAAACTTATACAATAACCCCTCTATCTTAATCCATTAACAAAACCCAAACCAACACCCCGAACCCAACCATTCTTTCGGAGCCCAACAGAGCAAACACCCAGCCCATTAACAGACCCGACCCAAACCTCCCTTTCCCCTTCCTTCTTTGTTAAAAAATAAATGTTGTGGACAAGACTCGAACCGGGGTCTAAGGCCGGGTTGGGATCAACAAACATCTACACTACCACTAGGCCATATGCTAGTTGTTGAAGAATCCAGACTTTATCAACATTTATAGCGACTGAAGAGTTTGAAATCTGCTTCTCCTGGCCGCTGCACAGTGCCGAACCACAACAATAATAAGTTGTTTTTTTTATTGAAGCTAAACATGGTAATTATCAACTGATTGACTCGTATTATGGAATTGGCAGTGTATTACGCGTATTATACACATTAACACGGTCAAAAACAATCCAATTTTACACGAATTAACGCGTCATCTCGTTTAATACGGTCAACTTTCCAATTCGTTCACCCGAGCCCTCACACTATAAATTGATCACTTCCTAGAAATCTCTACTCGCCGATACATCTCTCTTCATCTCCAATTTCTGATAATAATCACTTCTCAAGCTTCAATTCGTCGCGTGTTTGACTTTCTGTTTGACCAAGCTTTATACACGAATTCGTTTTTGTAAGTTCATTTTTTTTTGGTTATGTTCATCGGCCTTTACACAACAATAATCCTATGATCAATTGGGTTATTTTTGTGTAAATCAGTGTATTGATGAAACTAGGGCACGATTATTTTGAATTGGGGAAGAACACATTGCAGACTTGATAATATATTTAAAACAGAAACAAATCAAACACAACCACTGATCTAGATCAAGTGGTTGTGTCTGTTGGTTGCTAGCCGGGGCACACGGGTTCGATTCCCAGCATCATCAAACATTTTTTTTATACCATTTAAGCTTTATATATATTCACTTGTATTTTTAAAATTAGTTTTAAAATACTAAAACTCCTTTATAAATTCCACAAAAATTATTTTATGTAATTCTAGTAGAAAAGTTTAACATACAATTTTTAGTTTTCCAAAAAATTTTCTATTTAATATATATAATAAATATTTCAAGTTTATCCTATTTTATTTATAAAATTCTATAAAAATATCAAAACGATTATATAAATTTCCACAAAAATTATTCTAAGTTTATATAACATTAAACATTTCTGAAATGATTTTTATTTCTGAAAAATCATTTATTTAATATTTTTAATCAATTTTTGTTAGTTTTAATCATAAATAAATCATAATAAATTCATTTTTCAATATTTTTGCACCAAAATTTTATATAAATTATTTCTATTTATTTAGAACAGAAATACAATTTTTAATTTAAAAATTCTTTAATTTTAATATTTTTAAATATTAAAGTTATATTTTGACAATTTGAAATAAATAGATTTAATATTCTATTTTTAAGAAAATAATTTTATAAAAATTATTTTCATACTTAAAACTTTATATTGTGACCATCTTTAATTTAAAATTTACAAAAAGACTTTTGTTTATTTATTTATCAAATTTCTCTTATTTATTAAACATTTTATTTATTAATCAAACGAATACTTATCCCCAATTCGAAACCCTAGAATATACTTGTAGACTAGATAGACTTAGACTTATTTGTTACCTTATACATAGGGTAATACTTGGCAACTTTAGGGCTACACTTATAGTTTTTCTCGAGACTTAATACTTTGCTAAGGTGAGTTTACGTAACCATGTTTATGCAATTCTTTATACGTGCAACATTATACTTAAGCAATTCTACATACATGTCTAGTTGTAAACTTTAATGCCTCATGATTTAGACAACAACAACAGTTAGACTCGCTTCAACAATACATAATCATTAGCTATGGCCAAGCCGGCGATACTCAATAATAGATCTATTGGATTGACAATCCCACCTAGATTCGTTGACCATCTTTTATGGGGAGCGCGGGTGATTGTTATCGTTCCAACATAATATTAAGGTGAACCGTGGATGACGGGATGGACCTAAACTAGTCGGAGGTTTGATTATGTGCATTCAACATTTCATGTTTATTCATGTAGACTTAAACTTACGATAGACATATGAATTGCTAAAATTTTATTCTTAAACTTAATTGCTTGACATGGCTTATGTATTCTCACCAACTTCTAGTTGACCCTCCCATTTTTACAACTCAACAGGAAATAATGATGCGTGAAGACTAGAGTGTTAGCATGAGAAGACAAATTGAAGTTTATGCTTATTTGGTTGTTCGATGTATTAGATTTCCAATTAAAACTCATTATGTATTTTCACTTTTGGATATTTGCACTTTGAATAAATTTCAATTAAAACTTGATTACCATGTGCTACCGTATACTCATTCTTACGTGACACCTCGATGTTTCCGCCATCGGTTGGGGTGTTACAAAATAATTGTTCAGTTATGGATCCTTTGATTAGAAAAATATATTCTCAAACAATTCCTAAAATAAATCTTTCGATAATCGCTACGGTTAGTGGATACCATGGATCAGAGAGATTTAAGCTAATCAAACTCATATCTCAAGTTGGTGCAAGTTATGTTGGAGCAATGATTGTGGAAAGAAATCGACAGTAGGAGCGACACTAACAAGCAACCCATACAGAGTGATGATAGTCGTTTTCGGCATTGTAAAGCGATCGTTACTGTAATGATCAGGAACATTCCAAATAACTGTTCAGTTATGGATCCTTTTATCAGAAAATATATTCTCAAACAATTCCTAAAATAAATCTTTCGATAATCGCTACGGTTAGTGGATACCATGGATCAGAGATATTTAAGCTAATCAAACTCATATCTCAAGTTGGTGCAAGTTATGTCGGAGCAATGATTGTGATGAATGGATTAGAGGAATTCTCCCGATCACAATGTCCAACAACTGAATTTGACTTGCTTGCATTGGAATCTTGTACGAAATCATCTCATTGCATATTCTCCGTATCCATACCTTGTTTCAAGTATCTTGCAAAAGTCATTTGGTCTTCAAGACTTCTAGGAGTCAACAAAGGTTGACTTCTTTGAGCATTAACCATAACTATATTACATTATTATTATTATTATTATTTAAATTATTATTATATTTGCAACCTAGTTCATTTGTACCAAAAACACACAAACGAAGTTTTAGCTAATCAAACTCATATCTCAAACTGGTGCAAGTTATGTTGGAGCAATGAATTTTTAGTATTATTTTATTTATTTTTATTTTATTTATGTTTTGAGGGTGTAATGATGATGATGGTTATGATTTGACAAAAGATTTATGAAAGTATCAACAATCGGAAATTAGTAAAACGATTTATGAAAGTATCAAACGATCAATTAAACATTACGAAACGCGTCAAACAGAAACCGGAAGTCCAGCATGTCGATTAGACATGCAAAAATTGTGTTTTGAAAAAATATGGGTATCGACTGTATAGTCGGAGCACCACGTACAATGATTCATGAAAGTTGTACAAACTCGGATGTTTCTACCAAAACACACAAACGAGCAATAAACGACCCGTAGCGCCTCAAACGAATTTTGTTGTATTGGGAACAAGTAAAAACATTTTAAAATGAATTAAAATGATTTTTTTTATCAATAACAAGTATTTAAAATGAATTTAAACAAATTATTTAAAAAAAAGGCTAAAGCGCATGGCTTTGGCCAAAGCTAGGCGCCTGTGGTCTAATCAAGCAAACCAGGCGCCTAGCTTTGACCAAAGCTTGGCGCTTTGGCTTTTTTTTAAAAAAATTAATTTGTTTAAATTCATTTTAAATACTTGTTATTGATAAAAAAAATAACTTTAATTCATTTTAAAATGTTTTTAGTTGTTCCCAATACAACAAAATTCGTTTGAGGCGTTACGGGTCGTTTATTGCTCCTTTGTGTGTTTTGGTAGAAACATCCGAGTTTGTACAACTTTCATTAATCATTGTACGTGGTGCTCTGACTATACAGTCGATACCCATATTTTTTCAAAACACAATTTTTGCATGTCTAATCGACATGCTGGACTTCCGGTCTCTGTTTGACGCATTTTATAATGTTTAATTGATCGTTTGATACTTTCATAAATCGTTTTACTAATTTCCGATTCTTGATACTTTCATAAATCGTTTGTCAAATCATAAACATCATCATCATTACACCCTCAAAACATAAATAAAATAAAAATAAATAAAATAATAATAATAATAATAAATCATTGCTCCAACATAACTTGCACCAGCTTGAGATATGAGTTTGATTAGCTTAAATCTCTCTGATCCATGGTATCCACTAACCGATCAAACAACGAGATCCATATTTCAGATGTTAGGGTTTGATAAACACAAAACTTATTATTAAAAAGCAACAAAAAACAAAACTGGAACCTTAAATCGTACCGTGATGTAAAGAGAGGCCTATTAGGAGTGCCGTGGAGGAAGATCGTCGTTTTGCTGTAGTCGATGATGGCGCAGAGGTTAGCGGGAAGTTGAAATTTTGAATGATGTTCGTCGGTTTGCTCTCTATATACTAATTCATAATAGAGGTAGGAAAGTATTCATATATAAAAAACATTAAACAGTCACTATTCAACGAAATGTATCTACTCACAGTGACATCGAACACTTTATAAAGCAATAAATTCAAAACAAAGGTAGGAAAGTAAAGCTTTAGGTGAAAGTGGATACCATGGATCAGAGAGATTTAAGCTAATCAAACTCATATCTCAAGCCGGTGCAAGTTATGTTAGTGATATCTGTCATCTTCTTCTTCAACTTGCATCATCTTGATCTTCACACTTGCTTTTGGAGCTCTGATCTTCTTCCTATTAGGAGTGCCGTGGAGGAAGATCGTCGGTTTGCTGTAGTCGATGATGGCGCAGAGGTTAGCGGGAAGTTGAAATTTTGAATGATGTTCGTTGGTTTGCTCTCTATATATACTAATTCATAACAGAGGTAGGAAAGTATTCATATATAAAAAACGTTAAACAATCACTATTCAACGAAATGTATCTACTCATAGTGACATCGAACACTTTATAAAGAAATAAATTCAAAACAGAGGTAGGAAAGTAAAGCTTCAGGTGAAAGTGGATACCATGGATCAGAGAGATTTAAGCTAATCAAACTCATATCTCAAGCCGGTGTAAGTTATGTTAGTGATATCTATCTTCTTCTTCTTCAACTTGCATCCTCTTGATCTTCACACTTGCTTTTGGAGCTCTGATCTTCTTCCTATTAGGAGTGCCGTGGAGGAAGATTGTCGGTTTGTTGTAGTCGATGATGACGCAGAGGTTAGCGGGAAGTTGAAATTTTGAATGATGTTCGTCGGTTTGCTCTCTATATACTAATTCATAACAGAGGAAGGAAAGTATTCATATATAAAAAAACATTAAACAGTCACTATTCAACGAAATGTATCTACTCACAATGACATCGAACACTTTATAAAGCAATAAATTCAAAACAGAGGTAGGAAAGTAAAGATTCAGGTGAAAGTGGATACCATGGATCAGAGAGATTTAAGCTAATCAAACTCATATCTCAAGCCGGTGCAAGTTATGTTAGTGATAGCTGTCATCTTCTTCTTCTTCTTCAACTTGCATCCTCTTGATATTCACCAACTTGTATCGACTTGATGTTTAACGGTGTTGTCCTTGAAAATAGAGATGGATGATATCGATCAAATTGTCAAAGGGTCATTGGTCTTCAGAGTTTCCAACCCCTAATACCATACAAATGACCATGTTTGAAAAACGGAGAGTTCTTATGGAAGTTGCTAAAATAGTTAAACAAATGTATTTGTGAATAATACATTCATCAAAAAGACCATCTCTTTGTTAGTCACCCTCATAGGAAAATCGACTCTCGCACTTATGCGTAGATCAAGGAGATTCATGAAGATATTCATCAAGACCTTTGCAGAGGGTCACTATTCATATATAAAGAACATTAAGTAACTAATTGGCAAAGGGTCACTATTCATCAGAGTTTCCAACCACTAATACCATACAATGACCATGTTTGAAAATGGAGAGTTCCTATGGAAGTTGCCAAAATAGTTAAACAAAAGCTGAAATGGACGGATCATTCGTTAATTTGATGAGATTTGGTGTTGGATCATAAGCAAAAGGGTAGACCACACCACTAGACGACTGCTCAAATCCAAAACAAATACTGTTCATGCAAGCAAGTAATATTCAGTTGTTGGACATTGTGATCGGGTAAAGAGCAAGTTGTTGTCGGAGATATATCTGTCAACGATGAAGGCAACCTATAACAACCAGATGCTTGGTAGCTCTAGGTAAGAACATTGTGGATGATGATGATAATAACTTCTCTTCCGATTCTGAGAAGAAGAATGAACAACGGTGGAATTGGAATTGGAATTAATGTTAGGAATTGGAGTGGACAAACCGAGGCCTAAGGTGAATCCGTTTGGTGATGGTAAACCTAGAGAGGTTTTGCTTCAGGATAAAGGTGTGGATTATCGGAATTGAATACTTAGAGATGACACGCGAAGCTTTAGACTTCAAGCGGATCCCTTGATTGCCAACTCACCTCCCGTAGAACATAGGCCTCTACAAAGTTTGATCAATTCGCGTTTTCACTTATTTAATGAAATTTAACGCGCATACCACATTCGAATTGGTTTTTTATTTTTTCTAAAAGTAGAAAAAACTATAACAACATTAACAACTAACAAAAATATTGTAGAACAAAAGAAGAAAGTGTTCCCCTTATTACCAAGCATGTCAAGAAATGATAATTTTCAAATATTGCAGATCAAGGTCTTCATTAGTACTTAACGGTGGTGAACAGTTGTTAGGAATTTAATTCTTAGAGATGATAAAGGATAACGAAGATTAATGTTGTATTTTTCCCGAAAGTACTGAATCTATTGTTAAAATCTTTGACTATACGTGGTTGATGATGTCAAGTTTAAGTCGTTGATTCATTTGGAACTCGAAAACGCCTATATAGACGTTTGATTAGGGTTATTTACTTTGTTTTTATTTTTTTTTAACTTTTTAAATCATTATATTAAAAAAATAAATAAACAATAAAAACCAATTCAAAACACCAAAAAATACCCCAAAATAAAATTTTGATCCAAAGCGTCTCGTTTTGGCCAAAGCTAGGCGCTTTAAATAAAAAAGTTCAGCTTTTCTCTGCCATCTCATACACCTCGTTTGATTTGGCCAAAACAAGACGCTTGAGGTCTGGAGGGTTGGAATAGAAAGGTGGGGGTGTGAATAGTTGCACCCCTTAAAATAAAGAAATAACCATCGGAATGTATACATCTTCAAAGGTACACGTGTCAACCAAGTAGCTACCATAAACAAAGACGATCGGACGGTGGATATGATAGCTTGAGATTTAAGCCAAACAAGAAAGCAGCTTATTATTTAGGGCATAAAAATATTACAAACGCAGAATCTGCACCTTCTTCCACACTCTTATATATACACATACCAATTCTTCATACCCTTTCATTCATATCAACAAACAATGGTAAACAATCTTCTTCTTCATCATCGATCCATCATCATAATTTATACGTTTGTTCTTATGTTTTCATCTTTTGTTGTTTTTGTTTTAGGCGTTGCCGAATCAGCAGACTGTGGATTACCCAAGTTTCAAGCTTGTTATTGTCGGTGATGGTGGAACTGGTAACTGTTTATGTTTTTGTTAAATATTATAATTATTATTAGTGATTGATCCTAGAAAATTATTTTGATTACAGGTTTTTAGGTTTAGGGTTTAGGGTTTATGTTGATTGAATGATATTATCTATGTGTAAAGGTTTTCTGTTTTAGGGCTTTATCAAAGGGTATTATTCTGTTAAGCTTAGATTGTGGATTTTGATTGTTTATAATTAATTATATTAGTTAAGGGTTTACTTTGATATTATTATGTGAAGCTTAGATTGTGGTTTTTGATTGTTTATTATTAGTTTAGGGTTTATTTTGGTTGAATTATTAGTTTGAAAAGATGTTTTATAAGATTAAACTGTAGATTGGTTATAAGTTGATTACAATCCATTTGATTTGATTAGATCGATAGGTAATAGTGGCCGTGTTTGGAAGATACAATTGTGCTATAAGGTTCTACTATGGTTAGGGGTAATATTTTAAGCAAAAAAATAAAAATAAAAATTTACATTGTAGGTGCGGTTTTTCTATCGATAAATCTGTGAAACCATTACTATTACTGTTTTGTTATCTTTTATGAAAGCGGATTCTGTTGTTTGCTTTGTTAGGTTTTTCATTGGTTTATGATGAATACATAGTGTCTGTATGTGACTTTACTTTTGTGTGTCAAGGTTTTCTTAATTAGTTTATGTTTTTGCTCTTTATTAAAGAAACTATTCTGTTTAATCTGTTTGGTGAACTGTGAAAAGATCATTAAAACATAGTTTACGTTTGTTAACGGTTTTTTGAACTGCGTTTTAGAAGCATACAATCCTTTAGCTTTTAGTTTATTGGTTTTCTACCTGTTGTGTTTAAGATGGGAGTTTTAACTGTTTTCGGTGTTCTTTTTCTGCAGGCAAAACCACATTTGTGAAGAGGCATTTGACTGGAGAATTTGAGAAGAAATACGAACGTAAGAATTTGTATGATTTGTTACTTTTTTAGTGTATGTAACAGCTTTGTGTTGAGTTATTTACATGAATGATTGATAATTTAAATATTTATTATCATGTTTAGCAACTATTGGTGTGGAGGTTCATCCCTTGGATTTCTTCACCAACTGTGGTAAGATTCGGTTTTACTGCTGGGACACAGCCGGGCAAGAGAAGTTTGGTGGTCTTAGAGATGGATATTAGTAAGTACTTTTTGTCTAATGAGGAACTCATCGACAGTGTACGACTGTACCCTATTGATGATGTTGGTTTTGTTGCATCTCTTCAATGACCTAAGTATTTTGAATCATTTGCAGCATTCACGGCCAATGTGCGATCATTATGTTTGATGTTACTGCGAGACTGACTTACAAGAATGTTCCCACCTGGCACCGTGATCTTTGCAGGTTTGTGATCAAAGATTTTTTTTTGTTATTGTTGAAAGGTATTTTAGACGTTTAACTAATGGGTATATGTTGATAGGGTGTGTGAGAACATCCCAATTGTGCTGTGTGGAAACAAGGTTGATGTTAAGAACCGTCAAGTGAAAGCAAAACAAGTCACCTTTCACCGAAAGAAAAACTTGCAGTATTATGAAATTTCGGCTAAGAGTAACTACAACTTCGAGAAGCCATTCCTCTACCTTGCCAGGAAACTTGCCGGGTAACTATTAATCGTGTTCTAGACTTTTAACTTTCGGTTTTATGTTAAGATATTAGTTTCTGATGTGAAATTTTGTCGGTGGTTAGGGATCCAAACTTACACTTTGTCGAGTCTCCTGCACTTGCTCCACCAGAAGTTCAAATTGACATGGTTGCTCAACAACAGTAAGTTCTGCTTTCGACTGTATCAGTTGTGGTCTGCTGGTTATAGGGGTTGTTTATGATGCATCATTGTGTGTTTTGCAGACATGAAGCGGAGCTTTTGGTAGCTGCAAACCAGCCTCTTCCAGATGACGATGATGACGCTTTTGAATAGAGAAAAGATGGTTTAATCACATTTTTAATCGACTTCGAAGTCGGTGTTAAATTTGGTTTTTTTCTAATATTCAAGAGTTGTTTGAGAGAATTTATGGACATGTCCAAATTTATGAGCACTTGATGTTTTTTATAACATATATTATTTTCATTTAAGTACTTGAATTGGTGGTTTGGTTGTGCTTGGTATACACTAAAATAGTGGACAGGAACACCCTTGGCATTTTGAATGCACTGGATGTCACTATTTTTCAGTTTTAACTAGTGAAACTCCATTGGCGGTTGCATACCAAATTTTGTCGGTATTGGTTTGGTTCATTACGCTACTGGTATGACACAGTTCTAGCAATTTGAAAAGAAAAAAAACACGGTATGTCGAGAAATCAACATGTGTATTATACTGATTGAAAACATATATTGATTGAAAACCATAACGAATAGTTATCTGATGTTTGGGAGATTAAAGAGGTTAAATCATATCCATGCCTTCATGGCTGTTTATATTTTTTTAAAACTGCGGACAATGAGGACTTGTCAAATGGTATGATACCAGAAATACAAGATCAATCAAAAAACAGAAAAACACTTTTATTAAACTCTTTGACTAAGATCAAAACAATCACTGGAATCACAAATACTATCTCTAAACAAAACAACCTCACGAACTAGACAGGATTACAAACAACTCTTAGCACTTATTCGAGATGAACAAGTGCAGAACTCAATACAAACCCTAATCGCTCTGAGAGAGATGTGAGAGACAATTACAAAGAGAAAACAATTGTTACGACTGATTAAAGTTGGAGAGAGAGATGCCAGTCAGCTTATATACTCGGGGAATAGGCTCGGGTAGAAACACACCCGAGCCAATGTGAGCCATACGATCTATCTCAAGAAACACACAAGGCTTTAATCAGAACCGTTTATCTATAGGTTCGGGGATTGCCACCGTGGCAATCCACCAGACTTCAACACAGTTGGACGAGTGGGCCGTATGTGGGCTGAGCTCCAATCTTCTTATGTGTAATCCAATAAGCCTCCTGAGCCCAAGTCACCTCTTCTAATCCAATAGCAATCCTAGAGCAGCCCATCTAGCTATCCAAGTCCATTCTAAAGCATGAGTCCACTCCAGAAATATTATCATGAAAAACATAACAAAAACACATGTGTAAGTATATTATTATTCAACATATATAATATATACAACTATATTTTTAACACCCCCCTCAATTTGATTTACCTGGAGCAAATGGGTTAAATAGGTGAAGTTGATTACAAAGATTATCATGTTGGTAAACCAAAAGACCTTTTGTAAAAATGTCAGCCAATTGACTTTGAGAGTCAACCTTCACAGGTTTGACAACGCCACTAGTAACCAAGTCTCTCAGGAAAAACAAAGACACTTAGTTCACTTAACAAGACACTTAGTTCACTTAACAAGTCTTTCAACCAAACTACTTCACAAGATGCAGCACACATGGCTCGAAATTCTGCGTTAGCGGAAGATCTAGAGACAGTTGACTGCTTCTTACTTTTCCAGGTAATCAAATTGCTACCCAGGTAAACACAAAACCCAGTTACAGACCTTCTAGACTCTATACATTTAGCCCAATCAGAGTCTGCATAAGCCCTTAGACTAAATGATCCTGACTTAGAGAATGAAATCCCTTTGCCAGGGGCACCTTTAAGATACCTCAAAAGTCTCATAGCTATTTTTAAGTGACTACTACAAGGCTTATGCATGTATTGACTTAGAAAATGCACAGAGTATGAAATGTCTGGTCTAGTATGTGATAGGTAAATTAATTTACCTATCAATTGTTGATAACCAGTAACATTTTCAAGGGGTTTGTTATCATGTATAAGCATGTTATTGACAACATGACTAGGCTCAATAGGATTTCCAACTGGTTTGCACCCAGTCATCCCATATTCAGTCAATAACTCAGTACAATATTTCCTCCGAGTTAAACAAAGAACATTGTTAAACAAAGAACACAGACTTAGATACTTTAGTAAACATAGAGACATCAAATTTACTTTGCACAAAACCAATATCATACAAGGCAGACACAAGCTTAGCATTCCACATTCTAGGGGCCTGTTTCAGCCCATACAAAGACTTATTGAGTTTACATACTTTATTACTACTAACAGTATCAGCAAACCCCTCAGGAATAGACATATAAACATCTTCCTTTAAGTCTCCATATAAAAATGCATTGTTTATATCAAGTTGAAAAATTTTCCAATCAAATTCTACAGCTAAAGAGATAACACACCTTACAGTTACTAACTTAACCACAGGAGAGAATGTTTCATCAAAATCAATACCCTCCTTTTGGCTAAACCCCTTAGCAACTAGCCTAGCTTTATACCTCTCTATCTCACCACTAGCTTTGTATTTAATTTTGAAAATCCATTTGCAACCAATTTTACTTCTTCCTTTAGGAAGTTCAACTATGTCCCAGGTTTTATTTCTATGCAAGGCCTCTAACTCCTCATTCATGGCTTTGACCCAGTTTGAGTCTTTAGAAGCCTCAGCAAAATTCCTAGGTTCACTACTTTTGTTTAAAATTGAAGCAAAACACTGATTTTCAATAGAAAGATTGGAATAGTTAACATATTTTTCTAACCCATATTTTACCCTGCCTTCTATAATAAAATCATTAAACTTTTTAGGTACTTGTGACTCCCTATTAGACCTTCTAACAACAGATTCAGTCATACCATTAGTATCACCCTCAGAACCTAAGTTGTTACTATCATTATCAGTAATCACATCCTCTGCCCTATCAGGTTCTAAACTAACACTCCTAGGCTGCTCTTTCTCAGCCAAGCCTTTAGGGGTTCTGTCTACAGATGCTGATTGCTGAGACTCATGTGTTCCTGATCCTAAGTCAACTGGATTAAGTCCAGTTTCAACCTTTCCCTCATCATTGGGATCATTTACACCCAAGGTATCTGAATCTGTGTTTTCATATAAGTCAAAGAAGTTCAAGTTTGTAACATGTTTCAAAGGATTTGAGTCAAATTTTTCATAGACAGTTTTCTCCTTGAAAGGAAAAAAACTTTCAAAAAATTTAACATCTCTTTAGAAAAAAATGGTTTTACTGTCCAGACTGAACACTTTATACCCTTTTTTCTCATATGAGTATCCTAAGAAAACACATTTCTCACTTTTACTTACTAACTTATCTGACTCATTAAGTACAGTACAAAAACACAAACAACCAAATATCCTAAGGTGTTCTAGGAAAGGTTTAAATCCATACATCAACTCATAAGGAGTTTTTCCAGCTAGCACAGAAGAGGGTGTCCTATTGATCAAATAAGCAGCAGTCAATATGCATTCAGACCAAAAATAGAATAGGTAAAGAACTTTGAAACAGCAAAGCCCTAGCAACATTGAGCAAATGTCTATGTTTCCTCTCAACAACCCCATTCTGTTGAGATGTGTATGCACATGTTGTTTGATGTATAATACCTTTAGAGTTACAAAAATCCTTAAATTGTTTGTTTACAAACTCTGTTCCATTATCAGATCTAAAATTTTTTATAACTTTCTTAAACTGTGTTTCAAATATATTTTTAAAATTTACAATATAATCAAATACTTCAGTTTTAGCTCTCATCATACATACCCAAACAGCTCTAGTGAAATCATCCACTATAGTTAGAAAGTACTTATTTCCATCCCTGTCAGGAACTCTATAAGGACCCCAAACATCCAAGTGAATGAGATCACTCAAGTGCATAGACTTATGTTGGCTTAGAAGGAATGGCTCCCTATGTTGCTTAGCCCTAAGACAAACCTCACATGGGTCAGTGTTTTCAATCTTGGATAGACTAAGTCTGTCCTTTAACACATTGACCACTTGGTCTGAGGGATGTCCTAGTCTGGCATGCCACATGTTGTATAATTTCTTATTATCTAGACACACCTTATTAGACAAACAAGAGTTTCCACACATGTAAAGTCCATCCATTTGTTTACCAGTCACCAGGGTTTTCTTGGTTAACAAATCCTGAATGTAACAGTTATGTTCATCAAAACCAATGAACAGCTTATTATCTCTGGTTAACTTATGGATAGACAAAAAATTAACAGTGTATTCAGGAACAACTAACACATCTTGTAAGTCAACACCATCAGCTAAGTGTAGAGTACCAATGCAAATGTTCCATTAGGGTGTCTAACTCTAATATTTAATTGAGATACATCAACATAATCACTCAAAAATTTTTCATTATTTACCATATGTTCATTAGCTCCTGAATCACATATCCACCCAATCCCTTTTAGTATCCCATTACTACTAACAAAACAGTAAATGTTTGAACTAACAGAAGAAGCACAGAATATACTACCTGTAACATTGCAGTTTTGAGCAACATCACTAGGTTTCTCATTTAGAAAACTCATTAGCTTAGCAAGTTGTTCACTAGACAAAGAAGGAATAGACACATTAGAATCACTAGTAGAATTGTTAGCTACAGCTGCCTTCTTGTTTTGATTTCCTCTGGACCTCATCCAAGTGGGATATCCTATTATTTCAAAACATTTGTCTATAGTGTGACCACTTTTATTGCAGTGAGTACATTTTAGTGAAGGATTAGACTTGACATTCCTAACAGGTTGATTTACTTTAGCAACAAAATTAACAGTTTGACTAGTCTTAGTCCCACTAGAGGAATTCCTATGTGACTCTTCTCGAGATACAATAGCAAATGCCTCTTTCACAGAAGGAAGAGAGTCTTTTGTTAACAAATTTGTCCTAACACCTTGATAACAGTCATCTAATCCCATTAAAAACTGCATTAATTTGATCATATGACTATAGTTATTAAATTCTTTTGAGGCTTCACATGTACAAGAAGGCAGTTGTAGTATCTGATCAAGTTGTTTCCACATTACATTCAATTTATGATAGTAATCAGATACATTTGAACTATTTTGTTTAAATGAGTTGATTTTTAAATGCAAATAAAAAACAACTGAACCATCTACTTTATTATATGTTTCCTTTAAATCTTTCCACACCTCAGAGGCAAGCTTGGAGTATACTTGTCGTAAGTATAACTCTTCTGAAATAGAATTCAGAATCCAAGTCAAGACTACTGAGTTACATCTATCCCATTGTCTCATTAACACATTATCATCATCAGGTTTAATACAACTACCATCAATGAATCCAAGTTTATTTTTTACTTGTAAAGCCAAGATCATTGCATTAAACCACACATTATAATTCTCAGTGCCTTTTAGTTTTACATTAACAATGTTCAAGTTAGCAGAATCACTAGCATGAAGATACAAAGGATCACTAGCATCGAGTTTACTAATCAAAGTAGCACCAAGTCGTGCATCACCAGATTCACTAGACTGACTACTATGTTCAGACATCGTAACACAAAAATAACAGATAAACCACACCACAAGAAAGAACAAAGCTCAATATGCAATCAAGTAAACACACACAGACGAAACCCTGCCAGTGATCAAGATACCAGGTTCATCACTCAAAGGCGCCTGGCCATGTCTTAACAGGGGAGTCTGATTCCTAGATCTATAACTCAACACACACACAGATCAGAAAACTTGACACACAACAAGTAATGAGCCAACTCCGGCCCCCTAACCCGGACAATGCTCCTAGACACTGACAGAAAAAACAGTTAAGGAACAATCTCACCAAATGGGGACCCAAGTTAGGGTTTCTCCAAACTCGTAATCTGTAACCTTCACTTAGGGTTACAGATCAGAGAGCAAAATAATAAGCCTCCTCAGCGTTCAATGCTTCTTGAACCAGCACCTCGATCCTTGATACCAAACTCAAGATCCAAAATCAATAGTGGATCTGAGCAAGATCTTTCACCCAAGAACAGACACGAACAATCAACAAGAAAAGAGACCACCAGAAACCCTAATTTTCAGCGGAAGATCTAACGACCAGAACCTAGCTTTGATACCATGTCAAATGGTATGATACCAGAAATACAAGATCAATCAAAGAACAGAAAAACACTTTTATTAAACTCTTTGACTAAGATCAAAACAATCACTGGAATCACAAATACTATCTCTAAACAAAACAACCTCACGAACTAGACAGGATTACAAACAACTCTTAGCACTTATTCGAGATGAATAAGTGCAGAACTCAATACAAACCCTAATCGCTCTGAGAGAGATGTGAGAGACAATTACAAAGAGAAAACAATTGTTATGACTGATTAAAGTTGGAGAGAGAGAAGCCAGTCAGCTTATATACTCGGGGAATAGGCTCGAGTAGAAACACACCTGAGCCAATGTGAGCCATCCGATCCATCTCAAGAAACACACAAGGCTTTAATCAGAACCGTTTATCTATAGGTTCGGGGATTGCCACCGTGGCAATCCACCAGACTTCAACACAGCTGGACGAGTGGGCCGTATGTGGGCTGAGCTCTAATCTTCTTATGTGTAATCCAATAAGCCTCTTGAGCCCAAGTCACCTCTTCTAATCCAATAGCAATCCTAGAGCAGCCCATCTAGCTATCCAAGTCCATTCTAAAGCATGAGTCCACTCCAGAAATATTATCATGAAAAACATAACAAAAACACATGTGTAAGTAGATAAGGGTTCCCATACAAAAACCTTATGTTGTGAGAAGGGTGAGAAGGAATCTCATAGTGACACATGGCACCAAGGTCAAGGATAAATAAGTAAATTTACACAAATAATTATTTTATTAAATTTAAATCTTTTTTATTTAAGAGTAATTTTAGGGATTTAATTCCAAATTCTCGGTCAACCTTTTTTTATAAACAAACGCTTTTCTTTTTTTAAATATAGAATGATCGTAGGGATAATTTTTTCAAATTTTTCATCCTAAAATATTGTATCAATTACTACAATTCGTTTGTTTTTTATTTGTGTTAATCTACTATACAATTTTTCAAATTCATAAGAAGATATACAGTAAAGTGTATATTTCTTCAGAGTTTTTAAAAAAAAACTCCCACATCTTTTATTCCAGAATTTAAAAAAAAAAACCCTTATACAAAACACATTGTTTACTAGAGCATCTGGATAACACAAATTATTTGCTAACACTAAAACACATCTGTTCAGCATGGACATAATTTATTTTTTATTAAACATTAAAACACATATGTTGTTTATTGACCATTATAACACATCTGTTCACAGAGACAAAATTCAATGTTTTATTAACCATTAAAACACATTTGATGTTTATTAACCATTATAACACATCTTATATACAAAACACAAAAACAAGAACAATTAGACATTTCATGGATAATTCAATGGTTGATGAGTTTTCAGGTATATGTATAAAACACATAACCAAATTACACTATACACTAACACTTATATACAAAACACATAAACAAGAACAATCAAATATTTCCACTAAAAATACAAACTTTAAAACATAAAACACACCCACCCAAATGTTCTATTCACCAACATTTACATATAAAACACACAATAAAGAACAATCAGCTTTAAGAAGATAAAACACAAATCCAAATTTATACATATAAAACACACAATAAAGAACAATCATCCTGAAGAACCACCACCTTTTGCTCTTCCTTCTGGGCGGCACACGGCGACTTCCGGCCAAGGTCTGGACCATGACCAGTGGGCCCAAATGTTGGCCTCTTCACTCTAAGCATAACACCGCCATTGTTATGGCTGGTATTTTTCCTTTTGTTCCTTTTGTAAAACACAGCGAGAGAGAGAGAGAGAGAGAGAGAGAGAGAGAGAGAGAGAGAGAGAGAGAGAGAGAGAGAGAGAGAGAGAGAGAATTTCATCACAAGTATGTTGCAAGAATTTGAGTAACAAAGAATATTGAATCATATTAGCATGATTCTTAATCATAACATTATAAAACACTCTGAGGAAAAATGTGGTTGTGGTTGCCTTTATTGAATATTGTGAGAGGATAAATGTGGTGGTTGCCTTTATTGAATACTAGATTTTAGCCCGCGTGTACACGCGGTTCACCAACGTACATCTATTTAGGAAATTATAACGTATAAGAAAAATACAGTAGAAATATTGTACTAAAGTATAACACAACGAATACAAATTTTATTCAAATATCACTAAATATTTCTTTATACACCACATTTCTGGTTTTAGTTTTCACATTCACATCACCATCAAGTATAAGTAATTTCACCCCTGCTCTGCTTTTAACTCTTGACAATGCGACATAAAGTTGGCCATGTGAGAATACGTGGTATCTTAAATACAATCCAACCTTCGATATAGACTATCCTTGGCTTTTATTGACGGTCATTGCGAAACATACGGATATTGGGAATTGACGCTTTTGGAACTTCACTGGAATCTTGTTATCAGATGGTATTTGAGGAGTATTATCTAGTAAAAAATAAATAGTAATGAAAAATATTTCTGGTAAAATGTTAAAAGTAAGACACCGTTTGAGTCAGATCATTCAAAATTCGAATTAAATGTTATTATTAAGTTTAATTGTTACCATTATAGATATTAAAATATGAAATTATATACTTAAATAGAACATTTAATATATGAATATTAATAAAGTTTAACTGAAATCTATCAATTAAAATTCTTGTATTCAAAATTTGAATTTTAACTTATAACTAATTTGAGAATTTATAACTAAAACTATTATTTGTTAAAATTTAAATATATTAGGAAATATCTAATTAGTATATCTCTATTTTAAAGTTAATTGTAGGATTGTTTGTTACAATTATTAACTTAACTTCAAAAGTTTGAAATTTTTATAAATATTCAAATCATTCAAAATTCGAATTAAATGCTATAATTAAGTCTAATTGTTACTATTATTATCTAGAATTCAAAATTTAGAATTTTTATAATGTTAACAAAATTTTAAAATTTATATTATAGATAATGAAATATGAAATTATATACTTAAATAAAACATTTAATATTTGAATAAATATAAATTTTAACTGAAAATTTTGAATGTTAACTTCTAACTAATTGGTGAAGTTTATAATCAAAACTATTATTTGTTAACTTTTAAATATATTAGGAAATCTCTAATTATAATATCTCTATTTTAATGGTTATAGTTGGATTAATTGTTACAATTATTAATTTAAATTCAAAGTTTATTTTTTTGAATATTCAAATAATTCAAAATTTGAATTAAATGATATAATTAAGTCTTATTGTTACCATTATTATAAAAAATTTAAATTATTTATAAGGATAAAAAAATTTAAAAATTAAAACTCTAGATATCAAAATATGAAATTATATACTTAAATAGAACATTTAATATTTGAATATTTATAAAGTTTAATTGAAATCTATCAATTCAATTTCTAGAAATCAAAATTTAAAAGATTCAAATCATTCAAAAATTTGAATTAAATATTTTTAATGTGTTAATTAAATCTAAATGTTATCATAAATCTTAAATTCAAATTTTTGAGATTAAATATTTAAATAAAACATTTAGTATTCAAATATTTTTAAAGTTTAACAGAAATCTATAATTTCAAATTCTACTATTTAAAATTTTAGTTTTTACTTGTAATTAATTTGAGAAAGTTACAACCAAAATTATTAATTGTTATATTTTAAATATATTAGGAAATCATAATTTAAAGATAATAAATAGTTGTAATGGTTACCATTATTAACTTTAATTCAAAAATTTAATTTTTTAAAAGATTAAGTCATTCAAAATGTGTAATTAAAAGCATAATTAGTATGTGTAATTTGTTACCATTATTAAACAAAATTTGAAATTTTGTCTAATTCGTATTTAAATATTTCAAATTTTAATTTGAAATTTGAAATTGATAATTCGTTATTTAATTGATTACCAATATAAGCTAAAATAATTTTAGGATAATACAGGGCAATTAATATGATCAATTAATGTATTAATAAGAGTTGACACAACTTATGTAGGGACTTTGAATCATATTAACTGTGTAAATTAAAGGATAATTAGTTAGTGTAATTATTAACCAAAATTCAAAATTTTAAAATTTGTCAAATTAGAATTTAAACATTTCGAACTTTAATTTGAAATTTTGAAATTCAAAATTCGATATTTAATTGATTACCAATATGAATAATATAACACAACTAATATGATCAATTAATGTATTAATTGGAGAGTTGACACTACTTATGTAAAGACTTTGAATCTTATTAAATGTGTAATTAAAAGAATAATTAGTGTGTGTAATTTCTTACCATTATTAACCAAAACTCAAAATTTGAAATTTTGTATAATTCGAATTTAAATATTTTGAATTTTGAATTCTAGATAATAATAGTAACAACTAAATAAAAAAGATTAGAAACTATTACCGTGAGGTGAACCATCTCACCATACGAATCTTCATCAATTATTCAATTTACCAATCCAGATTCCAGCTTAAAAAAAGCAAACAAAACTGATATTGTAGCTTACTAATGAACAAACCTACAAACCTTAAAAAACATAAAAAATGAATGAAAATCATATGAACTTACTGATTCATATCCAGCCAACTGAAGATTCTTCTTCAATTTCGTATTCCAAATATAAACTGGCTTATATCGCGAATTATTACAAAACACAGAAAAATAAACTCAGTTATGCAAACTATTTTGAAGCACGGATTACCTGAAAGCAAACTTCACATTTAGGATATTTACCTCAAGTTCAGTGATCCGGTGACCATTCGCATGACATGACAGTGAAAGCACTCCGGATTTTAGGAGGTACCCATGCATCCCAGATACCTACTGTAACCATTGTCACGATTACAACCACCACATGGTTTGATATTTCATCAAACTTTTAAACTATAAACCAATGACAAATTAAAGAACTAATCTACTGATAGCAGCATATAAGAACTTATTTTTCATAGGTATATATTTAAAAAATGGACAAAAAAGAAGAGTATTACCAAAATGCCTTGGGTCATAATGCTTGTCGAACAGTAAGCTTTGATGGTATTCAATCATTTACATCATCAACTACTCGTTATAAATATTGGTATCTTTTCATAAAACAATTTTGGCTGCAAAACCACAGAGTTATACTTTATAATTGTTAACACATAGCCTGCCCAACTAAAACACAAAATTAAAATAGGAAAAAAAAAAAGTAAGCACACCTTGCTATCCCATACGCCGGTGACAATATCAAATGCATAAGCTCAGTTTCCTCAAACTCGGCATCATCTTGACTCGGGATTTGAGACGCTCAAAACAACAATGTTCCAGTCAATCACAAAATGTTTCTAATGATCCTTAAGAACGCCTTCCACAATAAATGTAAAAATTTTATAAATTACATGGAAAGTGCTTAATATTTGACCGATGTTGAAAAATCTAATATTAGTAAAAACAAACGAAAATAGTAAATAACTTAAACATACCAATGAACCAATGAGTGAAATAACTATGTAGGCATACCAACAAAGAGAGGAAAACATCGTTACCTTAACCGTGCCACATATGGATATGCACCATTTATTTAAAAAAGTCTAGCAATCAATAAGATAATGTTCATAAGACATAGAAGTAACTCTCTGAAGAGCAAATGAGGAAAAACATATGGCCTAGATAAGTAAATTTAGATGAACCCAAAATAGAAATCAATAGTGGAACTATCAAAATCTATACAAAATACTTTATCAGTATTCTAGATTATATGTGAAAGTTAAGAGAAATACCTCTCCTATTTTAATTGTGATTACATGAGGCACAAAACCAACACCGGGTGCATCTGTCAAAAAAAAAACCAAGTTTAATTGAACATGCACAGAGAATGTTACGGTAGAGTTGATAATTGGAGCAGACCATACCTGCACTAATTTTACCCATTAGTCATAAGCAAAAAAGAAATAACATTAATAATTATAATAAAGCAAACATATTTGAAGGTTGTTAACATACAATACTTGTAGCCTTTGATGGGATGCTGCAACCATTCAAGACGATTGGGGGGATTATTGTTGCTCTTGTAATGGAGAAGATTGCTGCAGAGAAGGGTTTATAGAGAGAAAGTTATTAGAAAGATTGGTTATAATTAACAAATAGGAAACATATTAATGGGAAAATTAATATTAATGACCGATTTTGACCAACTAATAAATGATTTTTGATTTAAAAAAAAAACGAAAATTTTATAAATTCTCACAATGGGACACTTGGCATAAGTTGATTGGCTATGTAATTGGAGGCTCAATGTGTGATTGACAAGTGTCCACATTGAATTTCATATATTAGTTGTATAGATAGATTGTGATTCTTGTGAAACACAGTGAGAGAGAAAGAAAGGAGAGAGAGTGTGTGAAACAACCATAAATAAAAAGGATTTATTGATTTGAGAATTAAATGGGTTATATTAATTAAGATGTGCCATTGGGGTTGGTGGCCCAATGGTAGAAGCAAAGCTTCTAGGAACACCTAAGGGGAGGTCATGGGTTCAAGTCCCACAAGGAGTGAAATTTGCCGTTCAAAAAAAAAAAAATTAAGATGTGTAATATTACACATTTACCCTTCCAGCCTTAAATTATCTAATATAATTATAACACATATTACAAAATTGTCACTACTATAATCTCATCCCTCCATCAAGTTGATCCAATGGTCAAATTTCCTTCTTACCCTTCTTACAAAACACCTCTTTTGTATGTTAACCCCACCCTGTGTAAGTATATTATTATTCAACATATATAATATATACAATCATATTTTTAAGATGACTAAAGGTGTATTTTTTTTAAAAGCTATAACCAGAACCGTGAATAGACCTTTCCACTAGGACTATTAGTGTAATTCATTGTTTAATAAAAAAAATTAGCTTGGTGTGCGACAAAATAAGTTTTCGGTTTTTAAGGAATTAGTTGATTTAGTTAATAAAAAAATCAACTAATTCCTATTTAGACATGTTTTTAAACCAGTGGTAGTGGACAACAATTGTAGGTGGTGTCATCCTATTTAGACATGTTCCAAGTTTTTAAATTATATAGTATAGGGCTGAATTATAAGCAACTAGAAATTAACTAAATCAACGAATTCCTTAAAAATGAAAAATGGTGTTGCTAAGACTATGTTGGGGGAGAGTGTTTATGTCACACCACGACAAAGGCGGAAACACGTGGCGCGACGGTTCAAAAGCATAAAGTCAAGGTTATGGCTAAGCACAAGTAATTTTAAGAAAATGGGTCATTTATTATGACGTCGAATCAGTTTCAAACATTACACAAAAGTTAATTGTTTTTGAAATAAACATAGAGGTTTCTCATATATATCCCAAATGCCTTGGGAAATAAAGGTGAAACCCCACAAAAGCTCGACGTTGCATTGGAGATTTCCCGACCCTGCTTGCCTGATCTTTCATCTTCTAGTTACCTGAAAGATATGTTTAAAAAGTTTCGTCAATATAAATATATTGGTGAGTTCACAGGTTTTCAGTTTCTAAAACTTGAATACTTGGGAATACCATGTTATGACAATATATAGGAGTTGCAAATTCCTATAAATCTACTTGAGACTATAATCAAACCAAGACATATAATAATTGTGCCCCGCTCCAAGTCGTTACTCGGTTTCCCACGACTTAAGTTCAGAATATTTGCACCCCAGGCATAACCTAATGCATAATCGACGCTATCGATTAGGGGTGGGCCTTGTCAGGCACCAATAGTACTATTCGAATATTCCTCCGGTTTCAATTCCCTGAACAAATGATTATAGAGGCGAGGACTCAACCCCGAGTGGCGGTCACACCTCAAGTAATAAATCCGTCAAACACTATCCCTAACATATCTTTCCCCCGGAAAACGTAAAAATAGTTTAAAATGGGGCCGTGAAACTCACCTGTAACTGCGTCTGGCTCAATAAGGTGAATAGCAAGGGGTGGTCTTGCACCTACAAACGTCCTAAACGTATAAGTCACTATTCCTATAGTGCATGTGCCTTGGCAAGTTGTACACCCAACTCCCGACCACAAGTTGTTCCAAATCCCGTTTAATTATGCGTGTATCCTAGGTTTCGTTGGCGTTACATTACCCTTTGTGTTACAAGTTATATATTACTCTTGTTAATATTTCCATAACTTGTATCTTATTATCATCGACTCGACTTCACTTAACATATAATTATTTTCCCATTTAAATAATTATACTTAAGATCGCATCGCTCGATATAATATATATTTCAATCCTCGACCCGACTCACTTGCCACACATTTGTTTTCCCATTTAAACAAATATGCTAAGATTTTGTCGTTCGATCGTATATTCTTAACGTCCGATTCAACTCACCACACCGTATATTTATTTTCCCATTCAAATAAATATACTAGGATTTCGTTGGTACGACATACACATATATATATCCTTGTCTTCTTGTCGCGGCTTTCCTTCCCGCATATCTACTTTCCCATTAAGTAGATATACTAGAATTTTGCCGAGACGAGCGTACAAATATATATATAAATGTGTAATTTTTCTTGTTAAGTATATACGTTTGCTTTAACGTCTTATTCGTTTGTGTCATGTGTTTCTCCCACGAATTAATCCTCCAACACTTAGGAAAGTGTTTATTTGTTTTCACCCCAAGTATATATATATTTTACCTCTTAAAATATATATTTTTCTTATCTTGCCGCAATGGCATTTTTCTCATATTTTGTCCGTGTACGGTTCGTTAACGCGTTTTAGTTCGATATCTTAACTTGATTAGTTAATTTTTTTTCCAAGTTTTTCCCAACATGTATTTTATAGAATTATTTTCCATATTTCTTCCTATTTTCACATGTTACTTGGATGGTTAAAATACTTATGTATTTTTAACCCAACTTGTCAACTTAACTACAAAAATGTTTCCAACACTTTTATATTCCCATTTATATAAAAGTATACATTTTTGTATAAGTTTCCCAAGTTTGTTTATTATTTTTATAAAATCTCTATTTTATAAAAATCCTTATGTTAAAACCCTTTATATTTTTATAACTTTCAAAAATACACTTTTATACAAAATACCCAAGTATTTCTACTAGTATTTACAAAAATCATCCTTAGACTTTAATACTTACATTTTTGACACCAAACTTTCCATACTTGTATTTTTTGGACTAATAGTTTCTAAAATGTTCATTTTAGTCCCTTAACTTTCAAAGTTACAACTTTAGTCCCTTAACTTACAAAAGTTGCATTTTTCCACTCTAACTTCCAAAGTTAGCATTTTTCACTCAAAATAGTTAACTTTGAAGATTCAACTTTTTATTGGTAAGTTATTTTTGTATCAAAATACTTATGTTAGTCTTATATTCCATATGAAAGACTAATTATATGTGTGTTTTATGTATTTGTCCATTTCTTCAAAATATCATTCATCCAAGTGAGTTAACTTTAATTTTCCATCTTATTCATTTATGAACTTCTAACATGTTTTACCACATATTATAACTTAAATGATCATAATAAGATGAATTAAAGTTAGTTTTAACATATTCAAGTTCATTTCAAAATCTTAACCAAAACATCATCCTACTTAGTCTTATATGTAAACTTCATATATTTTCAAGACTAATACATCATCATCAACAAATCCATGGTTTATTTTCATATCTTTAACCTTCCATTTTACACATGAAAACCTATTAAAGATTATGTTCAAAACCATTTTTAAACCCTTCATGTACAACTTGCTACTAGGAACACATACATGAATAATAACAATCAAAAACAAGATTAAGAAGCTTACTACTAGCACAAGGCTAGGGAAGACAAAAACCTTGGATTTGAGAGGGGTTTAGTGTGTTCTTCCTAGTGATTTAGCTCCAAGCTCTTGAAACACACAAAAGGGGTTTGGATGATGGATGATTTTAAGTATTTTGGAGATGTAAAAACTTGAAAGAACAATGTGTATGTGTGTATGTAATCCCACGGCCACAAGGGAAGGAAGAAAGAGGTTTTGTTTTGCTTGGTGATTCAATCTTCTAACATGTGTTATTATATAACCACCTCATGTAATGATGCTAAAGATTTAAGAGATCTTATGGAAGATTATGAGTGTACTTGGGAAATTTTGCAAAGATGATATGTGTGTGAGTGTATGTGAGCCGTATGTATGCATGTATAGGTAGGAGGTTGCTTGCAATCTTTGGTAAATCCTTATGAACCATTATAATCTTTATATAAGACTTAACCTTGCATGTGCACTCTAGTGTTATGATGGCTAGCTTTGGTCTTGGATTCTTATGGCCATGGGCCGAAATCTTCTTCAAGGGGGACAAGGTGTAGTTGCTTTTTGTACTAATGTTCACTCATGCTTTTCCTTACACATTTTGTCTCATGTTAAGCATGCTTTACATAGCTTAGGGATTATTATTATCAACACAAGTTGCATGGACTATCCTTGGCCTTTAGGCCGGCCCTTAGAGGGGTTTGGGTGGGGTCCACCACTTCAAATATTAACCCATTGATTGTTATGTTTAATTCCCCGTCGTTCGGGTGTCGTTCGGGTGTTTTTCGGGTTTTAATCACGCGTTATCCGGACATTAAATATACCTTTAACAACACTTAAATATAGTCTATTTTAAGCGTTGATTGGTTATTTAGGCCTTTGCCGGGTGAAATTATGAGTTATACGCGTATCGGGTGCGATACGCGCACTTTATTCGTTACCGGGAGATTTGTACAAGACGTTTTCATTTATGGTTTTGGAGTTCCAAAACTCATTATATCTTATGAAAATACCCTTTATTTTATATCCTGGGTGTCCGGGATTCGTTTCGTTTATTTAATTATTACCGGGTAATTGCCAACATCCGTACCGGATAGCTTATTCGCACATGATCCAATCATGCTTTACCATTAAACGTATGCATTCCTATGCACTATTTGGAAATTGCTATTCCCTAAGGCCTTGATAATTAAATCACACATAATTGCATTTAATTACGTTAATCATATATTAATTAATTGTACGGAATTACCTTATTTTTGCCGGTTGTTACATTCTCCCCCCGTTAAGAGAATTCCGTCCCGGAATTCACTTCGAGTTCTCCGGTACAGGTGTCTTCTCGAATAGGGCGGGGTATTTTTGCTTCATCCGGTCCAGCCTTTCCCACGTGAACTCCGGTCCACGCTTGGCATTCCAGCGCACTTTGACCAATCTGATCTTGCTGCGCCTTAATTTTTGGACCTTCCAATTAGTTACCTCGATTGGTTCTTCCACAAAATGTAACTTGTCGTCAATCTGGATCTCGTCAGCAGGAATAATGAGAGTTTCGTCGGATAGGCACTTTTTCAAGTTCGACACATGAAACGTGTCGTGTATTCCACTAAGCTCTTGAGGCAACTCGAGCTTGTATGCCACTGTGCCTACCCTTGACAAGACTTTGAATGGTCCAATATATCGTGGGTTCAGCTTCCCGCGCTTCCCAAAGCGCGCGACACCTTTCCAAGGTGACACCTTCAATAGGACCCTGTCTCCGACTTGAAACTCTAAAGGCTTTCGCCTCATATCAGCATAGCTTTTCTGGCGGTCCCGGGCCGCTTTGAGGCGTTCCTTTATCAAAAAGACCTTATCCGTGGTCTCTTGAACAATTTCGGGCCCGGTGAGTTGCTTTTCCCCAACTTCCGCCCAACATAATGGCGATCGGCACTTGCGTCCATATAAAGCTTCAAACGGTGCGGCTTGAATGCTCGTATGATAACTGTTGTTATAAGAAAATTCTACCAATGGCAAGTGCGTATCCCAATTACCTCCGAAATCAATCGCGCATGCCCGTAACATATCTTCCAAGGTCTGGATGGTTCGTTCACTTTGACCATCCGTTTGGGGGTGATATGCGGTGCTCATGTCGAGGCGAGTACCGAGGGCTTCATTTAAACTTTCCCAAAATCTGGACGTGAAACGACTATCTCGATCGGAGATGATAGAAACAGGTACACCGTGTTTAGATACCACCTCCTTAATGTACAAACGGGTCAGTTTCTCCAACCTGTCCGTTTCGCGTATCGGGAGGAAGTGTGCAGATTTCGTCAATCGATCTACGATCACCCAGATCATGTCATGGCCGCTTGTTGTCTTAGGTAACTTGGTAATGAAATCCATGGTGATTCGTTCCCATTTCCATTCCGGTATTTCCGGTTGCTGGAGCAAACCGGAAGGTCTCTGGTGCTCAGCCTTGACCTTTGCGCAAGTCAAACATCGCGCAACATAGGCTGCTATATCCCTTTTGAAATTCGGCCACCAATAAAGTTCCTTCAAATCGTGGAACATCTTGTCTGCACCCGGGTGAACCGAATATCTAGAACTGTGAGCTTCGGCCAATACTAGCTCACGCAAACCACCATATACTGGAACCCAAATTCTATTCATGAAATACAATGTCTGGTCCGCTTTTGGCTCTAGTGAATCAACCATCTTTCGTAACCTTTCACCTTTGACATTCTCGGGTTTGAGGGCGTTAACTTGGGCTTCACGAATTCGTTCAGTCATATTCGTGTGGATAGTCAATCCTAAAGCTCGAACACGCAATGGTTTAACCCGTTCCTTGCGACTCAAGGCGTCGGCTACGACATTCGCCTTACCGGGATGGTACTTTATCTCACAATCGTAATCGTTTAATAATTCAACCCATCGCCGTTGTCGCATGTTCAAATCTTTCTGATCAAAGATGTGTTGCAAACTCTTGTGATCAGTGAAAATCGTGCACTTGGTTCCGTACAAATAGTGCCTCCATATCTTGAGAGCGAACACCACTGCACCCAATTCCAAATCGTGTGTAGTGTAGTTCTTCTCATGGATCTTCAGTTGCCTGGAAGCGTATGCTATTACTTTTTCTCGCTGCATCAATACACAACCCAAACCTTGATGCGAGGCATCACAGTAAACCACAAAATCTTCCGCACCGTCTGGAAGTGACAGTATCGGAGCGCCACATAACTTGTCTTTTAACAATTGGAATGCTGCCTCTTGCTTTTCCGTCCACTCAAATTTCTTGTCCTTCTGGGTTAACATGGTTAAAGCTTGCGCTATCTTTGAAAAGTTCTCGATGAACCTTCTGTAATAACCCGCGAGGCCTAGAAATTGTCGTACTTCGGTAGGAGTTCGAGGTGCTTCCCAATTTTTAATTGCCTCGATCTTGGCTGGATCAACGTGTATGCCCTTCTCGTTTACCACGTGGCCTAAAAAGTGGACTTCCCGAATCCAAAAGTCACATTTCGAGAATTTAGCATAGAGCTTCTCCTTGCGTAATACTTCAAGAATTAACCGAAGGTGATTCTCGTGGTCTTCTTTCGTGCGTGAATAGATCAAAATATCGTCGATGAAGACGATGACGAATTTATCCAGGTATGGCTTACATACGCGGTTCATTAGATCCATGAAAACCGCTGGTGCGTTGGTCAAGCCGAACGGCATTACCAAAAATTCATAGTGTCCATACCGGGTTCTGAAGGCCGTTTTTGGTACATCTTCTTCTTGTATACGCAACTGGTGATAGCCTGACCTCAAATCGATCTTGGAGTAATAGCTGGAACCTTGGAGCTGATCAAATAAATCGTCGATCCTGGGGAGAGGATAGCGATTCTTGATGGTTAGCTTGTTCAGCTCTCGATAGTCGATGCACATGCGAAATGTGCCATCCTTCTTCTTCACAAATAAGACGGGAGCTCCCCAGGGTGAGAAACTCGGTCTTATAAAACCTTTGTCCAATAATTCTTGTAGCTGGCTGGACAGTTCTTGCATCTCTGATGGAGCTAGGCGGTATGGCGATCGTGCCACAGGAGCTGCTCCAGGAACGAGGTCGATGCGGAACTCGACTTGTCGAGGTGGCGGTAACCCCGGCAAATCTTCTGGAAATACATCCGGAAAATCTCTGGCGACTGGAATGTCTTCCAACTTTCGCTCGTCGGCCTTCTTGTCCACTACGTGTGCCAAGAATGCGACAAGCCCTTTTCTCAGACACTTACGAGCCTTCATGCTCGAAATAATCCTTAGTGGCGTCCCGTGTCTTTCCCCTTGAATTGAGAGAGTTTCACCGCTTGCGAGGGGAACTTGAATAACCTTATCGTTGCAAACCACAATGGCACGGTGCGCGGACAACCAGTCCATGCCAACAACGATGTCAAAACTTCCCAATACAACCGGCAAAAGATCAATCCCAAACTCGTGCCCACAGAGTTCTAACTTACAATCTTTAGCTACCTCTCTCGTTTCAATAGTTTTACCATTAGCCAGTTCTATAGAGTAGGGTGTATCTAGTTTGCTAGTTTTTAAACCAAGTAGTCTTTTAAACTCAATGGATACGAAGCTAAAGTCAGCACCGGTATCAAATAATACAGAGGCATAATGACCATTTAGAGGAAACGTACCAGTGACCACATTGGGGTCTTGCCGTGCGTCACCGGCTCCAATTACAAATGCCCGGCCACGGGCCTGATTGTTGACTTTGGGGCAATCTTTCTTCCAATGGTCCAATGACCCGCATGCAAAACAGGGTCTGGCCCCTCCGTTCTTTGGTGCTCCAGATCGGCACTCTTCAGTCTTGTGCCCGGTGCGATGGCACTTCCCGCAAGTTAATCCATTGTTTCTCCCCTGGTTTCCCTGTTTGTTATTGTTATTGTTACCACGTCCTGTGGCGGCATAACCCTTTCCTTTCTTGTTCGAGCTACCCGACGCTCGATCCCTTCTTCCCTCATCTCTCTTCCTTTTCCCAAACCTTTGCCCGTTACCCTGATCATTAGTTACAACCGCTGAACTTGATCCCTGTTTCTTGGCCTCAACACTACTTGCTTCAGAAATTTTTAACCCAGAAACTTGGCGGATTAGGGTGCCCATGCGGATGGCATCCTCAGTCAGACTTAGTGCCAGATCAATTGCCTCGCGCATGGTCGTGGGTTTGGAAGAGGTGACCATGCTGCGAATCTGTGGTGCTAGCCCGAATAGGTAACGTTCCACTTTGTTCTTCTCCGGTGTAACCAGACGAGGTACTAGTCGTGCGAGATCATGAAATCTTGACGTATACCCAGTGACGTCTGCTCCTACCATGGTGAGGTTCCAGAATTCGGTTTCCAACTTCTGAACTTCACTTGCCGGGCGGTATTCGGCAGTCATCAGTTCCTTCAGTGCCGCCCATGATAGAGTGTATGCCACATCATCTCCTAAAGACTGTACTTGGCCGTTCCACCAAGTTAGGGCCTGATCTAGAAACAGATTGGTGGCGTACATGACAGACTGTCGAGGGGTACACCCGCTGATGCGGATAACTGCCTCGGTCTTTTCGAACCATTTGACCAGGCCTATGGAACCCTCAGTGCCGCTGAAGTTTATTGGCTTACAGTCCAAGAAGGCCTTGAAAGTGCAGCCGCGCTCTCCCGAGGCTGTCCCTGTAATAGTAACATAGTATGTTATTATGGGATAGGAGTTTGTGAAATATCCTCCCATCACCTTTTCATTTATTTTTAAACCTCTTACCACTGGGGGAGGTCTCTCGTCGCTCACTCCCTGTCCTGTCATGGGAGTGTTCCGAGCGTGCGGCTTCGTGTTCAGCGATGGCACGAGCTATGCGTTCAGATATCATAGTCTCGAGTTCGGCGGGTGTTGTGGGCAGTCCGTCTGCTCCACTATTGCTTCGGGTGGCAGGTGCCATTTTTCTTCAATAATAATTATCAAAGGTTAATTTGGCAAACATTTATACAATACAAAGCATAAATAACAAACCAAAGCATGAACACAATAATCAACACTATATCATCACACAACATACCAACACATCATACAGAAATATAAATAACATCACCACACAAATATACAAACCACAACATATGGAGTAAGCAATAATAATCATAGACAACAACATATTCTACCATAATAATAAGATTTTTCATTAATTTCAATAATATCAGTACAATGCTTGTTCATAATACAAAATGGAGAATACATTTCTCATACAATACATTGCTTTTGAAATAATAAAACATCATATCATACGCCGTAATACCCGTACGGCTTAGGCAAAATGCAGACGAGTGTCATAACCCGTGCTGTACTACCATAGTGCTGCTAATATGTACATAAGCTGGTGTGTCTTCAGTGCATCCCCGATACATCCTACTGTGGCGGTGGCGGTGGATACTGGTACTGCGGCGCATACATGCTAATCGTCATGCTGATCTCTGAGATGCGCTCGTACAAAAACTGTCGATGTGCCCAGTGTGCATCCCCAGTAATCCCGCTCTGCGCATCCATGCGCAAGAGCTCCTCTGCGTAATGCGCCAAGGCATCACGAGTGTCAATCATCCTAGCCCACATCAACCTCGTCTGCTGTTCAACCTGATTCACGGTGCGCTGCACCGTGTTGACTAGAGTCTGAAAATCCTGCTCTAGAGTGATGGTCGAGGTCTGGGCTGGTCCAGAGGGGGGTGTCATCCTGGGAAGGTGGGATGGTCCGGGTACATCAGGGTGTGTGGATGGGAAGGGCCCGAAGGGGAATGGTACGGGTATGTGTGGCAGTAATGGAGTGAAACTGGGTGGCCTGATGGAAAAGTGGTGTGGCATCATATACGGATCCCCTGCACCTAGAGGGTATGGTGCAGGTGTCATGCTGGGAATGGTGGGGATGGGTATAGTCATGGCAATGGTGGGTGGTGGCATGGGCTCAGCTAGTGGGGCTACCAACGGCTCAGAGACAGTGGCCCACTCTGGAGTGGACACCACTACAGGGGGTGTGGGAGGGCTCGCAGTGGCGTATGCCGTCACGCCCGCCCGGTGCAGCTCCGAGCTGCGGGCAGAGCTCCCCTCTAGGATGCGTCCAGTAGGAACTGGCCCATCCTGATGTACGGGCTCGGGTATGGTGGGTAGAGTGGCTGGTGCAGTAGTGGCATGCTCGATCATCGGAGCGACGTGCTCCTCCTGGTCTACTGGTGGGATCGGCACAGCAATGTGCTCCACCGATGCGGTCGACTCATCGTCGGAGTCATCAGAGATCCACCCGTTGTGTCCACGGGGAACGGGCACGAGCATCATGCCCGGGGGTACGGGGATAAGTGGGGTAGGTAAGGGCTCACGATCGATCGGTGCGTGTCGATCATAGGGAGACTCAACGGTCTCTGACTGCGCGGGGACAGGCCTCGATGGACCTGCACAGCCCTCTGGGAAGTCTCTGATGGCCTGGAGGGGTAGTACTGGCAGTGGCGCTGCCTGAACTGGCACTATAGGCAAGTCTACCTGTGGTGCCTCGGCCATAGGTAGGTCGACCACGTCGCCCTCAGCGGGGGCCCACGCTGGGTCCTCGCTCGGGTCAGTCTCGTCCGAGCTATCTCCTCCTGCGCCCTCCACGGCGGCGTCAATCTCCATCTCGTCATCCTCCGGATCGAGTACCACAAGCTCGATCGGCTCTGCTGGCGGCGCTGGGATAATCTGAATACTGCTATCGTAGCTCGGTGCTACGCTCCCTGCGTCTGTGTCTGACATCCCTGGCAAAAGAACCGTACTAACATATATGAATTATTTAAATTAGATAGTTATGGCTTACGTTATCAGTAACCTTCCTAACTTCTAATTTCACGCTAATGCATAACAATACCCATGGCTGGCTTGGTCGGAATCTCCTCATGCCCAATGCTTCTTGAAAATTACTTTTATTTAAAACCATGTACATTTTCTTTTGAAAACTTTATCTTTAGAACCAAATCCGGTTATAGTCTAGTTTTTAAAGAAAATACTCTAGTTCGCTATAACCTTGGCTCTGATACCACGTTCTGTCACACCACGACAAAGGCGGAAACACGTGGCGCGACGGTTCAAAAGCATAAAGTCAAGGTTATGGCTAAGCACAAGTAATTTTAAGAAAATGGGTCATTTATTATGACGTCGAATCAGTTTCAAACATTACACAAAAGTTAATTGTTTTTGAAATAAACATAGAGGTTTCTCATATATATCCCAAATGCCTTGGGAAATAAAGGTGAAACCCCACAAAAGCTCGACGTTGCATTGGAGATTTCCCGACCCTGCTTGCCTGATCTTTCATCTTCTAGTTACCTGAAAGATATGTTTAAAAAGTTTCGTCAATATAAATATATTGGTGAGTTCACAGGTTTTCAGTTTCTAAAACTTGAATACTTGGGAATACCATGTTATGACAATATATAGGAGTTGCAAATTCCTATAAATCTACTTGAGACTATAATCAAACCAAGACATATAATAATTGTGCCCCGCTCCAAGTCGTTACTCGGTTTCCCACGACTTAAGTTCAGAATATTTGCACCCCAGGCATAACCTAATGCATAATCGACGCTATCGATTAGGGGTGGGCCTTGTCAGGCACCAATAGTACTATTCGAATATTCCTCCGGTTTCAATTCCCTGAACAAATGATTATAGAGGCGAGGACTCAACCCCGAGTGGCGGTCACACCTCAAGTAATAAATCCGTCAAACACTATCCCTAACATATCTTTCCCCCGGAAAACGTAAAAATAGTTTAAAATGGGGCCGTGAAACTCACCTGTAACTGCGTCTGGCTCAATAAGGTGAATAGCAAGGGGTGGTCTTGCACCTACAAACGTCCTAAACGTATAAGTCACTATTCCTATAGTGCATGTGCCTTGGCAAGTTGTACACCCAACTCCCGACCACAAGTTGTTCCAAATCCCGTTTAATTATGCGTGTATCCTAGGTTTCGTTGGCGTTACATTACCCTTTGTGTTACAAGTTATATATTACTCTTGTTAATATTTCCATAACTTGTATCTTATTATCATCGACTCGACTTCACTTAACATATAATTATTTTCCCATTTAAATAATTATACTTAAGATCGCATCGCTCGATATAATATATATTTCAATCCTCGACCCGACTCACTTGCCACACATTTGTTTTCCCATTTAAACAAATATGCTAAGATTTTGTCGTTCGATCGTATATTCTTAACGTCCGATTCAACTCACCACACCGTATATTTATTTTCCCATTCAAATAAATATACTAGGATTTCGTTGGTACGACATACACATATATATATCCTTGTCTTCTTGTCGCGGCTTTCCTTCCCGCATATCTACTTTCCCATTAAGTAGATATACTAGAATTTTGCCGAGACGAGCGTACAAATATATATATAAATGTGTAATTTTTCTTGTTAAGTATATACGTTTGCTTTAACGTCTTATTCGTTTGTGTCATGTGTTTCTCCCACGAATTAATCCTCCAACACTTAGGAAAGTGTTTATTTGTTTTCACCCCAAGTATATATATATTTTACCTCTTAAAATATATATTTTTCTTATCTTGCCGCAATGGCATTTTTCTCATATTTTGTCCGTGTACGGTTCGTTAACGCGTTTTAGTTCGATATCTTAACTTGATTAGTTAATTTTTTTTTCCAAGTTTTTCCCAACATGTATTTTATAGAATTATTTTCCATATTTCTTCCTATTTTCACATGTTACTTGGATGGTTAAAATACTTATGTATTTTTAACCCAACTTGTCAACTTAACTACAAAAATGTTTCCAACACTTTTATATTCCCATTTATATAAAAGTATACATTTTTGTATAAGTTTCCCAAGTTTGTTTATTATTTTTATAAAATCTCTATTTTATAAAAATCCTTATGTTAAAACCCTTTATATTTTTATAACTTTCAAAAATACACTTTTATACAAAATACCCAAGTATTTCTACTAGTATTTACAAAAATCATCCTTAGACTTTAATACTTACATTTTTGACACCAAACTTTCCATACTTGTATTTTTTGGACTAATAGTTTCTAAAATGTTCATTTTAGTCCCATAACTTTCAAAGTTACAACTTTAGTCCCTTAACTTACAAAAGTTGCATTTTTCCACTCTAACTTCCAAAGTTAGCATTTTTCACTCAAAATAGTTAACTTTGAAGATTCAACTTTTTATTGGTAAGTTATTTTTGTATCAAAATACTTATGTTAGTCTTATATTCCATATGAAAGACTAATTATATGTGTGTTTTATGTATTTGTCCATTTCTTCAAAATATCATTCATCCAAGTGAGTTAACTTTAATTTTCCATCTTATTCATTTATGAACTTCTAACATGTTTTACCACATATTATAACTTAAATGATCATAATAAGATGAATTAAAGTTAGTTTTAACATATTCAAGTTCATTTCAAAATCTTAACCAAAACATCATCCTACTTAGTCTTATATGTAAACTTCATATATTTTCAAGACTAATACATCATCATCAACAAATCCATGGTTTATTTTCATATCTTTAACCTTCCATTTTACACATGAAAACCTATTAAAGATTATGTTCAAAACCATTTTTAAACCCTTCATGTACAACTTGCTACTAGGAACACATACATGAATAATAACAATCAAAAACAAGATTAAGAAGCTTACTACTAGCACAAGGCTAGGGAAGACAAAAACCTTGGATTTGAGAGGGGTTTAGTGTGTTCTTCCTAGTGATTTAGCTCCAAGCTCTTGAAACACACAAAAGGGGTTTGGATGATGGATGATTTTAAGTATTTTGGAGATGTAAAAACTTGAAAGAACAATGTGTATGTGTGTATGTAATCCCACGGCCACAAGGGAAGGAAGAAAGAGGTTTTGTTTTGCTTGGTGATTCAATCTTCTAACATGTGTTATTATATAACCACCTCATGTAATGATGCTAAAGATTTAAGAGATCTTATGGAAGATTATGAGTGTACTTGGGAAATTTTGCAAAGATGATATGTGTGTGAGTGTATGTGAGCCGTATGTATGCATGTATAGGTAGGAGGTTGCTTGCAATCTTTGGTAAATCCTTATGAACCATTATAATCTTTATATAAGACTTAACCTTGCATGTGCACTCTAGTGTTATGATGGCTAGCTTTGGTCTTGGATTCTTATGGCCATGGGCCGAAATCTTCTTCAAGGGGGACAAGGTGTAGTTGCTTTTTGTACTAATGTTCACTCATGCTTTTCCTTACACATTTTGTCTCATGTTAAGCATGCTTTACATAGCTTAGGGATTATTATTATCAACACAAGTTGCATGGACTATCCTTGGCCTTTAGGCCGGCCCTTAGAGGGGTTTGGGTGGGGTCCACCACTTCAAATATTAACCCATTGATTGTTATGTTTAATTCCCCGTCGTTCGGGTGTCGTTCGGGTGTTTTTCGGGTTTTAATCACGCGTTATCCGGACATTAAATATACCTTTAACAACACTTAAATATAGTCTATTTTAAGCGTTGATTGGTTATTTAGGCCTTTGCCGGGTGAAATTATGAGTTATACGCGTATCGGGTGCGATACGCGCACTTTATTCGTTACCGGGAGATTTGTACAAGACGTTTTCATTTATGGTTTTGGAGTTCCAAAACTCATTATATCTTATGAAAATACCCTTTATTTTATATCCTGGGTGTCCGGGATTCGTTTCGTTTATTTAATTATTACCGGGTAATTGCCAACATCCGTACCGGATAGCTTATTCGCACATGATCCAATCATGCTTTACCATTAAACGTATGCATTCCTATGCACTATTTGGAAATTGCTATTCCCTAAGGCCTTGATAATTAAATCACACATAATTGCATTTAATTACGTTAATCATATATTAATTAATTGTACGGAATTACCTTATTTTTGCCGGTTGTTACAGTTTAACAGGACTTTATATGAAGTGAAAGAGCCGCCACACAAAGCTTTCACTTTGTAACCCTGTTAGTGTGGAGGGGGTAGTCATCACACCATCACTAAACTCATTTTATCACACCCAATCAGCTTGTGTCACCTCAACTTTTCATATTTTATAACATCCCATCAATAAACACATGAGGTGGTCCTCATACCATCAGTAAACATCATTAAATCATTCCCGACTCACGACATTACACCTCATCCCAAACAACCCACTCTACACACATTCTTTTGTGGTTGCGATATACATCGCGATAGTGATGGTTTTTACCGTGGAATAGGGGGACGGGGTGGTGTTTCACACTATCACTACATTAGCACAAGCAAAAATGGTGGAAAAGTCAACATCACAATGTTTTATTACGGCCCACCCAGTCTACCCTTATAGGTTTCACCAACACACACCACCTCCTCTCCTTTTTGAAGCCTTCATTCCCCACTTACCAACGTCGCCAAACCCACACCCCACCCTCACGAGCCCAACCACGGAGACACCCACACCAACTACCACACCATTATGTGACAGTGTTTAAGGGGCCGTGCCACTATGACGTGGCAAGGCTTCCACACCCACAACTGATGGTCTAACGTTAAAAGTACATAGAAAACTTTTCGGAATATGACCATAAACTTACTAAAAAGGGTTAAAAGTAGCCTTAAAAGTTAAACTTCCCAAAGTTTATATGTTATATGTAGTTGATTCACATGCAAAGTGTTTGGTTTGGTACTTTGGTTTCACTTTTTTTAGACCCACAACTGATACAAGTCACTTGATTCAAACACCATGTTTCTAATAACGTGTGCTCTTGTTCACTTTAATCAAACCACCACTCAGCAATTATTAAAAAAAAAAAAAAAAAACCTTTTTTATAACTAAAATTCAATAGAAGAACAATATATCCACCAAATCTATAAATCTATTAAGCTACTAGACAAAGCAAAAATTCTGGAAAACCATAGGCAAACTACACAACCATAACTCATCGTTGGCGACGGTAGTGGCAGTTGCATAGCGGATGGCAGCCCCAATGAACTCATACCCAAAATGCCGCCCTAATTAACACCACAACCAGACACAAATACAACATGTGCAGCGTTTTCTAGCGTTTCCATAAATAATTTCAAAGAGACATGACGCTCGTAATTTCTACCAAACTACAATGACTATTTATGTAATTTACTCGAATAAAATCAAACATCCAACTAAGCCAAACCATCCACTTGACACTTTGGGCAAACCACTCAACTCCTTTCAATATGGGTCAAATTAAGACTCCACACCAAACATAGTATTTTGGTTGCTTTTACATTAAAAGTGTAAGCTGAAAACAATAGATCTGTGTGCTGTACATATAATGAATCTTTAATTATATTTATTTTAGAATATTATTATAAAATATACATAAATGAAAGTTGGTGACCTAGTCTACATCTACAACATAATAAACCATCATCTTGATCATATGATATAATATCATAAGCAATGGATTAAAGGGTCATTTTAAAACCTGCAAATAGTCTTTCGACAAGATCCATGCCATCGGTTGATAACATCATCTTCCTGTCATAAATGAAATATAAAAGCGCTATCAAATACACGATATAACGACGTAAAATAAGTACGCCATTGTTGCTAACAAAGATCTGTTGACTTACAGTTGACTTGAGGCTTCTTCTCATGGTAAAACCTGCATTGCAGTTTAAGACAAAGCAGATACTATACGATAATCACAAATAAAAAATGGCTTCTTTGCAAGCACAAATATGCCGATGATGTTTTAGACACATCTGTCAACATAAATCATCTCCAGCATAGTGATGACATATCAAGGCTGACTGGCCTGAAAAAGCAATAGATGAGCTAATAACATCAAACAATGATAGTGGCGGCTGGTCAATGAGCCGACACTTTTTAATCGTTTAGATAAGTGCCAAAAGGCGACAGATTGGCTTATCTGTAGCAAATGAATGCTGAAATGCCCCACTGCTTTTTCCAAGAGAAAGGCAGCAGAACCAGAATCTTGCCTCCAATTGTGGCTCTGGAAAACGTACACCGTACATCAATAAAATTCATGAAAAATAATATCTTTACATTAACCAAATGTTCAATATTTAATTTCAACTCATAAAAGATTGGATACATTGCATTACTAATTACAAAATCAAAAAGTCTACGCAACTACAAATTTGGCAGACGAAGCTACGACATGTAATCTCTCATATTACTTCTTACAACATTATTGAAATTGTACAAGAGTGTCCTAATCTTAAAGGGAGAAAACAAAAAGAAAATAAAAAAAAACCGTCAATTCACAGTTAATTAAGAAAACGGGCTCCAGATGAAATTAAATGCCTTAGCTCTGTCAAATGTTCATCATTTGAAATATTGAGATTAATACGAAGATTGGTCAATAATGCTTCTTTTTCCCAACTTAATGGGCCAGAAGCATATAATGCTTCCAAAGTGGAACGATATGCATGCAACTCTAACCTATGAATACTCGCTGCAACTTCGTGTTCACCTCGTGAAGTATTAAAAGACTCCCCGTCACTAGAAAGATCATCTGCGTCATAACGACTAGACAACTTATTATGACCGTAACTAGGAACACTACAACTACCAACAGAGCACTCGTCAGTGTCAGATTCGTTAGGTTTTGATATTCTTGTAAGATCGCATCCAACACCGTATGTTTTTCTTTTCTCCGTTTCATAATAACCATTTAAATTATTGTTAAAGGATGCTTGCATGTATTTGTTACCCTCAAAAGCATCTACCTTTTCAAATGAATGTTCTGAAACACGCCTTTGACTTTGACTTTGACCTTGACCGCCATCTTTCTCAGCGGGCTTGACTTTCCTAGCTTCATGAAGAGATGAGCTAAAAGGAGAAGACCTCTTCCGCTTCTGTAATCTACCATCGTTGTACACAGGTAAGCAATCGTCTTCCTTCGGACAGATCATCGGCTCAACGCCATTGCTTCCATAAATCTATATACAGTAATCAAAAGATAAATAAAGATTAGTATTTTAAATAATAACTCATAAATGGAAATAAAAAACAATGAAAAGGAAATACCTTCGCAACTGGAACCCAACGACCGTCACACCATGCCTGACGTGGCCTAACGTTCGATTTATGAGTCCTAACTTCATGTGTGAACCCATGCAGCCTTACCAAAAACCGACCTCCTTTCAAGATTTTCAAAACCGTTGCAACTTTCCACGAACTTTTATCAAAAACTTCCACAATATCACCGGCCACCCAACTTTGTAAACAGACTGCAGGAGGAGACGGCCTAACGAACCTTCTAGACACCCTTTCCACACCTTCATAACCATCGTACCGCACATTGTAACCATGCCCATCGCCCGAAACGATTTCTGCAACACACCACGATGCCGGTACCTCCTTGTTCATAACCTCCACTTTGCTACCTTTTTTAAACCTCATTGTATGTCAAAACTATTAAAACAGATTATCCAAACCTGCCATAATAAATCTCCCATTAAATCCAAACCGATAATTTACGCAACTCGTATAACAAAAACCAAACAGATCAGGAAAAAAAAAAAACTACCACTAATATGTTACTAGGGATGCAGATATGCAAATTAACAAGCATTAAAGATCCAAAGTTTAATATCATAACATAAATCCTTTATAGCTAAACACTGTTATAATCCAATTATCTAAATAATATTATTATTAACTATTTTACAACAGATCTTTTTTTTTTTTTTTTTTTTTTTGTAAATTATAACATCCAAAGTAATTACAAGCAATCAACAGATAACCTTAAAAAAAGAATAACATCATCAAAAAAAAAAAAAAAGTATGATCAAATCAAAGACTAACTATTTAATAAAAATATTAATAATCAATATTATAACAATAATAAACATAAAAAAAACTATAAATTACTCAACTTTATTCTAATCCACAACAAACCCATAGCTAATCAAGCACAAAAATAATCAAAACATATAATTAATCCCATAATCAAGAAAATCAAGAACAGTAATAAAAAAAATTGGGGAAAATACAAAAACAACAAAATAAACAAAATTACTAACCTTTTTGTTAAAATTTGAATACCCAATTGAATGAATAAGTTGTAATTAAGATGAATTATTGTTTGATTAAGGAATTTGTGATTTGTGTGTTTCTAGGGTTTGGTTTGGTTGATTAAATTTTTGTTATTTGTTGGATTATTTAAGAAAATAAATGGTAAATGTGTGAATATATATGGGGATGAGGGGTAGAAAGGTAATTAGAGAGATGGCTTGAAGCTAAAAAAAGGGATAGGGGTGCGTAATGCGCGCAGTCGTACAGAAGAGGCGTAATTCGTGTGGGAGAGAAGTTTTATCTCACTTGATGCCTTTGTTCACGCGTTTCTTTAGAGCGTGTATTGCACTCTCTTGTTTTAGTTTTTTTTTTTTTTTTTTTTTTTTTTTTTTTTTTGTGTTAATGACTATTTATATTGAGGTGCATTTAGGCTACAAACGAATCGAACGAATATGAATAAGGTTTTGTTTGTGTTCATTTGATAAGAAAATAATGTGTTCATAAACACTTACTGGACATGATTTTTTGTTTGTGTTTATTTGTTAAGGAAATGAATGTGTTCATGTTCGTGTTAGTTTGTATTTGTTTGTTAATTTTATGTACCAAACAAAAGTGAACGTAAACAAACACAAATGAACATTCATAGGCGCACAAAAAAGTGAAGTAATACTAATACGTAATACATTACTAATATTTATTAAATAATAGATTTCTAAGAATTTTGAAGTACTTAAATAAAAAAATAAAAGTTAAAAAAAACATAATGAACTATCAAACATAAATAAACACATTACCGAACGTTCACGAACATAAACGAATGAATGCAACCCATGTTCGTGTTCGTTTGTTTAGCTAAACGAATGAAATTTCTTGTTTGTGTTCGTTCATTTTTTAAACAAACGAACTTCCTGCCAAACGGTTCACGAACTGTTCGTCAAACGTTTGGTTCTTTTGCAGCCCTAGGTGCATGTTAACAGGGGTGAGGAGAAAACCAAAAAAGTGAACCGAAACTGAAAAATAGATTTAACTAAACCAAAAAAATAGAACCGCATAAAATACCGAACCTAAATTAAGTGTGTATCAACATAAATTTGGTTGATCAACAATAATCAAGTTACTAAAGAAGAGCAATCATCCACAATAACCGAGTTAGTGATAACTAATGTCTTCGGAGAACACATGAAACAAAGATATGAACTGCCCTAAGACTACGGGGAGAACTGCATGTCCCGAGTTAATGGTAACCTTAGGAGTTCTTTACTAAGGTTTTACAATCAATAGAACTTACCGTTAGTGGTAACCAAACAACATCCAACCATATTAAGCGTCAACTGATATTCTCGTACCTAAAGAGTTGTGTTGTTTCAACAAAACGTTATGATGATTTCACATTTACATAAGGAAGGTTCGTTTATATGTTTTGCATACAAATTTGTGTATAAGTATCAGGGGTTGCATCATAGATCCAAGGGCAAGAGCTATTGGAAGTTGTTTTGGATTTTTATGATTGATAGAATTATAGAAAATTACATGTGAATTTGTCATAAATAGTAAGTGTCTATCAACATCAATTTGGGTGATCAACAATAAACTGTAATGAAGAAGATCAATCATCCGCAATAATTAAGTTAGCGATAATTGAGTTTAAGGGAGTTCCTTTTTTTTTGAACGGCAAGTGGTGCAACCGGTGGAGCTCCGGCTAACACCCTGGGCCAGCCTGTACTGATTACCCATTCCACGTGGATTGGGGATCTCCCCAGGTGGAACCCCCACATGTGGTAAATATGGCTCCGACAAGAATCGAACCCTCAACCTCCACATGACCTCCACTTTAACTCTCCCAATTTTCACCAATTAAGCTAGGCTTCATCGGCGAGTTTAAGGGAGTTCCTCATTACGGCTTTACAGTCAACAAAAGTTACACTTAATGATAACCAAATAACGACCAACCGTTTTAAGCGTTAAGATATATTCTTTTGCATAAAGAATTGTTTTATTTCAACAAATCGTTGTGATATTACATAAGGTTTTTTTTTTTTTTTTTTCATATGAATTTGGGTACAAGTTTTTATAGGAACAAACATAAACGCCACATCATGCCCAACGCCCTCGTCTTGGTCCTGTGCCTGAGTGCATCAGGTGAGACAAGTATAAATACCCACAACACTAAAGTTTCACCACACACACTTAAAACTTAGATATCTCATTCATTTAACTTTATAATTAAATATTATTATATTACACATTATTATAATATTTAATTCGTAAATTTCCAACACAAACATAATAGTTCTTGTTTTCTCTTTCCATTATATGATGGAAGATTTTAAATGTATCAAAATATTTAACCCTTAAAGTATATTAAGAGAAATTATCCATGCAATTCCAACCTATACTTATCTTTCACTACATACTATACTTAAATCTTATACTTATCGCCTTTAATGCGATATAATAGTATCTTTCACTACATACTATTATCTTTTACATACTAGTTGTGTTTATAAAAATTGTATGTACTAAAATTAATTAAAACTTGTTTTATTTTAAACTTGCCCCCAGTAAAGGCAAAGCTATATACTTTTGAGACCCCAATTCAACGGCCTCATGGATTCTTTGTTGTACGTACCGTTGAAAGTGACCCAAATATTTGTGTTAGTGCTTTGCCATCAAATTTTGACCTTATATTAAAGTTATTAATTAAATAAAATACCGATTATTTTCATAAATAGCAAATAAATATATAAGATTCTCTTCTTAATATATATTTTTCTTTATTGATGATAATATTATCACCATTCAATTGTAATTATGGTAGAGCATTCACGGCAACATGTTTTGTTTATTGTGTAAAACTATATTATGCGGGTGTTTCTTGAGATAGACAAATCTAATATGAAGTGACAAAATGCGTGTACTGTAAAAACATATGTCGTTTTTCAGGAAATTTTTTTAAAGGATCAACACTCGATAACTCACAAAACCTACTTCTAATTCTACATGTGAACATTTTGCTCGAGTGAAGTCTCTGTGTACAACTTTGTTACTTCCTCCACACATTCTAAAGCTGTTATGTGAACCGGGAAAACAACAACCGAATTAAGTTCAAATGATATGTCATGATGATTAATTTAAGAGGCATGCATAGTGGGTAATTAAATCACTTATCAGCTTGAGATTACCTGATGTCTAAGAATTATAGGTTACATCTAACCGGTTTATCAATCTTTGTAATCAATGTTTCTAGCAAGACCAATCAAAATACTAAAATAAAATTAGATTATTCCCAAACTAACTAATCTGTGAATGTATATGTAGTTAGCGGGTTCTTATATGTTATAGTAGGTTCAAAAAGCATATATATTATCTTAACAATATTAGTGACACTGGACATCAGGGTCGGCCATTAAGGGGTGCGGTGTGACACCCCAGGAAAATCCCACATCGGTCGTGGCCAGGAGAGATCATTGGTTCATATGTAATCCAATGCCTTTTAAATCACCAACGCGTTTTGGTGATTTAAGCGTGCTCAGGTGAAAGCAGTATCAGGATGGGTGACATCCTTGGAAGTCTCCATCGGGGCAACAAAAAACAAATTCGTGAGCTCTGGATGTGCAACCCATTAGGGCAAAGCGGACGATATTGGTAGTGAGAGGGGCCGGGTGTGACATGCGGGGAGGACTCCCGGCCCGGGCCCAATTTCTCGGGGGCACATTGACCCTCTGGCAATCCAAAATTTCTTAACAGTGATGTCCTTAATTCGATGTATTTTTGTATGTTTGAGCCCCAAAATTCTTAATCAAGTATTAATCAAAGTGAAGGGTAGTTTATATAAAACATAAAGTAAAGAAATCTTGAGAGAGGTTAAAAATTAAAGAAGAAAATGAAATAGTTTGAGAAAAAAATTGCAGGTTTATTAATGAGTGTAGGACTAGAGAGGATGAAGAAGATGAAATTAAGAGGACTCACACTTGGTTGTTTTTACTTTTTACCGGCTGGTTTTGATTTCCTTTTTAACTTTTATTTTTGTTGTGAAACAAATTTTTTTAATAGCCAAACTTTCACCCATTTATATTTTCACCCTTTATGGGATTCGAACTCCCAGCCTCCCCTAAGAGGGTTTATTCCCTCAACCGTTAGACTACAACCTACGTGGGAAATAAAATTTGATCCATCAATTTGATATAACTTTAATTGTAGCTTAAAAAATAGTTTACATTATTTATTTCGTTAAGGCCTAAAGTTAAGGGACACAATTTTTACAGCTCGGTCCGAGAACCTAAATTTTCAGGGTCAGCCCTGCTGGACATGATTAATGAATTACCTAAACACATTGTGTTTTTTTCTGCATGAACAATTCATTAAAAAGTCATTTTTTCGTTTTTTGGATAACACTATGGTGCTCGTTGAAAGATAATAAAACGCTCATTAATTTGGTGTCTTTTTTTAATAAAAATTCGTGTATAAACGTTACTAACGTCTAAAAATTATGTTGGGGAGGGGGATAATAAAAAGATAAAGAAAAAAATATTAATTAACATCTTTGAAATTTTAAAATAATAGTTATCTTTATTTATCTATATCTATATCTATATCTATATCTATATCTATATATATATATATATATTGCAAAGGGATTAATCCTACATGTCATACTCTTATGCAATCTCTTCTTTAAGAGATGTCACATAGGATGTGATGTGGCAACTATAAACCAATTAAAAAAAAAAAAAAGAAACAGATATGATTTAACCTAATCTATTATAATCTTTAACCTAATCTATTAAATACATAATCTACTAAATCTAAATATTAAACCTTTATTATTTTATCTCTCGTGTTTCCTCCCATAACTTTTAAACGTTAATATCTTTTATATACGAGATTTTTTAAAGAAAAAAATTACACCAAATTAACGAGCGTTTTATTATCTTTCCAACGAGTACCATAGTGCTATATAAAAAACGGAGAAAAATATGACTATTTTTTGTAACCCGACAGGTATTGTGTCGGGTTTGAGATTAGTTTAAAAAAATTGTGGGTTTGGGTCGGGTCTGGGATTAGGTGATACCCGACCCGATTACCCGAAACAACATACCCAAATACCCGAACTACATACCCGATCATATACCCATGAATTTTTTAACGCATCACATAACCCTTAGACTAATGCGTTCGATATTTCAATAATTAACTTTTTTTTTTCTTATTTCATGTTAGTTCTTTTTAGAATGATCGCTTACAAACTTTCGAATTCATTTGTAATGGCATTAGATTTATACCCTGGCGTAGAGATTCGTTTTTTTATATTTGAATATGATATCTTATGGGAGAGATTTGTTTAAAATAATAATAATATATTTTATTTTGTTATATTAGATATTTCAACCCGGGACGCTCCCAGGATAAAAACTAGTTAAAATATAATTATAAAAGGATTTTAGAGAGAAATCAAAAGGTATGAAGGTCTCACCTAGTACCAAATGTCACACCTCTTTTCATACTTTACTCTTAAAATCATCACACCTACACTTCGAAGGATTTAAACCCAACCATTTGGTTTGTATTAAATGTTTTTTTTTTTTTTTTATATTCATCATGTTTTCAGAAATGTTTGAGATATAAAACATATAATTTAAACCCTATTTACTAAATACTTATGTACAAGCAATATTCATTTGTATATTTCATTTGCATTAAACCAATTAGTACTTAAATATGTATTAGTATTCCACTACAAGCAACACTACAAAGATCATGTAAATGATCATTAATGTTATCAAATAAAAATTTATGAGATTATATATTTCCATACTCTTGACTTCAATTTGTTTTACAAGAAGTTATTCTTTTATTTTTGGAGTGTTATTGAGTCTTACCAAAACACTAATAACAAAAAGCTCAAAGGTAGGGGTGAGCAGAATTGGGCCGGACCGAAAAGAAACCGAGAACCGACCCGAAAATACATGAAAACCGATCCGGGTCTGCAATGTAGGTTATGTTATCGGTCCATTAAATCTGCTCCACCCGGTTCTCGGGTCGGGTCATTCCAGATCAACAATGAAACCGAAAAAAAAAAAAACAAAGGACCGAATATAAGTTATAATTTTAACTAACCTGCAATATTTTAGCAATCATGGGCCTAACCTAAATGCCTAATACAATGGACAACATACAGCTAATGTTCTTATACACATATTTAAACCATTCTTTGACCTATCATACTAATATGCAAGAACAAGAGGCTGCCATCTGCTCTGGCTCTGCAACCTGCAATCAGAAAACAGTTTATCTAGTAATCTTGTTTCTTGTATATTATTAAACATATTGCATACTTTATAGATATCACCAATAAAGTTTGGTTCTTTATGAATTTTATAAATATAAACGATGGGATCATATATATGGCTGCACATATTCACATTAGGACAAACATTAAACATATAACAATCATAAGACTATATGTTGTGTGATCGGGTTTTATTGGGGCTTGGAAAATGTGATGCAACTTATACGCCACGTTACACAAAGCTTTCACATTTTAGCCCTATTGTAGGCTTCACACATTAGCACCCCTAGTGCCCTTCTTCTCTCCTTTTTGCAGCCTTCATTCCCCTCTAACAAGCATCGCCAACCCTTCACCATATTCCCACCAATGCATCCAAAAAGCGCCTTGCACTGGTTTCCGTGCCACCCGTGATTACATTTGGCACCTGCGCTGCTCTGACATGACAGGGCTTCCACACCCACAATTGATGGCCCAGAAACACAAGTACATCAATTGTAAATTTGTTCAAACCATATTTATACCAAGATATAGAGGGTGTTTGGGATTGCTTTTTGAAAACTGATTATGCGTTTTGCTGCAGTATGGGTGGAGCTGCTTTTATATTATTGCATTTTAGTAGCCTAAAAATCTATTTCAAAACTCAACCCCAAACACTAAAAACTGATTATTTACGTTTTCAAAACGCAATAATCTAAAAATCCATATTAAAACTCGACCCCAAACACCCTCATAATATAACAGTTATCAATTCTCTAATCGTATTCATTTTCAACTTTCCATAACTATTTTTTAGGGTTTTATTTACATCGTGATAATTTGATTAAATAATGATTAGGTGAGCCTATGTAGACACAAAGCTTTCACATTTTAACCCTATTGAATCACATGTGATCATGAAACCATAACTATTTTATTGTTTGGTATGATTGCTTAGAAAATCTGGTATCACAAAAGATGTTGAAATATTATTGATAAATGACGTGGAAAATCTTTAAAGAACTATAAATCTTGAGTAAATTATCAAAACAATCCCTGCTTTTTGGGCCAATATGTCTGTCCAGTCCAATCTTTTAAAAATTTGCTTGAACACTCCCTGATCTTCAAGAAAATAGGGCAATTCAGTTCGACCATTTAACCCAGTTAAATTTTCTCAGTTAAGTCAGGGGCATTTTCGTCTAATTATGTATAAATTCATCTTCTTCCCCCATTTCTTCTTCCCTGATTAGACCCACCATCTTCACCACCACTACCCACCATCTCCTCCACCTTTCACCACCACCACCACTACCCATCATCTCCTCCACCTTTCACTACCACCACCACCCACCAACTATCTCACCCTCTGTTTCTGGTTTCTACTCAGGTACCCATTCAATTCACACTTTATAATATTTGTATTCCATTGTTTCCTTCAATTTATTTCATTAATTTCGTCTTCACCATCGCCTCAATCGCCTTCCCTCTACTTGTGTTGGGTACATGATTATGGCCACTGTTAACTCGTATCCCCTTCCTCCATTTGTATGATATCCCATTTTATAACTTTTCACAGTATTGTTGTTTATCACTAGATCTAAATTAATAATAAGCATCAGGTTCAATTGGAGCATCTTTCATTTTTCATGAAGAAATTCACGAAGTACAAAATTCACGAGAGGGTTAAGGCCAAAGTTTTAAAGGTGTTTAACATTTACATGATATTTTGAATTGGAGCATCTTTCATTTTTCATGATCACTTTTTTCAAAGCTGTATGTAGGCTACAATCAGTGTATTGATCAAGTGACTTTTTATCTTCAATTTGTCATTCGATTGATGAAGAAAGACGAAGAATATCCCTAGGGATGAAGGAATCGTATTTTGATACCAATACGGATGTTGGATCGCCTGCAGATCATGGATCAGATTTATCCAATGAGAGTGATTCTGAGTCAGATGATGGAACCCCTTTCGAGTTCCAGAAGTCACTGATTCTGTCTGGGAATGGGAATCATCCAGTGTTAGCTGAAGTGGAATCAAGGCCTTCTGTCCTTCCACTTGATGTTCCTTTGGATGAAACAGAGGATTCCCCAATGGACGATGATGCAGGTGCTCAAAGTCCAGAAGCTCCTGATAATGTAACCAAAACGAGTGAGAACAAAGTTAGACGCACCAAGAAGAAAGAGGTGGTGAAAGGTGGAGGAGATGATGGGTAGTGGTGGTGGTGAAAGGTGGAGGAGATGGTAGGTAGTGGTGGTAAAGATGGTGGGTCTGACCAGGGAAGAAGAAATGAAGAAGAAGATGAATTTATACCTGATTGGACGAAAATGCCCCTGACTTAACTGAGAAAATTTAACTGAGTTAAGTGGTTGGACTGAATTGCCCTATTTTCTTAAAGATCAGGAAGTGTTCAAGCAATTTTTAAAAAATTGAACTGGACATGCATATTGGCCCAAAAGTCAGGGACTGTTTTGGTAATTTACTCGTAAATCTTTTGATCTAATAATGCTATACATATGTTGATGCTCAGAAGGAAAACTACAGACTACTTATTCACCAAACATGAACTAAAATAACGATTGAAACGCTTACCATGCATCTTTATATGATTGCAAACCTAATGGTTATAGCCTATAGGTGTAAACAATTAGTTATCGGTACTAAAGAATATTAAGGGTTGTTTGGTAGCCTCTTAATGCTCTTAATGGTTAATGGTTGTTAAAGGACTTACCATACATCTTTATTTGATTGCAAGCCTAATGGTTATTAGCCTATAGGTGTAAACATTTAGTTATCAGTACTAAAGAGTATTAATGTTTGTAAAATTGTTTGTTTAACTTTTTCCGTATCATATAGAAATTGGGTTTTACAATGAGTCAAAACAACAAATTACCATACATGGGATTGTAATGCGTTGGACGATAATTATCACATATTTTTTACTAGTTGTTTACTACTTCGTGTAGACATGTTAGACGCTGTTTTGTTTGTGGGTGATGCAATTAAATTTTGGGGTTTTTTGCTAGCTTCTGAATGGTTATTAAAAGGCTGTATCTGAATGGTTCATAGTCTCTTAATGATTAAGATGTAATTTTAAGTATAAATAGTTAAGAGGTAACATCTTAATAGTTACCTCTTAACCATTCAGAGGTTATAGACCGTTAAGAGGTAGGCTCTAAATAGTCATTAAGAGGCTACCGAACAGTCCATTTATCTTATAGGACGTTAATATTGCACTTAATTGTTTTTAGTACTTTCAATTTTGGGTGGAATACATTGAATACATGATATTATAGGGTTATGATCAAATACACAGTGAAAGAAAACTAAGAAGTCGTAGAAAGGGTATCAAACAGACTCTGATTGAACTCATTCAAGCGGCATTGGAACCGTCTCATCTTACCTAACGATTTAGGTTTTTAGGTTTCGATTTTTAGCTTGTAGTTTTTAGAATTTACGTTATATCATTGTGTCTTTTATGTAGCAGTGTCTTGTTCTTATGTTTTTCATTTTGTCATTTTTGCAATTCATTGTGTTTTTTTCTTCAGCATTGTGTTATATTTTGTGGCTCGTTGTGTCATATTTCGTGATCTATTGTGTTTTTTGTATCATTCTCACCCTTCTCATTTTTGTTACACTCAGTGGCGTAGCTTTTAAAGGGCGCGGAGGGCGGCCGCCCCCCCCCCCCCCCCCCGAATTTTCGCTCATAAGTTTCGATTATATAGTATTCGTATAGAATTTTTTTGGTATAGGCAGTTTCGACCCCCCGAAATTGGTTTTTGACCCCCCGAAACTAGTGATTTTCGACACCGTGGTGACTTCCGACCCCCCAATATTTCGGGTCAAGCTTCGCCACTGGTTACACTGAGGAATAATTTAACCCTAATATTACATCATAGCTTATTTTAAGCCACTATCTTAATATGTGTGAATAAAAAAAACAATGATTCTTTATGAAGTGCACGTCTGCTCTTCTAAATTCACTAATTCATAACAACTAGAAATTAAGGAATTAGGAAGAAAGAAATACGCCATATCCTAAAACAATGGTCGACTTTGTTTTGCAAGTTTTTATATACTGTCTACAATAAGGATTAGTTAAGATGAGCTATCAAAGTAATCCCAATTATTGAACTTGTCAAAGACGTGACTCAACAAAAAGATAGGTTAAATGATTTGGTGTAAAATGTGAACAAGTTACTTAGAACTACAAGCGCTTTATCGCTTATGCGTTCAATAGTTTGCGTCATACATCGAAACCAATATGTTCTTACATTGTTTGTGTCATATATTCGTATGTATATGTGTATGTATGTATGTATGTATATATGTGAACATATGAGTTATGATCCCACCATGAACACATATTAATGTTGATCAATGAGTATTACGTTAAACAATATCTACCTACAACCTTGATTACATATATAGCGATCACGTTGATCAACTGTTATTAAGTTGAAATTATGTTTCCTTGGCATAGTAGGGAACATCTTTGTCACGCTCATAGGTTCACCATTTCTATTCTTCAAGCAATATTTGGTTTGGTTAATGTTAATTTAATAACATCCACAGAGAACTTGGACACTTGGTTAGCATCCACATTTGTCTAAGAAAATAAGAATCTCAGAGGCAAATAAAATGATACATACAACTCTCTTTAGTAAGTCTCCAATTACAAAAAGTTGTGGAATCATAGCGCTATGTGCAATAGTAGTTTGTCAACAGATTGACACACGTATACGAACGAATTTTTCTGTCATTACCGATACCATACGAGGTTAGAAACTTAGAATGGGTGATACGTGAAACAGGATTGCGTGCGTGCCTACACATTCAATATATTTTAGTTGGCTACCACTGAAGAGACGAGTTCTGATGATATGCAAGTGAAACATGATATGTGACTACCGATTAGGTAGATGATGATCATACATTTACCAAAACATTATTGCGAATAATTTGATGATACATGAGCAAAAGTGGATACGAGCATGGCAGCTCGCAGAGTCCTAGAAACCAAGGGTTTGTGTTCAATAAAATAGATTTTGCGATTCAAAACGGGATAGCGGCGTAGCTTGTTGCTCGCTTACCCACTATCCAGATGTGACGATGTGTTTTGTTTTGTTTTGTTTGTTTGTTTTTTTTTTAATGATGAAATATAGCATGGCATAAAATGACAATAAAATTGAATAATACACATTTATTTTACTAAATTCTAAAGAAGTCAATAAAATTCATGTGTCAACATATCTTACAAACGAAAGAAATCGTACCGCTGTTGCTATTTTTATAAGAAAAATAAAAGATATGTGTTTGTTAGGGTAAAGTTATCCTAATGAGAAGAATACAAAAAATATAATAGATTACGAAATAACACAGTGAGTGATAAAATATACCACAATGTCAATAAATATAACAAAATGCCAAGAAAAAAGACACAATAAATCATAAAAATAACACAACGCAATATAAAAGACACAATAATATAACACAAATTCTAAAAACTACAAGTTAAAAATCCAAAAAATCGAAATCCTAAAACTAAGATCGTAGAGTTTGATGGGACGATTCCAATTCCACTTGAATGAGTTTAATTGGACTCTGTTTGATACCATTTCTACAACTTTCCATTTGTCTTTTACTGTATATTTGATCATAACCCACGTTTGTTATTATACTAAGAATTTTCATATTTGATTACTAGAATATAATTAAAATGTTTAATTATTAATCAACATTTGGATCTTGGCATGGCAATCTGAGATAACAATGAATGTATTTTAGTTTTTGGACTACATTTTGTGCAAGTACACAATTCAATGCATGATGTACCACCATTCACATACATTATTAACTTACTTTTTGTTACATACCCACAAATGAAACAAACATCCAACACCTTCCAAATAAAAGTACCATCTATATTCATATGTCCACCACTTGTACCTTCACATAATCAGCAGGCCAGTTTAACTTGTAGTTTGTCACATTCAAGCTTCTATTTTATTTATTTATTTATTTATTTTGTACATTTGTTTCGTATTATTAATATTAATACCACAACATTAAAGATAAATAGTGATAACCAATTCTCATTTTGTGTTAAAAAAAGAAAGATGAGTTTCTCACCACCATCACCTCCATCCTTCAATCTAACACAACCCTTTGCATTTCCTCCCAACTTGCTACCCGATGAAGCAAGCCCCGAATGGATGAACAAAGCCGACAACGCGTGGCAGCTCGTGGCTGCAACGCTAGTCGGCCTGCAAAGTGTCCCGGGGCTAATGATCCTGTACGGTGGTGCTGTCAAGAAGAAATGGGCAGTGAATTCGGCTCTCATGGTGTTGTATGCTTTCGCAATGGTGCTTGTTTGTTGGGTTTGTTGGGGGTATCGGCTTTCCTTCGGGGATGAACTTATTCCTGTTTGGGGAAAAGCTGATATCGCCTTAACGCATAAGTACCTTTTCGAACAAGCGTTTCTTGGGATGTTTCCAAATGCCACGATCGTGTTTTTCCAGTTTGTTTTTGCTGCGATCACTTTGATTTTAATCGCGGGTGCAGTTTTGGGTCGGATGAATTTTTATGCATGGATGTTGTTTGTACCACTTTGGCTAACGTTTTCTTACACGTTTGGCGCGTTCACGATTTGGTCTACGCAAGGTTGGCTCAGTAAAATGGGAATTATCGACTTTGCTGGTGGTTACGTTATACATTTATCCTCGGGCGTTGCCGGTTACACCACTGCTTATTGGGTATTTTCCATATTTTTTATAACCTCACAAACACGTTTAGCTAAATGGGTCATGTTTGTGTCAGCCCAGCAAGTTCATTGGTTGCCCATTCAACCCATGTATTTATTATTTAATATGTTTTATGTAACCATTTGGTTTTTTCTTATGCTAAAACTATCAAAGTTATGACCATCAATATGGAAAAATAAAAATATTTTTTTTTGTCTTAAAAAAAAAAAAAAAAAAAAAAAAAACACTGTAAAGTTAATAGTTAATGCAATAATGTTTATATAATAAAACAATTTATATGGTCTTAAACAATGAACATTTTATGAGACTTTTGACCCAGTCTACATTCTATAAAAACTTGCTGACAGAATAATATACAGGTTGGTCCTAGGTTAACCATGGACAGGGAGAACTTTCCTCCCAACAACATTATTATGATGTTAGCGGGCGCGGGTCTGTTATGGATGGGCTGGACCGGGTTCAATGGCGGATCGCCGTACGCGGCTAGCACAGATGCTTCCTTAGCCGTGCTGAACACACACGTCTGTGCGGCTACAAGCCTCCTCACGTGGTTAATATTCGACATAATTTTCTTCAAGAAACCATCGGCTTTTGGTGCGGTTCAGGGCATGATCACGGGCCTAGTTTGCATCACCCCTGGAGCCGGGGTGGTGCAAGGATACTCGGCCATTATAATGGGCGTTTGCGCGGGCTCAATCCCATGGTTCACAATGATGGTGGTAAACAAGAGAGTTAAACTGCTACAAAAAGTCGACGACACGATGGGGATGTTGCACACACACGCTGTTGCGGGTATCCTGGGCGGTATCCTAACGGGCTTGTTTGCTGAGCCTCATTTGTGCAAACTGTTCTATGGAAGTTTGAACAAATACATGGGTTTGCTCCACGGGTTGCATCTCGGGACGTCAGAAAGTATTCACTGGGGAGTTAGGCAAATGGGAATTCAACTGCTCGGGATTTCGTTTGTTTTGGTGGTTAATATTGTTATGACAAGTTTAGTGTGTTTATTTGTGAGACTATTTGTGCCGTTGAGGATGACCGATGATGAGTTGGAAGTAGGTGATGAGGCGGTTCATGGTGAAAAAGCTTACGCTATTTCGGGACAAGGAGAAAAGATCGAGATACCGATGTACTCGAGTTATTACAATGATATTGAAACTCCAAGCAAAGTTGGTGTAAATTCTGTTGAGTAGCAATGAGAATTATGCGCGATATCAATTTTTTGACATAAAAAATCAATATCCGCATCGTAAAACATATACCTTCACATAGTTGGATTATTATACGCGTTATTCGTTCTAAATGATACAAATGTGTATATAAAATTGATCATCTCTACCTATGTTGTCTATGGGAAGGTAAGACTTTGTTTGAAGCAGTTAAAAAACTGTACAGCACCAAAGGGCATTATACCAAAATTGATTATTTTCTACAGAAAAAAAGGAACAAAATACCTTGTAAATGATGCTCATGGTTACTTGAAAGAAGTAAATTGCGGTTTAAATGAGCCGCACCAAATGTAACTGGTAACGAAAGCTGTTCTTGGTCCCTCAAAAATCCTACATTCCTGGAAAACAACATTGAGTTTGGTGTTATTAAACCAGAATTAACCATGGGCACAAATTAGTCTTTGGCCAGGTGGTATCTGCATAGTTATCAAAGGCGTCGGGCGCAAAAAAAAACGATGGCCTAAGAAAAAAAAGCGAACAAAGAAAAAGAGTATAACTATATTACCTATTAGAAAACTCTTCAAATAAAGCAAACAAAAGCTATTATATAACATTTAATATTATCTAATTAGTATCAAAAGTTTTAAAATGTTAATGTATTAGTGTATAAAAGTAGCATTCCTTAAATACAAGTAGAATCTGCCTGGAATCTAGTCATAATTTAGAGAATTTAGCTCGAAACTCTCCAAAATTTGGAAATCTCATCGGAATCTGCCACTAAACCATCATCTGAAGAATTAAAGCGCAATTGCCTCGACTTAAAGCACCATTGCATTGCCTCGCGTAAAAAATGGGCCTAGGCGCAAGAGGCGATGGTTTTTAACAACTATGGGTATTAGTAAATCCCACTAGGCTAAAGGCTAAATTATAGAGATTCAAAGGGATCAAAACTATCTTCGCCCCAACCATACTTAGTTATGTTTATCTCTAATGGGTCAATTGGGTTAAAAGTGTATTTTTATTGCATAAAACCTCCAAAATCTGTTTGTTCAAATATTATCGTGTTATTAAAATTTAACATTATTTTAGTAATCATATTTGACATAAGAATTTAAAAATTAAAATAAACCAACATTCTACATTTATCCATTTTGTAAAAGTTTTATATATTCATATCATTTTCCAAATCGATATGTAGTCCGTTTGACTTTGAAAGTCAAACCATTTATATGCAATAATTAGTCAGTAGTTTGAGATATATCTGTAAGCCCATTTCTCTGATATAAACACTTTTTGCTATATATTTAATTTTTCACAGTCTTTAGACACAAATCTGTATACCCAAAAGAGACATAGTTTGACTTTTGGAGTCAAACTGTACTTTCCTAATGCAGTTTTATGAGTTATGTCATTTGATATAAGGACCAAAACATTAACACATTTGATGAGCACATATCTTTCTAAGGGTATAGAAGAATGTCAGTTATTACCATTAACCAACAAGATTAGAGTACAGTTCATTTTTTACCATAAACAATTAGAAGTTGAAAATATATTTCGACTCACAGGTTTAACATATTGTTGTCTGTTGAACTATCCATCGATATTGGATCCTCTAATTTTGACACGTCCTGACCCAGTGACATAAAGTAGATACTTAAAGCAAAACGAAGCACTCGTAATTTTGGAAATGCTAACAATCATTAAGCGGATAAAAAACATTCAATTGCATGACATAAAGTAGCAAGTGCATCATAATGTACCTCTAATGCTACACGATAGATAGACGAGGTTCTCTATCAACGAAAGGGTGAAAGATCCAGTCAATCGACCTCATCCAGTGTCGTCTAAAGTCAAACCATCGTACTAACAAACTCATATTTAAATCGAAGCTTCCATCATCGAGTCAGCCCCTTTGACTTTACCCGTAACAAGAATATCATACGTTCTATCATCAGGTACGAGACCTCTATCCAGCATCTCATCATGCAATTTAAACGCCTCTTGCAACTTACCCTCCCTAAAATACCCTCCTATTAACGAGTTATAAATAACTACATTAGGAACGATACTCTTTTTATCCATCTCTTCCAAGATTTTACGCGCATTCTCAACTTGACCTTTATTACAAAGGCCATTGACCAAAACCGTATACATAATGTCATCCGGCACAATGTTCTTTGCGAGCATCTCTGTATACAAATCAGAAGCAGAAACTATTTTTCCCGCTTTAAGCAACCCATCGATCAAAGTAGTGTAAGTCGGTAAATCACATAATATCCCCTCGTTGACCATCTTCTTGTGAAAGTCAACAGCTTCTTCTATGTTATCAACATCCCGGAATCCACTTATGATGCTATTATATATAGCCGTATTCGGATACAACCCAACTTCATAAAGCTCGTTAAAGATTTCGCGAGCCTTTCCTATGTCCCTAATTTTGCAAAATCCATTGATTAAAACACCATACGACACGACATCCATTTCAAGACCTTTGCTTTTCATCTCATTCCTCATCTTCAAAGCAAGATCCATGTTTTTGCATTTGCAAAAACCGTGAATCAAAGAAGTGTACGTGACAACATTAGGAGAAACCCCGGCTTTATGCATATCAGTATAAACCGCCAGCGCGGAATTAATATCACCCTCTTTGACAAAACCATCTATAATACTATTGTACGTCATACACGTTGGATTAAAACCTCTTTCCGTTACTTTCTTCAACATTAAACTAGCCTCGGACGTTTGACCAACTTTGCATAAACCATTAATGACTATATTGAACGTGTAGTCAGACGGAAGAAATCCCAAGTCCACCATTTGGTCAAAGATGGCTAAAGCTTCCTCGCTTTTACCTTTCCTGAAATACCCGTCAATTAAAATACTATAAGTGATGACATTAGCTTTAAAACCCCTTTCTTGCAACGTGTTAAACAAATCTAACGCCGCATCCATATTTCCACTTCTACAATAACCGAGTATCATGTTGTTATACGAAACAATTGTTGGAAAAATTCCATCTTTCACCATCCTGTCGAACACATCACACGCTTCATCCACTTTATTCACTTTACAAAGCCATGAAATAAGATTATTATACGTAAACACATTCGCAACACCGGTTTCAACCGCTTCTTCAAAGAGCTTCTTTCCTTCATCTATCATACTAGATTCAAAAAATCCAATGATTAACGAATTCACATTGTAAACATTAGGCTTAATACCTTCATTTTTCATTCGCGTGTACAACGCAAATCCTTTTTTGACATTCCCATTGTTGCAACACCCTTCAATCAACACAGAGTAAGTGATCTTATTCGGACAAAGACCATCTTTAACGATCTTTTTCAACAACCTTAACGCACTATCAAGATCTCCCTTAACACAATATCCCTTCATCAAACTAGTGGCAACCACTATATTCATTCGAATCCCGTTACTAACCATTTTATTTTTTAACCTTAACGCATCCACCATACGTCTCTGCTTCACACAAGCTCCAATCACGTTCGTATAAGTCCCCTCAGACGGAACCCATCCTTTACCTTTCATCTCATTCAACAACACACAAGCCAAAACAACATCCGCCTTCTTACAAACCGCATAAATAGCCGTACTATACGTCATCGCATCAAGCTCAACCCCATTCTTCTTCGCATCCAAAAAACACCGTACACCCGCTTCAACATCCCCCTCTTTCAAACACGCACGAATCATGACACGAACCGTCGCACTATCATACAAAATCCGCTTTCCCACTATCTCATCAAACAAATCCCTCGCCTCCCTAACCATATTATTCCTAATCAATGCATTCAAAAGAAATTGAACATATGCAACACAAGGAACAACATTGTGTTCCACCATTTTCCTAAAACAAACAATCGCATCGTCCACCCGACCCGACCGCACAAAACTACACAACAAATAATTAACAACTCTAGAATTTAAACTATGATCAAACTTAAACCTCTTAGCAATATCAACAACATGGGAAACAAACTTATCAGTGGTCTTATCATTAACCAAACACTCTAAAACATATTTATTAGTAATCTTTTTAGCAGTTGGATAATAATGTGGTGAAGACACAAGAATATGAACAAGAACAAGGAAAGACTCATGCTTTATGTGATCTGAGACAGACCCATTTGTTGTGGCACATTGAAAGTGGTGCAGAGCTAGAGATGGGTTGTTTTTATGGGAAAAAATGAGGTTTGTGAGATGGGTTTGGGTAAAAAATGGATCTTGTGAAATGGGTATTTCAGTTTGTTGAAAAGATTGGATTTTTATGGTGGGTTTATTGTTGGGGGTTGAACAGAATGGTGAAAGGGTTTGTTTGATTGATAGAGGGAAGCGAGGTCTCATGGTTGATGATGATGATGATGATGATGATGATGATGATGATGATGATGATGATGATGATGATGATGATGATGATGATTCTGTTGAGTGTTTGTTTCTGCAAAAGATGTGCAGACCCAAAAACAAAACCCTAGTTTTTGTTGAAGTGATGTTAAGAAAAGTTTGGATATATTAAAAGAAAAATAAAAAATACTTGGGAAATTTATTTATGTATTTACTATTTTACTAGCTTTTATCCCGGGAGCGTTCCAGTGTTAAAAAATATAACAATTCTAATAATACTAATACTAATCAGTGGCGAAGCTTGACCCGAAGGTTCGGGGGGTCGGAAGTCACTAGTTTCGGGGGGTTGAAAACCAGTTTCGGGGGGTCGAAACCCTATATTTTCAAAATTTTCTATACGAATACTATATAATCGGAACTTCTGCGCGAAAATCCGGGGGGTCGGCCGCCCCTCCCCGCCCCAACTATCCTGCGCCACTAATACTAATAGTAATAATTATTACCCTTGTAATTAAATAAATAAAAAAATAACCTTGCTATAAGGTGACACCATGTGTTGCAGTGTTGCGCGATTCTTTCTCGGAGCTTCTCTTGATGAAGTATACATATACATCTTTAAAAGAGTAAAATTCCAATGAAAGCATGGCGATTGAACTGAATTTCAACATCGTAGATAAGAACCTGGTTTAAAAGAAAAAACATTATTAATGAATAACCTGAACACTTTTTGTTTTTTTCCTGTATGAACGAAACCCCACAAAAAATAGTTGTTTTTTCTCCGTTTTTTATATAGAATTATAGTACTCGTTGGAAAGATAATAAAACGCTCGTTAATTTTGTGTAACTTTCTTCTTTAAAAAATATCGTATATAAAAAATATTAACGTTTAAAAATTATGGGAGGGAAATAAGAAAGAAAAATTTAAATTTGTTTTTAAATTCTTTTTTCCTAAAATAACTCAATTTAAATTTAGTAGATTAGGTTTTATATTATTATTTATTTATTTTTAATTTGCCACATGGCATGACACATAGCACATTCAAGGAGGAGAATGTCTCCTTGAATGTCTTGTCATTAAAATGGTTTTCTTAGGCCTCCATTGAATGCCACCTCATCAATATTCAATTCTTTTATTATAAGTTATTATAGATTATAAATTTTATTTTGTGATAAGGAAAATTAGCCAACATGTCGTCATAATAATGTTTTGGAGGGCTTTATTCTTTAATCGAGTCATCTAATTTGGTAAGGTACCGGTACCGGTATTTAGGTAAAGTTGGTAAAATATTTGTACAGTACTGTACTGAACCAAAAGTGCCGATCAGAAAATGCTAAGAAGTGGGATACTGAACTAGTATCAAAAATCATTCGGTACGGGAAATTTTGTACCAGTACCGGTTCAGGTTCGGGATTTTGTACCTGTTGCTCATCCTAATCTTCAAATGGTTCATAACTCGATTCTAAAAAAGAAAAACTAAAATAAATTTAAATTTGAGCGAAATAGTTAGGACAAAGTTTTAGCCGAGTTTGAGCCGTTGTGAGATTGCTTTAGACCTCATATAAATTTTGCATGAATATATTTAGCCCGTATAATGTTCTAAAGTTTCTCGGTTCCAAAATAAGTTTCTAGTGTTAATTTCACACACCAATAATTTATATAATTATATATGACACATTTGCATAACTTGAAGGTTTGAGCAGTATACATTTGACTCTTTGAGATTTAAGTTCAGTGATGTTTTGAATCCTTAAACTCAGATGTAGTTTATCTCTTTCATGGAATAATATTGTCAAAGTTGTGCAATTACTAAGAATTACAATGATAATTTCTCATTAAAATGTTTTTTTTTTTTTTTTTTTTTTGACATAATATCTAACAAATCTGCATATTTAATAATATAACTACTTAACACTTTATTCACTAACCATACTCTATCAATGTTACTAAACTATTGGAATTAGTATTCGCCGTATGAATATAGGTGAAGACGATGGCAAAGGCAATTCGTGTGGATTGTTTTGTATGGGTAGGGCTGCAAACGAACCGAACGAACACGAGTAAAGTCTTGTTTGTGTCCGTTTGTTAAGAAAATTATGGTTCGTAAACTGTTCGCTGAAAGTTCGGTTCGTTTGCAGCCCTATGTATGGGGGATTAACTCAACATAGGATCCCTGTAGCTTCCAGTTTGGTGCTTAGAGGAATCATTTTGCAATCGGAAAAATGTGATCTTTGCTAAACATGTCTATGTCCAATGCCCAGCCGCGAAGGAGGTTCGGCTAAATGGGATGTTAACCAGATTATGGCAGTTTGCAATGGAGGTTTGGTAAATAAATCAAGGCTGAAGTTAGTGTATGCAACTGTCAAAGATTGTTACAGTCAGATGTTTGTTGACATTAAAACTCAGTTGTTCTGGTTGATGAATCACAGGTCCAGGATTCAAGGAATTAATTGGTCGAACGAGTGCTGAACCCCATCTTATGTGTATAATTTACTAGCTCATTCTTGATGGCTCCATACGCTAATCTGTAAGTTGCAAGTTCTTCTCGATTCATCAACAACCGCTCTCCCATCACCACGAATACAAAAATGCTTTAAAGCTAGCTTAATCTTCATCCTAAACAGCCGTTGTGGGTTCTAACCGTGTGGACCAACTATACGTTGACTTTATTTTTTTGGTCAATGGTTCTCTTTGACAGCAAAATCACAGCATCCCTAATTCGGAACTTCATTTTTCCCCCCAACTAACTAAAAATTAAGGTTTCAACAGAAACAGTCCTCGAGTTGGAGCTTCAGGGACACCCTCCAGCTGTCAAATTAGTAATTATGATGTATAGTTTCTGTTCATATTTTCCAGGCCCTGTAACTCGAAACAAATAACTGAGTAAGTATTAGCGGTAAGCGTTTATCAGAGCAGGAATGCATAAAAATAGCAAGGGTGCAGGGCATCTTTCATTCAGATAATTAGTCTCAACAAACAAGATTAAGAACAAACATGACTCTAAAACAAAACAAACTGGATATTAACAGTTAGCATCCATAAATCAGTGTCCAATTGGGCAAAAAAAAACTCGATCTTGATCTTATTTGTGAACTCCATTACTTATTGGACTGAGGCTGCCCAATGTACTTTGTAACCACATAGCAGTCTGGTGGAGTAATGCGTTTATAATAATTCTGAATCGTTTCCGTGATTTCAAACCCAAATTTCTTGTAAAAGTTTATGGCGTCTTCGTTGTTCGTCTGCACATGCAAGTAAATCTCTCCAATATTCTCTTTGCTGCTTAGATCCATAACATGATTTAACAGCTTTGTACCTGCCACATTATCGGGAAACTACGTCTTTAGGAGTCACAAAAATGATGGAACTTCGGTTATCAGTCTGTAATATATTGGTATTTTAATGATCCGAGGTAGCGTTTGACTTTTGGGATAAAACAAAAGATTCAGGATACTCACCGATACCTAGGCCACGATAAGGTGCTAAAACACCTAATGTCATTATGTATACGCGAACAGCCCCATCTTCCTTCTTCTCAAGTCGGCATGCAATTGAACCAACACATATGTCACTATAATATGCTGAGAAAAATAGGGAAAAAACAAATAATTAAAGCAACTTTAGAGGATACTAAAGCATTATGAAATATAAAGATGGATGTCTACAACGAAAACATAATTTTGAGATGTATCTAGGTGTTTCAGAAAAAAATATATTTCTTTTATTAAATGTATGTAAGATATTTAGACCGTGTATGTCATCTTCCTCGGTCATTTGTTCTCCATTTAAATGTGTGTTAAATGACCTATAAGCATGAGCGTAGCTTTTAAGCCCCCCCCCCCCCCCCCCCTCGAATTTTCGCTCAGAAGTTCTGATTATATAGTATTCGTATAGAAATTTTTCGGTATATACGGTTTCGACCTCCCGGAGTCTCAGGTCAAGCTTCGCCACTGCCTATAAGTAGTTTCGTTTAGGGCTATCCCCACCCCTACTGTCAAAGTCTCGGATCCACTGACTAAAGAGTGCCAAAACGCAGATGCAAACACATAAGTGAAATTAATTATGCCTAGAAAATTATGATAACATTGTTGTATTATACATTTATAGTTTTATACCACTACCCACATCAACCTGCGTCAGCAAAACCTATACCAAATTTCCAAAACTGATAATAGAGTTTGATTGAAAGAGCATATGGCGTACCCCTAGTCGAGACATACGCAAACAGCATCAGGACCAACAAATGGTCTGGAAGACAAGACAAGGCAGTAGGCACAACATCTTAATATACTTGTCATTCGGTGATGGTGTACCCCTAACCAAGACACAACATTCCGACCTACAAATGTCCGGAAAAAAAGACATAACAACTGGACCTACCAGTCGTCAAATAACAAGGCACGCTCATTTTTATCCACAATGTATTACTTCATGTCTATGTAACAGTCGAAACTCCTGTTTCCATTAATGGCCGTAATGTCCAGACCTTCTCATGGTCCTAACACAAGCATAGTTGATTTTCTCTTGACAGTAAGCAACCAAAGCAGCCAGCCACGTTATCCGAATCATATAAAGCCATAGTTTTTTCTAACTCTAACAAACTTCAGTAATTACAGCAACATCAGGAACGAAAAAATTCCTTATGTAATATTGTTCATTCATATCTGGCTCAGGTAATAAAGTGAGCAAGCACATGTGTGTTCAATAACAGTGTGAGTCGAGCTCATTCCCTCCAAAAGTACAACAAAGTGCCCAAATCTAAGTTCCAGATAACATTATTCTAACCAAACAACATCTAAACACACCAATATTATCTTTATTAAACAGCATATATCAATAGGCGTTTCAACACTCACTTAGACATTTCATCAAACACCTTATAGGCATTAACCCAACACACTACATAAACACATCAAAATATCATATCATTCAAAACCCATTTACAAAACCAAATAAAGACCCATAAAGATTAAAAATTTAATAAAAAAAAACAATACCCAGCTTCGTAAATTCGTTAGAAGCAAGAGCATCAGCATAATACTTATCATTATATCGAACAGGAAACAGAATAGAGTTGAGTCTTTTCAACTGCATTAGGTTCTTATCTCCAACTCCATCTAATGAGACTGTAACGGCACTACCTGCAACCATGTTTGTTATTGATTGATTGTATGGAGAAGAAGATGAATGCTTTAGGAAAAGGGGTCAAACGTAGCCTTACTTTGAACCTTTAAGGGGTCATATTTTTATATATATTTTTGGCCCCTTGGACTTCTTGTTAGGTTATTTAAGTCCTTTTGTATTTTGTAATGGTGGATAACCTTGTTTTATATCCAAAATTGATGGTGAACTCAATCTTGTTTCAATTAGGGGTGTTTACGGTTCGGTTTCTTGTTTTATATCCAAAATTGATGGTGAACTCAACCTTGTTTCAGTTAGAGATGTGTACGGTTCGATTAGGTTTGTTTTTTCGGTAAAACCAAAACTGTAATCGAAGTGTTCGGCTTTTGGTTTTTGAAAACTATTCGGTTTTGGTTTTTTCTATTTTAGTGGTGGTTCGGTTCTATTTTTCGGTCTTTTTGGTTTTTGGAATATAAATACGTAAAATTTAAAAATAAAACGTATGATCCAAGATTTAAGAATCTTTTTCTATATGTTTACATTTATATAATATATTTAAGAGTAAATAGCCATTTTCGTCCCTGTGGTTTGGTCCAGTTTGCCACTCCAGTACAAAAGTTTTTTTTTTTTGCAATCTCTTACCTGTGGTTTGGATTTTTTTTGTCAAATTCGTCCTTTTCACTATCCTAGTTAAAAAATCTCGTTAGTGTCAGGGGTAGGGTTGTCTTTTTACCAGTCAGGGACGAATTTGGCATTTAAATGCCAAATTCATGGTTGCACCCCTCTCCCCTCACAATTTTATGTTTTAGTTATAAAGTTTAAACCGCTTCACGTTATCTGTATACCCTAACATTGTAACGCTTCATTAAGCCTACAAACACTGAAATATTCTTCAAAAAGGAACACCACCACCGCTGCCTTAAACCCTCTGCTAGCCATCATCATTCTAACTCTTTCCACATCTTCCACACGACCCGCTTTGATGGCTATGATTCCACCGATTCAAATGTTTTAGCCGTTGAAGACCCGACTGGAAATCCAACTTCAAAATGGATCAATATGATCCATGCAAATACCCACTAAAGTTACATGCAAATCACGTGGCCACTACATTGCAATTTTCTTTTCTTTTAGAGTTAATTTCCATTTCTAATTTAGTACGTGCAAGTTTATTTTTGTTGACTTTTTCAAGGTAGTTTTTCTCCATTCCCTAAGTAGTGGGCCAAGTGGGTAGTTATTGTAATTTCACTCTATTTGTAATTCATATGCAATCAATAGAAGCAGAGTGATTTTACCCAAAATTTTGTTTCTTCTTGTTTTGAAGAACATTCCATTGCTATCTTAATTTTGGCCGATTAAGAGGTGTCTTTGGACCCTTATTTGTGTCTTGTGGTGATTATCTGTATCGAGACCCGGTAAGGTTGCCCAACGAATAGATCGGGTGGTGAAACTATATCCCGATTTTATCCGTTGTATTCAAAATTTTGTTCCGAATTAATATCCGTTAAAGTTTCTGTATATCACGCTTCACCATATATCTGCATCAAAAGCTTGAAGTTATGGCTGTTATCTGGCTCCAACTCAAACAGATTTTCTGCAGCAATCTCCCCAATTTCTATATTCCCATGAACATAACAAGCATGTAACAATGCTCCCCAAACCGTCGGACCAGCTGCAAGCTGCATTTTACCCGTGATCACTTTGTAAGCTTCGGCTATCAATCCGGCCCTTCCATAAAGATTCACCAGACATGCATAATGTTCCATACTTGGAATTATTCCATATTTATCCGTCATTGTAGCAAACAATCTTTCACCTTCGTTTACCAATCTTAAATGCGCACACGCTGTTAATACCGAAACAAATGTAATCGCGTCAGGGAAAGCATTCGCGTTTAACATAAGCTGGAAGTACATAAGTGCATTTGGATGTTTGTTATGTACTGATATTATACTGTTCCATGAGACCAAATCTCTGTCAGGCATTTGGTCAAACACCCATCTTGCTCTATCCAACTTGTCATTATTCGAGTAAACATAAATAAGCGAATTCGCAATCGGTAAATTCCATTCTGTTCCTTTACGAAATTTCAGGGGAGGGAAGAGCAAGTTTGAAATGCCAAATTCGTCCCTGACTTGTAAAAAGACAACCCTACCCCTGACACTAACGAGATTTTTTAACTTGGTTAGTGAAAAGGACGAATTTGGCAAAAAAATCCAAACCACGGGTAAGGAATTGCAAAAAAAAAAAACTTTTGTACTGGAGTGGCAAACTGAACAAAACCACAGGGACGAAAATGGCTATTAACTCTATATTTAACCTTGTGAATTAATGTTGTTCACATGAACTGACCATTTTAAACGATTTTTATGTTTTTTCAAAGTTTTTTTTATTAAGACATTTCTTTTGTAATACTTTGAAAATTAATTATTTTTATAATAAAATTTTGGTAGTTTTTTAGGAAATTGATAAATCATTTCATAAATAGATAAATATTTTAATGTTTTTATAATAAAAACTTAACATTTAAGAATAAAACTAATAATATATTCCTAAACCAATATATAAGAAACATTAAAAAATTATATTTAAAGTTATTCGGTTTGGTTTAGTTTTTACCCTTTTTATAAAAAGCAAAACCAAAACCGAACCGGTAATTTCGGTTCGGTTTTTACGGTTTTTTATGTGGTTTGATTTTTTCGGTTCGGTTAAATCCTTTTGTTTTTTCGGTTTTCTACTCACCCCTAGTTTCAGTATCCAAAAGTAAAGTTTGGATACTGATGACGCAGGTATCCAAACCCTAAGCTAGGAAGCTTGTAAGCTAGGAAAAAAGATTGTCTTGATAAATGAATAAGTGGTGGGAGGTGTTGAATGAGAGATAGGAGGTGAGAACTGGAGAGACATAAAGAGGGGATGTGGGATTCGAGGGTTAAGGTTTTCAAAGGGACGAGGGAGAGGTCGTGGGTGGTGAGGAAGGAGTGGGTGGAGGCGGCGATGGAGATAAGTTAGAAGAGGGTTTGAAGGCGGGTGGATGGGGTTTGGAGTGGTGGTGGGTGGTGTTTGGTGGTGGTTGATATGATTTTGGTGCGGTTGGGTATTTTGGTTACGCTGGTGATGATAATCCGGTGAAATGAAACAAGGCAAAATGAGTTGGGATACCTAGAAATTTAAGCTAAAGTGGTGATGACGGGTGTTGGTGGGGGTGGGGGTGGAGGTGATGGTGATGATGATGTCATGGACCATGGTGGTGTTCAAGAGGCAAGGTTGTAAAAATCCCGATTAATCACTGATTAATCGGTGATTAATCGCTAGTCCTCACTTTACTGATTAATTTTGGGCTAATCACTCAATTAATCAGTGTCGCGATTAATCACCGATTAGTCGGACCAAATTGGCCTTAGTCGGACTAAAAAAACTAAAAATTAGGTAAAAAATGAATTCGAATGGGTCAAAAGTGGAGAAAATCGATCAAATAAAACAAGTTCTTACTTTCAAATTGGATGATAATTCATGATTTAGAAGCAAAATCGATGAAACTCCATGAACCCTAGTTGCGTCTGATGGTTCATTACGATGAAAGAAGGAATTGAGAGGAAAAAACGGGATAAGGTGAACGATGGAGGTGATTAGGGTTATTTAAGTTCAGGGGAGGGAAGAGCAAGTTTGAAATGCCAAATTCGTCCCTGACTTGTAAAAAGACAACCCTACCCCTGACACTAACGAGATTTTTTAACTTGGTTAGTGAAAAGGACGAATTTGGCAAAAAAATCCAAACCACGGGTAAGGAATTGCAAAAAAAAAAAACTTTTGTACTGGAGTGGCAAACTGAACAAAACCACAGGGACGAAAATGGCTATTAACTCTATATTTAACCTTGTGAATTAATGTTGTTCACATGAACTGACCATTTTAAACGATTTTTATGTTTTTTCAAAGTTTTTTTTATTAAGACATTTCTTTTGTAATACTTTGAAAATTAATTATTTTTATAATAAAATTTTGGTAGTTTTTTAGGAAATTGATAAATCATTTCATAAATAGATAAATATTTTAATGTTTTTATAATAAAAACTTAACATTTAAGAATAAAACTAATAATATATTCCTAAACCAATATATAAGAAACATTAAAAAATTATATTTAAAGTTATTCGGTTTGGTTTAGTTTTTACCCTTTTTATAAAAAGCAAAACCAAAACCGAACCGGTAATTTCGGTTCGGTTTTTACGGTTTTTTATGTGGTTTGATTTTTTCGGTTCGGTTAAATCCTTTTGTTTTTTCGGTTTTCTACTCACCCCTAGTTTCAGTATCCAAAAGTAAAGTTTGGATACTGATGACGCAGGTATCCAAACCCTAAGCTAGGAAGCTTGTAAGCTAGGAAAAAAGATTGTCTTGATAAATGAATAAGTGGTGGGAGGTGTTGAATGAGAGATAGGAGGTGAGAACTGGAGAGACATAAAGAGGGGATGTGGGATTCGAGGGTTAAGGTTTTCAAAGGGACGAGGGAGAGGTCGTGGGTGGTGAGGAAGGAGTGGGTGGAGGCGGCGATGGAGATAAGTTAGAAGAGGGTTTGAAGGCGGGTGGATGGGGTTTGGAGTGGTGGTGGGTGGTGTTTGGTGGTGGTTGATATGATTTTGGTGCGGTTGGGTATTTTGGTTACGCTGGTGATGATAATCCAGTGAAATGAAACAAGGCAAAATGAGTTGGGATACCTAGAAATTTAAGCTAAAGTGGTGATGACGGGTGTTGGTGGGGGTGGGGGTGGAGGTGATGGTGATGATGATGTCATGGACCATGGTGGTGTTCAAGAGGCAAGGTTGTAAAAATCCCGATTAATCACTGATTAATCGGTGATTAATCGCTAGTCCTCACTTTACTGATTAATTTTGGGCTAATCACTCAATTAATCAGTGTCGCGATTAATCACCGATTAGTCGGACCAAATTGGCCTTAGTCGGACTAAAAAAACTAAAAATTAGGTAAAAAATGAATTCGAATGGGTCAAAAGTGGAGAAAATCGATCAAATAAAACAAGTTCTTACTTTCAAATTGGATGATAATTCATGATTTAGAAGCAAAATCGATGAAACTCCATGAACCCTAGTTGCGTCTGATGGTTCATTACGATGAAAGAAGGAATTGAGAGGAAAAAACGGGATAAGGTGAACGATGGAGGTGATTAGGGTTATTTAAGTTCAGGGGAGGGAAGAGCAAGTTTGAAATGCCAAATTCGTCCCTGACTTGTAAAAAGACAACCCTACCCCTGACACTAACGAGATTTTTTAACTTGGTTAGTGAAAAGGACGAATTTGGCAAAAAAATCCAAACCACGGGTAAGGAATTGCAAAAAAAAAAAAACTTTTGTACTGGAGTGGCAAACTGAACAAAACCACAGGGACGAAAATGGCTATTAACTCTATATTTAACCTTGTGAATTAATGTTGTTCACATGAACTGACCATTTTAAACGATTTTTATGTTTTTTCAAAGTTTTTTTTATTAAGACATTTCTTTTGTAATACTTTGAAAATTAATTATTTTTATAATAAAATTTTGGTAGTTTTTTAGGAAATTGATAAATCATTTCATAAATAGATAAATATTTTAATGTTTTTATAATAAAAACTTAACATTTAAGAATAAAACTAATAATATATTCCTAAACCAATATATAAGAAACATTAAAAAATTATATTTAAAGTTATTCGGTTTGGTTTAGTTTTTACCCTTTTTATAAAAAGCAAAACCAAAACCGAACCGGTAATTTCGGTTCGGTTTTTACGGTTTTTTATGTGGTTTGATTTTTTCGGTTCGGTTAAATCCTTTTGTTTTTTCGGTTTTCTACTCACCCCTAGTTTCAGTATCCAAAAGTAAAGTTTGGATACTGATGACGCAGGTATCCAAACCCTAAGCTAGGAAGCTTGTAAGCTAGGAAAAAAGATTGTCTTGATAAATGAATAAGTGGTGGGAGGTGTTGAATGAGAGATAGGAGGTGAGAACTGGAGAGACATAAAGAGGGGATGTGGGATTCGAGGGTTAAGGTTTTCAAAGGGACGAGGGAGAGGTCGTGGGTGGTGAGGAAGGAGTGGGTGGAGGCGGCGATGGAGATAAGTTAGAAGAGGGTTTGAAGGCGGGTGGATGGGGTTTGGAGTGGTGGTGGGTGGTGTTTGGTGGTGGTTGATATGATTTTGGTGCGGTTGGGTATTTTGGTTACGCTGGTGATGATAATCCAGTGAAATGAAACAAGGCAAAATGAGTTGGGATACCTAGAAATTTAAGCTAAAGTGGTGATGACGGGTGTTGGTGGGGGTGGGGGTGGAGGTGATGGTGATGGTGATGATGATGTCATGGACCATGGTGGTGTTCAAGAGGCAAGGTTGTAAAAATCCCGATTAATCACTGATTAATCGGTGATTAATCGCTAGTCCTCACTTTACTGATTAATTTTGGGCTAATCACTCAATTAATCAGTGTCGCGATTAATCACCGATTAGTCGGACCAAATTGGCCTTAGTCGGACTAAAAAAACTAAAAATTAGGTAAAAAATGAATTCGAATGGGTCAAAAGTGGAGAAAATCGATCAAATAAAACAAGTTCTTACTTTCAAATTGGATGATAATTCATGATTTAGAAGCAAAATCGATGAAACTCCATGAACCCTAGTTGCGTCTGATGGTTCATTACGATGAAAGAAGGAATTGAGAGGAAAAAACGGGATAAGGTGAACGATGGAGGTGATTAGGGTTATTTAAGTTTAGGTATTTTAATATTTAACCCCCCCCCCCCCCCGTCCATATTCACTAGTTTATATTTGGCATCTAACTTCTAAATTTATACATATGAGGTATAAAATTAGCATTATATATGTATAAATTTGAAAAAATATATATAAAAATCCAATCCGATTAATCTCGATTAATCCCTAGTCGGTATCCCACCGACCGACTAGCGTTTAGCGAGTTCTACAACACTGTCAAGAGGTAAAGATAGAAATATGTATGTAGGAGAGAGGGAGGGAGGGAGGGAGAGGGAGAGAAGGGGTAGTGGAGTGGGGTGGGGTTGGGGTGGTTTTATATTAAAAAACTTTTTTTTATGTTAGGAAATATGAAAAAAAAAAATTAGAAAACAAAACATATATGTAAAATGTCAAAAATACCCATCAATTAACATTAATTTTAACAGAGTTAGAAAAGTGGATGAATGTAGCAATTGAAAAACATTAGTGGTTCAGTTTTGAAAAAAAAAACCTCAATTGAATCCGGACCAGAGTGGTGGTTTTGTCTCCTCTCTGCATCTTTAACATCTTGATCTTCATCATCTCTCCATACTTGATCTCCACACACAAACAAACAAAGCTCGAGATCAATGTCAGGCACCATTGTCATAGGAGCCTCAGGCTCATGGGCAAGAGCAATGTTAAAGATCTCTCCTTACACCTTCTCTGCCATCGGTATCGCCGTTGCTATCGGCGTCTCTGTCCTAGGCGCTGCCTGGTACTAACCCTCTTTAAACTCCATTAAATGTTCATATTAATTCTCTTATTTTGTGGGTTTATGTCAATCAGGGGTATTTATATAACAGGAAGCAGTTTGATCGGTGCTGCTATCAAAGCGCCTAGGATCACCTCCAAGAATCTTATTAGGTATCTTATTATTATTATTAATACCCATGTTTTAGTTTTTGTTATTAGTGTTTATAAATTGTTGGATTTTAATCTTTTATTGGATAGATAGATCATACTTGATGTGGATAGAGACCAAAATTTACCGAACCATAACCGAATTAACCGATGAAACTGAACTGTACCAAAACTGGTGGGTTGGTTTAATGACATTTTTTGAAAACCGACATTAGTGGGTCGGTTATGGTTATCAAGGTTTCCATCCCTAACAAAACCGGACCGAATTGGGATTTACTATATCTGTGGTTAACCGACAACAAACTCGCTTTCTATCAACTAAAGGCTACTGCTTTAGTGCTTAGATTTGGTGTTTCGATGAAGAACGGATAGGTAGTGCTCGATTTAATGTATTTGTCAAAATTTAGTGACAAATTAATTCCAAATCTAGTTCAAGACTTCATAGTAACCGACCCATAACTTACCTGCTCTAATACTTATAACTGATTAACCAAAAATGACTTGATCGATCGGTTATGGTTACGGCCATAACTTACCTGCTCTAATACTTATAACTGATTAACCAAAAATGACTTGATCGATCGGTTATGGTTACGGCTTTGGGCCAAAATCGACTCATACACATTCCTAGTTTTAATTGCTGGATGATAATGAGTTTCTTTGTTTTTCGCAAAAAATTGTTAGTCGTTTGCGGTAGGGTTGAAATAGGTCTTAGAGTGATTAGTGGATTAGGCGCACATGAGGCGCAGTTTTTGTTGCCACCTCAGCAGTCAGCTCCATGAGGCACACGTACAAAATAACAGCTTGAGGTGCTGCCTCAGATTCGTTTTCTTACAGAGTCGCCTTGAGGCGTGCCTCGAGGCGCATGCCTCACCCGTTTAACCATGAACAAGGTGGTTAATCTGTGATTGGTTAGAGCTCAATGGGCAAACTTTGGTAATTTTAATAGTTGTGGCACGGTTTATGTGAATGGCAATTGTTAATATCATAATATCATGGTCATGCTATGGGCTATGTCATGCCATGAATCATGATGAATCTTGTTTACCACTCGTCTAAACGGTTCCTACAATCCTACTGTATTTTAACTTCAGTGATATTTTTCCAAAACATGAACTAACATGCTCATTTGTTTCTGAACATATCACATCTCCATACATCGTTTTGAACGCGGGCTTGGGGGGGGGGGGGGGGGGGGGGGTGCTATTGAGTCTGGATCATATTTATCGTGAACTAAAGAACAAATTCTGTTAATACCTATTTAACAACTTTGTTTACTTTTTGTTCATGGTGCATGGATTTTGTATTTTTTTTTTTAGTATGTGTCTTACAAAATTTTGTTATTCATATCCTTTAAATTTTATAAACTATTAATGTGCTAAATATGATTGTTAGAACTATATTATTACAGTCGTAATAATCTGAACTATTATTATAATAATAATAAAGCAATTGAGGAGGTTTTGTGCTTTTAAAGACACTACAGGTTACTAGTGTGACTGATGTCCCGTTTGACACAGTTAACCAGTTTGACGCGCCTTTTCTTTTCAGTTAAATCTTTTAGTTTAACCGTTAGAGGTGTAGCATAATTTTACCAACTTCTAGTACATTTATTACAAACCGTAAGCTTCTGAAAGCTTGATAATTCATTTGCAATTTACGCCTCTTATTTCCTTAACCACCGAAGTTATATAAAATTACTTGATGCATTTCATATGGTTTGTTTGGATCCAAAGTTATTATATCCGTAAGTCCATAACTTATTCAATGAATCCCCCTTTTGATTATGGTCTAACTCAAAGTATGCATATGATCACAGTGTCATATTCTGTGAAGCCGTTGCTATATATGGTGTTATTGTGGCTATTATTTTACAAACAAAATTGGAAAGCGTTCCATCTTCACAAATATATGCACCAGAGTCTCTTAGAGCAGGATATGCCATATTTGCATCTGGAATCATTGTCGGTTTTGCAAATCTTGTTTGCGGGTAAGTGTAATAATTTTTTTTTTTTTTTTTTTTTTTTTGTAACCATGAGAAATTCACAGGCTTCTTAATTACCAGTGGCCAGTGGGGGACCATGTAATGCGCAACTTACGTTGGGCAGGTGGCTTGGTTTTAAAAAGCGCTAGGCACACAAAAGCGATGAGGTCTAAGCGCATCGCGCGAAGCGCTAAAAGCGTGGGATTTTCGTACCCGAAGCGCGCACTAATTATATAATTTTTTTTATATATCCTGTATATATCCCATAGGTTTTTAGCTTCATTTACCCAAAATATAGCTATAAATAGGGTTTTTATATGATTTTACCTATATGTACAAGCCAAAACACCAAGGTACAACATTTTTATGCATAAAATACGAGAGGCACGCGCCTCAGGGCCAAAAGCAACTGAAAAAATGTCAAAAAATGCGCTTTTTCTGCACCTTTGGGAAAATGGGTAGGCGCAAAGCCCTGAGGCACCCTAGGCTGCCGCCTTGCTTTTTTAAAACCCAGGCAGTTGGTCTTCAAGATGTCTAATAATCCTTGTAATGGATTAATAATACTTGTTTTGTTTACGGTTTAACCTCTCCATTGACAGGTTGTGTGTGGGAATCATTGGGAGTAGCTGCGCCTTATCTGATGCGCAAAACTCATCTCTCTTTGTGAAAATTCTTGTGATTGAGATCTTTGGTAGTGCACTCGGATTGTTTGGTGTGATTGTAGGAATAATTATGTCAGCTCAAGCTACCTGGCCTACAAAAGTTTAATTTTGGCTTCTTCTTGTAGCAGTCGAAGAGCACAAAATCGTCGAGTAAATGTGTGTCCGTTTTCTTGATTTTTGATGTATGTTTTTTTTTTTGTAGATTTGATTTTAATATTCAATCAAATACAAATACAGCCTATTACAAGTGATACGTTGGTAAACGGGCCACAAGTTGCGCCGCTACCCCTTTTTGTATTGCAAACCCTACTCGATTGAAAATAAAACATTGGCCCTTAGCAGCTGGAGAATTACTTTGCACAACTCTCTCCACGCGTTCGAGGAGCTTGATTGCTTGCGGGGCCAGCGCTCCAAATGTATCAAAAGCGAAGGGCACAAACGCATGCTGGTTCTCTAGACAGGCCGCTTCATGTTTATCCACTTTTTTGCTCTCGGCTTTCAAAACTGCCTGCCCAGCCACAAACCCCGAATCCCGGAGTCCCACCAATGGGGATACCCCAGTAAGGTCAACGCATGCATGCTTGCCTTGCGCCCATCCGAACACAAGAACGTCCGCTGGCCTCAAGGTGGACCGCCCGTCAAGTGGGTCCGTCAAGAAATTCACGGGAGCTTCTTTTTTGGCAGAAATCCCTGCCCTTCGTAACACATCCCATAGAACATCTCTAACCAGGTCATGTCTGTATTTAAAGTCTGGCAACTCCTTACAATGTAGGGCATGTTCTCCAAACTTGTCCAAGCGTGTTTTTTTACAGATCGGGCACGGTTCGTCGACGGGGAACATGGGAATCATCAGTCGGTATTGAAGGATCGCCCGATATTCGATAGCCGACATATGTTGCCCAAGTCCGTCAATTGGGAGTGTAGAATCATTTTCTGTGTTTCAATTGCCTGTAGAATCATTGTATTCGCGTAGAGAACATTTCGATAATACATATTTTTTTGTAGTTTCGGTTTAAAGAAACAAGTCATGTTTTCATGAATACAAGTGACTATGAGTTATGAGTTCTGTTTAAACGTTCGTTTCATTATTGTTATTAGATATTCGACAATGTTAGCCAATAAAAGATCAGTTTCTGTGTGTTTAATTGCCTGTAGAATCATTGTATTCGCGTAGAGAACATTTCGATAATACATATTTTTTGTAGTTTCAGTTTAAAGAAACAAGTCATGTTTTCATGAATACAAGTGACTATGAGTTCTGAGTTCTGTTTAAACGTTCGTTTCATTATTGTTATTAGTTACCTTGAACTCTTATCGCGTGTTTCCTATGTTAAAATTTATATGATTGATACCAGCCGTATTGGTTAGATATCAGCCGTATTGCGTAGATGCTTAACGGGACTAAGCGAATCCATATCGATTTTCTTTAACACAGTGTACTTTTACGTGACCTGATACCCAAGTTTACCCGATGTATGGGATCGTACAACACATCATCTAATTAAAGAATTCCCGATATATAGATGTACCAAGTTAGAATCCTGAGTATTATACAAGTTAATAAATGAAATGTTATATGATTAGTAATATATGTTTTAAAAAACATGTACATTGCATAGTTGAATAAGCTCGTGTATTATAGTAATAACATAAAATATAACGTAACTTGTTAACATATACCGTCGTAAACATATGTATTTAAAAAATGAACATTAATGTGTCAATTATAAATTTTGATAAATTAAATTTTAAACATTATTTTCTTTGTGTATTAACTTTGACTATTTTAATACCATCTATTTTTTGAATTTTTTCTAACTTAGGATATCGGTTTTTGAAATCTCTCATAAAAACAATTATCATCATTATTTTTCATTTTTTTAATATTTTAACAAACATAATTTTGAACTTGGAGAAATTTTGTAGGTATAAAATATAAGTTTATACAAAAAATAATTAATTTCATATCAGTTTCATTGGTTGATGATATAATAAGTAACTATTATCTTTAATTAAAAAAATAAGTATCCATAACTAAGTATGAAAGAGATGGGAGAAAACAAAAAAGTAGATGCCTCCGATGTATGACATACAGTGGCGAAGCTTGACCCGAAGGTTCGGGGGGTCGGAAGTCACCGGGGGTTCGGAAGTCACTGGTTTCGGGGGGTCGAAAACCAGTTTCGGGGGGTCGAAACCCTATATTTTCAAAATTTTCTATACGGATACTATATAATCGAAACTTCTGCGCGAAAATCCGGGGGGGTCGGCCGCCCCTCCCCGCCCCTACAAACCTTCGCCACTGATGACATATGATTTCTTCAACCATGGTCAAGTGACGGCATATATGTCTTATGCATCTCATGCGTGTTAAATAATCTAAACTAGTAATATACGTTGTGTGATGCGGCGGGAAAACAATATTTTTTTTAATAGGCAACTCACTTACATTATTATTTGTGACAAAGCAAATATAAAAAGCAAAAAAAGTATGTCCCTCGGGCCTCGACAATTAATATAGGTTTACATAATTGTTTAGCCAACAACCAACCTATAACAGAAGCTAGGTTCCTAGTCTATGTTAGTGTTTTGATGTGTATGTAGTGTTAGTGTTTTGAAGTTTTATACGTCTGGAAGCTTTCAGGCGTAAGGAGGTCAACCTATAAATTGGCCCCTTGAGCTCCTCATTTTGACAACTTTTGCATATTATTCAACACACGTCGAATTGTTGCCCATTCATCGTGTGATCTTGTGTTTGCTAATTTTATTATCATTCTAGTATTACACGACTAACAACAAACCTATTCATTGTTTCCGCCTTTAATTCGGTCACACACGAGTAGTCTCTAAATCTTGTTCATCAAGATTTCCCGATCCTACACTAGTCTTTCATTCAGGGAAAATATAGTCCAATGACCTGGTAAATGGCTAGCCAAGTTCAACACCTTACATAAAAAACCAAGATGTTAGCAAACATGTACCATGCTTAAATTTAAATACGTGCATTTTACAAACATAGAATTCAATAAAAAGGCTTTTTATGCTACATGTAACATAACTACCTCTGTTTGGAGCCACAACGCCACAATTAATAATGACCTTTAGACGATCCAAAAGTGCTAATCCAAAAGCTGAGCAGTTAATGCGGTAAAATATCGGATATTGGTGAAGGACCGATATTTGAGATATAGGTTATCACGGTGGGATATCGGCAATTTTTATATCATGCAAAATCCATACATGTAGCAATTTAACACTAACAATTAAATATACTCTCCTACCATTGACAAATTAACCTTTTACAACTTGCAAAACACTAACAATTGTAGCAAGTGGGAACTTGTTAAAACTTAAAACACTAATATTTAACACTAATTATTAACAATTAAGACTTAAAACAGTACTAACAACTATAAGAAGTAAGAAAAATGGAAGAACTAAGAAGAAAAACACCAATATCGGGAATATCGGTGATAAATCGGTCAAATATTGGCCAATATCGCTGATGATTGTCAAAAACATGATATCTAAAGTCATCACAGATTATTATTACCAAAACTTAATGATCCAAAACAAGAACAATACACAGACTCTTAAAATACAGAGAAATAACCCTATCACCTATAACACAGACTCGATTCACTGAATCAACCAACACAATCTAGAACAATGTTTCACACCGTAAGACACAAGAATCAGGACAGAAACCAAGATGGTTTCAGTACAGAAAACAATCTTAGATGAAACCCTATATCAAACGAAGAATCTGGAAGGTGAAAGAGAGAGAGAGAGAGAGAGAGTTGTGTAAAAATAAAATGTTTCGAATTAATAAACAGGAGAGAGAACATGCATTTATATGTCTGAAACAATCCGTGTGAAGGCAGATCACAACTATCCAAAATAGAGAGAAATGATCTCAGCCATTGAGAGAAAAAACAATCTCAAATGGCTGAGCATATGTGTAATAACCGACCCAAACACCACAAGTCCAATAAGCAGAAGCAAGTCCATTAGCCATACAGGAGCCCAGTATCTTCCTAGGCCCAACAGCTACAAGCCCAACCTACCAAAGACTTATGTAATATGTTCAAGCCCAAAGTTTATAAAATAATTTTATAAAAAAACCTTTTTAGTTAAAACTGGAAGGCAACAAAAGTCAACATGACTTTTTAACGCCCCCTCAGTTTTAACATTTAAAAGGATCAAACATAGCCAAGGAATCACACAAATGTTTGTGTTGCCCTGGATTTAACCCCTTAGTAAAGATATAAGCAATTTGGTCTATAGATTTTATGTTACCCGTCTTAATCAAGCCTTTTGAAACAAGATCCCTTAGAAAGAAAAGATCCAACTCAAAATGCTTGGTTTTTTCAAAGAAAACATGATTAAAAGTAATAGCCAAAGCAGCTAAGCTATCACAATGTAACAAAACTGGTAACTTAACCTGAATGTCCAACTCAGACAACAAACTTATGATCCAGCAGATAACCTGGAAACAGTGGATTGTTTCTTGCTTTCCCAAGAAACCAAAGACCCACCCAAAAAACACAATATCCAGTAACAGATTTTCTAGTATAAGGACACTTAGCCCAGTCATAATCAGAATAGGCCACAAGATCAAAATTGTCTGACCTATTGAACATTATACCCTTTCCAGGAGCCCCCTTCAAATATCTTAATAATCTCATAGCAATCTTTAGATGACCCTTAGTTGGTTTATGCATATGTTGACTAAGATAATGAACAACATATGATATATCTAGCCTGGTATGTGATAGGTAAATTAATTTACCTATCAACTTTTGGTATCCAGTTATATTGCTTAAAACAGATGCATGCTCATTACATAGAGAAGTTAAGACATGATTGGGCTCTAAAGGGTTACAAACAAGTTTACATCCAAGCATGCCATACTCTGTTAATAGGTCAAGGCAATATTTCTTTTGGGATAAACAAAGGCTTGTATCATTAGACACAACCTCTATCCCTAGGAAGTATTTCAACTCACCCAAGTCTTTAATCTTTTAGGATTGTTTAAGACTTTCTTTAGTGTTTTCTATGTCCTTAACACTGGAACCAGTTAAGACAAAGTCATCCACATAAACAAGTAACACAGTCACAAAAGAATCACACATTTTTATAAACAAAGAATAATCACACTTACTTTGTTTAAAACCCAAGTCTTTTAGAACTCCAACAAGCTTCTCATTCCACATTCTAGGAGCTTGTTTGAGTCCATATAAATACTTCTTTAATTTACAAACCTTATTTTCTTTATCAGAAAAATAACCTTTAGGAAGACTCATATAAACTTCCTCATTCAAGTAACCATAAAGAAAAGCATTATTAATATCTAATTGAAACAACTTCCAATTATTTTTAACAGCTAAAGAAATGATGCACTTGACATTAACAAACTTGACCACACGAGAGAAGGTTTCATCAAAATCTATACCTTCCTTTTGGCTGTATCCTTTGGGAACAAGCCTAGCTTTAAACCTATCTATCTCACCATTAGATTTATACTTTATCTTAAAAACCCATTTATAGCCAACAACACTCCTACCATGGGGCAAATCAACAATATCCCAGTATTATGACTATTTAAAGCCTCAATTTAATCATTCATAACAGCTGTCCAATTTGGATCAACAGCTGCTTCTTTGAAATTTCTAGGCTCAACACTCTTATTTAGCATACAAGCAAAAACTTTATTATTAACAGACAAGTTAGAATAGTTAACAACTCTTTCAATGCCATATTTGACCTTTCCTTCTATCACAAAATCATCTAACCTCCTAGGCATAGTAGAACTCCTGCTAGATCTCCTACCTAAAGTTGATTCTAAAACATTCTCATTTGAACCATTAGAGTCATTGCCCTCAGAGTTGGAATTTTCAGAATTGTTATATCTCACATGTTCAGCCCTGTCAGCCACTCCTTCATTCTGCTGCTGATAACTAGCTTCAGAATTATCAGGATGGGACTGCTGAATCCCATGTGTTTCTAACTCACACTCACCTTGAACCCTTCCTTCATCATTAGGCTCTTCATGGGGTTTGGTTGTTTCATAAAGATCAAAAAAATTTAGAGAGTTGATTTCACTAAGTGTGTTTTCATCAGGTTTTTCAAAAAACAGATCTTTTTTTAAAGGGAAATATAGTTTCATAGAATTTAACATCTCTTGAGTAAAAAATATTTCTATTTTCTAAACTTAAAACTTTATATCCTTTTTTCTCATTGGAATATCCAATGAAGACACACTTCTCAGCTCTACTATTTTATTTGTTGGAATCATTTAAAATTGTAGCAAAACACAAACACCCAAACATTTTCAAATGATATAGGAAGGGTTTAAAACCAAAAATGAGTTCATAAGGAGTTCTACCATTCAGCACTGAGGAAGGTGTCCTATTAATAAGGTAAGAAGCAGTCAAAACACATTCATTGCAGTAACAAACATGCAAGTTACTTTGAAATAAAAGAGCCCTAGTTACATTCAACAAATGTCTATGTTTTCTTTCAGCTATGCCATTCTGTTGAGGTGTATAAGCACAGGAAGTTTGTTGGAAAATACAATTTGCTTTGCAAAACAAGGTCATTTGATTGTTGACAAACTCAGACCCATTGTCACTTCTAAAACACTTGACATTTTTACTAAACTGTGTTTTTAAAATGTTAACAAATTCTATAATATTTTCAAATACTTCACTTTTGTGCTTCATTAGACACACCCAAACAGCCCTAGAGTAATCATCCAAAATAGTAAGGAAATACTTAAAGCCTTCCTTACTTTGGACTCTATAAGGTCGTCAAACATCCAAGTGAATTATGTCACCAACACTGGTGCTCTTATGTTCACTTAAAGGGAACGACTCCCTATGTTGCTTGGCTTTATGACAGATGTAACAAGGACCATCACTAGAACTAAGTTTGACACCTAACACAGGTTCAAGCTTCTTTATGACAATGTCTGAGGGGTGACCTAGTCTAGCATGTCATAAATCAAATACTTTACAAGAATTAGAGCACACCTGATGACTACCTATGGAGCCCCCACAAAAATACAACCCTTCATACTGATTACCAGTCACCAAAACTTTATTGGTTAACAAATCCTATATATAACAATGATTCTCATCAAACCCAACATACAACTTATTATCTTTAACAAGTTTAAGGACAGAAATAAGATTCACAGAATATTAAGGAACAACAAACACATCATGCAAGGTGACACCATTTCCGAACTTAAGTGTACCAATTTTAGTTACAAAGGCTTTAGTACCATTAGGATGATTAACATAGATTTTTAAATCAGATACATCAATAAAATTAGTTAATAGGTGTTCACTGGTAACCATGTGTTGGTTAGCCCCTGAATCTATAATCCATCCAACTTTAATCTTATTTCTCCCAGTATTGAAACAAAATATAGGTTTTATAAAAACATTAGCACAAAATGGATGATCAAACACACTACCTGAAACATTATGACTTTGAGGCTCTTCATTATTTGTATCCTTAATCAGACTTAACAGTTTGGCTAGTTGATCACTAGTTAAAGAAGCAGTAGAAGTATCAGGGTTCTCATTAACACAACTATTATTCACACTAGCTCTTTTCCCAGAATTCCCTCTAGGTCTTAACCATGAAGGATACCTAATTATCTCAAAACATTTCTCAATGGTATGTCCATTTTTTTTACAGTGGGTACACTTTAGAGCCTGATTACTAATTTTATTATTCTTTCTAGGTTCAATAGAAGTAGATGGATTGAATTTTGAAACAAATCCAACAGTTTGACCTCTTTTAGAACTAGTAATCGAGTTTTTATGTGACTCTTCCCTAGACATAATTGCAAAGGCTTCCTTAACAGAAGGAAGGTCATCTTTTATAAGCAGATTTGTTCTAACATTAGAGTACCCACTGTCTAGACCTATTAAGAACTGCATGAGTTTTATCATTTGATTGAAACTATTAAACTTTGTTGCAGCCTCACATGTACAAGGTGGTAGTTGAAGTATTTGATCTAATTGTTTCCACATGATATTCAGTTTATGATAATATTCTGAAATAGGCATACCATTTTGACTAAAACCATTTATTTTTTGATAAAGATCAAATACAACAGACCCATCCACCTTGTCATATGTTTCTTTAAGTTCATTCCAAACATCACAGGCTAATCGAGAGAATACATGACCCATATAAAGTTCCTCACTAATAGAGTTTAGAATCCAAGTTAAAACCACAGAATTACACTTGTTCGATTGTCTATCAAGTACATCATTAGTGGTGGACCTAACACAAGACTTATCAATAAACCCATACTTATTCTTAACTTGCAGAGCTAAAGTCATAGCATTACACCATATAGAATAGTTCTCAGAGCCTTTCAATTTAATTAAACATATGGTAAGACTGCTAGAATCAGAAGCATGCAAGTAAAGAGGATCGGAAGCATCAAGTTTACTAACTAAAGTCTCATTAGCACCTCCACCAGGAGCCGGTGGAATAATATCACCCATGATAACAATCAAGAAACAAGCAAAAACCAGTAAACAAACAAAGAAACAATCACACCACAAACAAGACACACGACGAAGCTGTACTGGTGATCTAGATCACTGGTTCGTCACACAAAATGTGCCAGTGTAGGTCCTCGTACAGGAGCCTCCTAAAAAACTAGACACAGGACAGACACACAACCAAGTAACGAGTCTCAATGTCGGTCCCCCAAACCTGGCCAGGCGACTCCTAGACTCAACAGATAATAAAGAGGAGACAAAGTAGGAACAATCTCACCAAACAGACCCAATATTCATAGACTCGAATCTCATACTATAGCATTACACATACATACCATACAAAGAACATAACTCAAACCCGCGAGTCCACTGCATATACTTAACATATTCATGCTAGGTCCGTTTGATTCTTAACAATGACCCATAAAGGGGGCGGGGTGCTACTCCTATAGCGCTATACATGTTAAGTAGGCTAATAATAGTTAATGAATTATGTTTAAGTATCAAGAATCGTAAGCATGGCAAATAGCATATAAGTATGTTTAATAGATTGAGCATGATAGTTTAAGAGTATGAAATCGTTTAAGTTTTGATAGTGATACATGTTGAGCCCCAAAGAATAAAGAATAAAAGGGGGACAAGTATGAACTCATCTTTGGGTGCGTCTTGATATAGTCCCAAAGATAAGTCCTGGAAGTTTAAGCTTTAGCTCCGATTAACTAGAATTAAGAATTAGAGTCTTAGGTTCGAGTTTAGATTATAGTTTCAAGAGATTCATGCAAGCCTTTTAGGCAAACGAAGCACAAATTGCCTTTAGGGCAATCCGGATGGTCATGAGATTAAGTTAGACCAAGCACAAAATCATCATAGATGATTCGGATGGTATAAGGTTAGGAATGTGAATCCGATTGATATGTTCATGTCATAACCACTTCGCTTATGGGATAAACGTGGGTTTTGGACACAGGATTTCCCCTTTCTAGTGTGGATTAATCCATAGCACAAGAAGGGTCAAGAGAGTTGGTAAGGTAGGGTGTAACCACAAACCTTCCAAAAGATTATTAATAGGATAATAAGATAGAAGATTGAAAGTATGTTTATATTATCACATAGTATAACCAAGAAGTTTAGGTAAAGTTTGGGGACTGATTTGGATGAGCCTTGGCTCTCCTTTGTCACCCAATACCATAGCACAAATCTCTCTAACATTAGATTGTTAGTGGACTTGGTTGGTCTCTTTACATTAAACAACTTAGAACATAAAAACAAATAAGAAAATAGACACCTTTGAGACCTCTTTTAGGTGCTCTACCCTTATCACACTTCTGTGGATAAATATGGCGAAGATTCTAGAGGTTTCTCCAAGGAGTCTTGAGTAGAGAAAGAGAAGAAAAACAGAAAAGAATGAAGGTTTGAGCTTGGAAAACTTACTGATGTATTTTCAGAAAGTTGCTCAAGAACCGTGAAGATTTGAGAGAGTTTTTAGAGAGAAAAAGGATGAACAAGAGGTCAAAGGGTGGAGAGGGGTTGTATTTATAGGTGAGGTGGGTTAGTTGGGTGTTTAATGCATTAATTAAGGTGGTTAGGTGGGAAAAATGGGTGATTTACGAGTGGGTCAAGTTGCTGTCAGACAGGTCATCGTGTCACGCGACGGGAAATCAGTATCCTGGTCGTGCTACGCGACGGGGTGTTTTTGTCCCAAAAGTGCTTTTTGGTTGGGCTTGGCCCAACAGACTTGGTTTTAGACATGTTTTTGGGTCGAAACTTAAGGTTTAAGCCCATTTGACATGTTTTGGGTTGGGCTTGATTTCCAACTTGTATGGGTTCGTTTATGCTTCGGTTTAGCATTAGAATTTCGTTTTTAAGCGTAAGGTAACATGTTTGTATCAAATAGAATATCAAAGTAGATTATAATTAAATGCATTTGACAAAATGTTTTCCATTGATCATAAGCTCGAGATTACAAGGGGGTAAAATGGAAAAATACAAGAATACAAGGACTAGAATTGAAAAGGTAAAAAATACAAATGTTACAGTCTCCCCTACTTTAGAAAATTTCGTCCCGAAATTTATTCAAGCGGCTTGACTGAAAAGATGTGGGTACTTTTTCTTCATGTGTTCTTCATGTTCCCAAGTGAATTCGGGTCTATTCTTCGATTCCCAATGAGCTTTAACTAGAGGAATACGCTTTCGTTTGAGTTGCTTGACTTCACGATCCGTTATTTCCACTGGTTTTTCGACGAAATGCATAGTCTCCTCGATTCGTACGTCATCAAGAGGAATATGTATGTTCCCTTCGGTTAAGCATTTCTTCAAATTTGAAACATGAAAGGTGGGATGAACATTATTGAGTTCTTGGGGTAACTCGAGCTTGTAAGCTACTTTCCCGATTCGCTCAATGATCTTGAATGGTCCAACATACCGTGGAGCTAACTTTCCTTTCTTTCCAAATCTGACTACCCCTTTCCAAGGAGACACCTTGAGGAGTACTTGATCACCGATATTGAATTCAAGGGCTTTCGCCGTTTGTCAGCGTAACTTTTCTGACGGCTTCGAGCAGCTAGAAGATTATCACGGATCTGGATGATTTTTTTGGTCGTTTCCTGGATGATTTCGGGACCAGTGATTTATGCTTCACCAATATCGTGCCAACATATAAGAGAATGACACTTTCGGCCATAGAGAGCTTCGAATGGAGCCATTTGGATGCTGGTATGGTAACTGTTATTGTATGAGAACTCGACCAATGGTAGATGAGCATCCCAGTTCCCACCAAAGTCGATTACGCAAGACCGAAGCATGTCCTCAAGAGTCTGGATTGTACGTTTAGTTTGCCCATCAGATTGAGGATGAAAAGCTGTACTCAGATTAAGCTAAGTTCCCATGGCAGCCTGAAATGTTTCCCAAAGACGGAAGGTGAATCGACCATCACGGTCTGAGATGATGGCAAGAGGAATACCATAACGACAAATGATTTCCTTGGTGTAGATATGGGCTAGCTTCTCCACTTTGTAATCTTCACGAATGGGAAGGAAGTGAGCTGACTTGGTTAAACGATCAATGACTACCCAAATGCTATCGTGACCGAATGATGTTCGAGGGAGCTTGGTAATGAAATCCATCGCAATGCTTTCCCATTTCCACATGGGGACTTCGGGCTGTTCATGCAAACCCGACGGTTGTTGGTGCTCGGCTTTTACTTTGGATCAAGTGAGACATTTGGACACAAAGAGAGCAATGTCCTTTTTCATACCGGGCCACCAATAATTGCGACAGAGATCTTGATACATTTTATCCGCACTAGGCTGAATGGAGTATCGGGATTTATGCGCTTCATTCATTATAAGAGTACGAAGGTCATTACAACTGGGAACCCAAATACGATCAAGATAATAAAGAATCCCATCTGCCTTAGATTCCAAGTGTAACTCGGCACCACAAGACATTTCTTCATATAGAGTATTTTCATTGACCGATGTATGCTGAGCGTCTCGAATACGGTTGAATAGATCATTTTGAAATTGAGAGCTGCGAAGACGGTCGGTTTCTCGGATATTGCATAGAACTGCATGACCTTTTCGACTAAGAGCATCAGCTACTACATTCGCTTTACCAGGATGGTAGCGAATTTTGTAGTCGTAGTCGTTTAACAGTTCGACTCATCGTCGTTGTCGCATGTTAAGATCTTTTTGATTGAAAATGTGTTGGAGGCTTTTGTGGTCGGTAAAAACAACACATTTTGTACCATAGAGGTAATGTCTCCAGATTTTTAAGGCAAAAACCACGGCACCAAGTTCGAGGTCATGAGTGGTATAATTCTTTTCGTGGATTTTGAGTTGTCTTGATGCATAGGCGATGACTTTGCCTCGTTGCATAAGAACACAACCAAGACCTTGATTCGATGCATCACAATAAACCACAAAATCATCATTCCCCTCGGGAAGAGCTAGAATAGGAGCATCACAAAGCATGGACTTGAGGGTTTCAAAGGCTTCTTCTTGTTTCGGACCCCAAATGAAGGGTTTGGATTTTTAAGTCAAAGCGGTGAGAGGTGTAGCAATTTTGGAAAAGTTGGAGATGAACCGACGGTAGTAACCCGCCAATCCTAGAAAAGAACGAACTTCGGTAGGAGATTTTGGTGCAATCCAATTCTTGACAGCTTCGATTTTGGCAGGATCAACATGAATGCCTTTTTCATTTACAATGTGCCCAAGGAATTGAACTTCTTTTAACCAAAATTCACATTTAGAGAATGTGGCATAAAGTCGTTCGGCACGTAAGAGTTCTAGAATCAAACGGAGATGTCATTTATGGTCGTCTTCGGATTTGGAATAGATCAAAATGTCCTCAATGAAGACAATAACAAAACGATCCAAATAAGGTTTACACACTCGATTCATTAGCTCCATGAATACTGCGAGTGCATTGGTTAAACCGAAAGGCATCACCATGAACTCGTAGTGACCATATCTTGTGCGAAAGGCGGTTTTTGGAATATCTTCTTCGTGGATTTGAAGTTGATGGTATCCGAACGAAGATCGATTTTTGAGAAACAAGTAGCTCCTTGGAGCTGGTCAAAGAGATCATCAATGTGTGGAAGAGGATATCGGTTCTTGACAGTAAGCTTGTTAAGATCACGATAATCGATGCACATACGGAAAGATCCGTCTTTCTTTTTAACAAACAAACAGGAGCACCCCATGGAGAAGTGCTCGGGCGTATGAAGCCTTTTTCGAGCAGTTCTTGGAGTTGACTAGCAAGTTCTTGCATCTCGGAAGGTGCAAGACGATATGGCGCTTTTGCAACAGGTGTAGCAACAGGTATGAGGTCAATGCGAAATTCAACAGAACGAGCAGGAGGAAGACCGGGTAGATCTTCGGGAAAGACCTCGGGAAAGTCACAAACGACACGTATGTCTTTTATGCCTTTTTCCTTGTCTTTGGTTGTTACCATATGAGCCAAGAATGCAACATATTCCTTACGGAGATACTTTCGAGCTTTGGTACAAGACATGAGCTTGAGTCCTTTTGAGGGATTCTCACCATAGATTTGTAAAGTGTCACTACTAGGAAGTGGTATACGGATGAATTTTTCGAAACAAACGACTTCGGCACGGTGTTTTGCAAGCCAATCCATGCCTACTATGATGTCAAAGCTTCCCAATTGCCTAGGATTTAGATCTATGGAGAAATCATGGTCATTAAGATTCAAGGCGCAGTTTTTGATAATGAAATCAATATAGATGGGTTCATCATTTGCGACTTCAACGGTGAAAGGTTCCGATAATTTAGATCGTGCACAAGCAAGTAGAGGTTCAAATTCTAGAGACACAAAACTCTTATCCGCACCAGTATCAAAGAGTATAGAAGCATAAGATCCATTAACAAGGAACGTACCGTTCGCAACATCATTTTCATTTTGAGCTTGAGCCGCATTGAGGTTGAAAGCGCGACCCCTTGGTGGTTGATTTTGAGCCGGAACTTTAGCTTGAGCTGGGTTGTTGCGGGTACATTGAGAAACAAAATGATTAGGATCACCACACTTGAAACATGCATGCCCATTGCCGATGGCTAGAGGAGGTTGGTTAGCAGCTCGAGGTTGGTTGTTTTGGGTTCTAGGGCCGGTTTTGCAAGTTTGGACAAGGTGCCCATAGCGGTTACAATTGGTACAGAAACGGCAAGTAGAGGTTGGTAGGTGATGAAATAGGCACGTGTTACACTTAGGGAATGGACCGGTGTAAGGTTTTCAGGTAGGCACTTGATTAAAAGGAGTTGGAGCTTGAGCTTCGGTTGATGGAATGGTAACGGCATAGTTTTGGTTTCGGGATTTGCGTTTGCGGTTATTGCTATGGGTTGATGGGCTTTTGGCTTCCTTTGGTTTGTCGGTGGGAATGGTGGTGGTTTGATTGACGGTTTTGGTGGTGGTGTTTAGGATAGTTAAGGTTCCATCTTTCACTTGGTTATCCGAGATTTTGGAAGCTAAACGAATGGCTTTTTCTAGGGTGGTGGGTTCGGCTCCTTCAACAATATCACGGACACTCGTTGGGAGGCCTTTGAGATACTTAGCTATGATTCTCTTAGTGGTGTTGAATTGGTGAGGTACAAGGACCAGGATTTGATTGAAACGATTGGTATAGGTTTGGTTATCACCACTGTTTTGCTTGAGTTTCCAAAACTCATCTTCGAGTCGCTCAATCTCTTGCGCGGGGCAGAACTCCTCAATCATGAGTTGCTTGAATTCCTCCCACGGCAGAGCTAAAGCGGCTTCGTTTCCACGGGTGGCTCTCTCGCTTTTCCACCACTCGAGTGCCCTTGATTTGAAGACACTAGTGGCATGACGAGTGCGGAGATCCTCGAGGCATTCGCTATTGATGGAAACTAGCTCAATGTGGTCGAACCATTCGAGCATAGCGGTAGCACCATCGTTTCCCGTGAAAGAGTCGGGTCGATGTAGCTTAAATTGCTTAAAGGTGAAGGAGGTAGTTTTGGAGGATTCGGCTTTTGAGTCAACAGAACCATGTGGGTTTGCAGAGGCTTGGATTTTGCTAACCAATTCGGGTATGACCTTGGCCATTTGCTTGGCCATGAAAGATGATAAACTATGAATAATTCGGAAGTAGGGCCCTTGCCCTTTCACATTTACAATCCTCTATATATAAAGTTTACAATTACCAATCATTGGCATGATTATAGGACATAAATATAGGAAGACCATAACTATAGTTGACTACCATAACTATAGTTGACTTTGCCATATATATTGGCTATTATTCCCCCGCAGTCGAAGCTGTAGGTGAGCGGATGCTGAGACTGGACCTGAAGTCTTCAAAGAGCTGGCGAGGAAGACCTTTGGTGAAGATGTCAGCGATCTGGTAGCGTGATGCCACGTGAAGAACTCTTACATGTCCACGATGTACTTGTTCCCTGACAAAATGAATGTCCAATTCAATGTGTTTGGTCCGTTGATGTTGAACGGGATTGCCCGATAGATAGACGGCACTGACATTGTCGCAATAGACCAGGGTGGCCTTGGCAAGAGGGTTATGTAATTCAAGCAAGAGATTTTGTAGCCAACAAATTTCAGCGACAACATTTGCGACACCCCGATACTCGGCTTCGGCACTGGATCTAGAGATGGTTGGTTGACGTTTTGAAGACCAGGAGAGAAGGTTGTTGCCATAGTAAACACAATATCCTGAAGTAGAGCGCCGTGTGTCGGGGCAACCAGCCCAGTCGGCATCAGTATAAGCTGTCAAGGAGGGAGATGTAGCAGGCTCAAGTGTGAGGCCTAGAGATGACGAGCCCTGTAAATATCGAATGATCCGTTTTAGGGCGGACCAGTGGCCAGTCATGGGTGCATGCATATGCATGCAAATCTGTTGCACAGCGTAGCTAATGTCAGGGCGCGTGAACGTGAGGTACTGAAGGGCTCCGGCCAAACTGCGGTACAGAGTTGGATCTTCGAATGGAGTGCCGGTCGTAGAACTGAGTTTGGAATCATGTGTGTAAGCTTGTTGTGACAAAAACATGGAGTTACCCGTTCTTTTAACAGAGATGCCGAGGAAGTAACTCAAAGGGCCTAAGTCTTTCATAGCGAATTCGGAGGCAAGATTATGCATGAGCTGTTGGCGAAGGTGGTCAGAAGAAGTGACCAACAAAATATCATCCACATATAGAAGCAGGTAAGCCGTGTGACCTGGTTGATTGAGAATGAAAAGAGAATTATCGCACCCACTTTGATGAAATCCTAATCGGAGAACGTAGTCTGTGAAGCGTTGGTACCAGGCCCTAGGAGCTTGCTTCAACCCATATAAAGACTTTTTGAGACGGCAAACATGATTAGGAAAGTCTTTGCTTCGGAATCCCATGGGTTGGTACATGTAGACGGTTTCATTCAAAGTGCCGTGTAAAAAGGCGTTTGTCACATCAAGTTGGTGAACGGGCCATGAGTGACTGAGAGCAATGGTAAGAACCGTGCGAATGGTAGCCGGTTTGACGACCGGACTAAATGTTTCCCCGCAATCAATGCCCACCTGTTGTAACCTGCCATCACAAACCAAACGAGCTTTGTATCGCTCAAGAGAACCGTCAGAATTAAACTTGTGTTTAAACAACCACATGCTACGAATTACATTCATGTTTGGGTGTCGTGGGACTAATTCCCAAGTCTCGTTTTTCATAAGTGCTTCGTACTCAGTAATCATTGCACGGTGCCATTCGGGTGAGGAGAGGGCAGAAATGGGTGATTTTGGGACTGGGACAATAGTGGTGGTGTGTAGGTTTAAGAAGCGTTTGGGTTTGGATATACCGTCCATAGCACGTGTTCGCATGGTACGGGTTGGGTGAGGTTCGGGTGGTGATGTTTGGGAGGTTGAAGAACCGGGTGAGGTTGATGGCGAGGTTTGGGTCGAGTGTTGGGGTTGGGCTAACGAAGGGGAGTGGGCGGACGAAGGGGACAGTTGGGCCATGGAGGGTGTGGTAGTAGAGTTTGGTTGGGCCAGTGGGGCAGTTTGAGGTGGAGATGTAGTGTGGGCCGAGGTAGTGGGTGTGTGGGCCAGAGAAGTGGGCTGTATATGGGGCCAAAGGGTGGGGTGAACAGTAGTTTCGAGGAAGTCATATGGGTGTGGGTTATTTGGTGTAGGTGTGGACATGTGTTTGAAAGGGTAGATGGTCTCGTCAAACAAGACGTGACGGGATAAGGTTATTTGGTTTGTTGTGAGATCTAGACATTTGTTGTAACATTACGCATTAAAAACTTGTACGTTACACGTTCGCATTTAATAAAACGTCAAGTTTTCATTTTATACGTTGCATTTATTATTTTGTCGCGATTGTGGAACCCTAATACTATATATATAATATAATATATGTGTGTTGGTTTGTTAAATGTCAAAAAAATAATAAAATGCTTTGGCCGGGGTTCGAACCCGCGCCAAAGCCACACACACACACCAACTTAACCATCTGGGCTGGACCATCATCTTGTTTTAAACCCGAATCTTCATTATACTTATACACACCTTAAAAACCTCCACAGTTGACAAGGAAAGTCAACTGTGGGTTAGCTTGATGATCAATCCAACGAATTAACTCGTAATTGATCTATTATTGGTAAATTTGTGAGATTATCGGCCTTGTGTAACACGATTACACGTCTATTACACGTCAATCGTTGACCAATCGATTCAATTATACGCGTATGTTTTAAACGGGGTCAAACCTTCCAATTAACCATAACCCTTGAACCTCAGTATAAATAGATGTATTCCGAACCTTGACAACTCGCTCACAACTCTCTCTCAACCTCCAATTCTCTCTGATACACTCTGATTTTGATTATTGTGTTCGTCGTTTGACTTTTGCCTTGACCCGGCTATTATCATCAAATCATCACTGTGAGTCTTCGTTTTTTTGTGGGTTTGAATCATCGGCGATCAACCAACAAAAGCCCCAACATTAATCGGGCTCAAGTTGGCTGATTTGCCCAATTGCAAATTCTAGGGTTCGTTTATATGAATTGGGGATAAACTTGATTTCGCGTATTATATTTATTAAATTCAAAACAAGAAACATCACAACCACCGGCCTAGGCCAAGTGGTTGTGACCATGGTCCTCCACAGAGGTTACCCGGGTTCGAGTCCCGGCTCTGACCTTTCCTTTTTGTTCTTTTCTTTTCTTTTTTTGTAACAAACAATTATAAATATATATATATATTAAAACCTTTTAATCTTTTAAATTCTTTTAAAAATATCAAAACTATTTTATAAATTCTAAAAAAATTATATTTGTTTAATCTGAGATAAAAGTGTTATTTACAATTTTTATTTTTCAGAAATTCATTTATTTAATATTTATATTAATTAAATCATTTTTATACTATTATATTTATAAAAATCCATTTATATATCAAAACAATTTTACTAAATTCTCCAAAATTTATCCTGACTTTTTATAAAGTTAAACTTTACTGAAATAATTTTTAATTCAGTAAAATCATTTATTTCATATTTTTAATCAATTTTTGTTAGATTTAATCATAATTAAATCATAATAAATCCAATTTTCATCATTTTTGCACCAAAATTTTATACAAATTATTTTTAACCATTTAGAACAGAAATATGATTTTTAAAATTTAAATTCTTTAATTTTAGTATTTTTGAATATTAAAGTTAAATATTGGCCATTTATAAATAAATAGATTTAAAAATCTATTTTAAATAAAATAATTTTATAAAAATTATTTTTATGCTTCAAACACTTTAATGTGTACATTCAAAATTCAAATTTTATAAAAAGACTTTCTTTCATTAATTATCAAATTTTCCTTTATTAATTAACATTTTAATTTAATTTCAACAATTGATTATCCCCAAATCGAAACCCTAGGATACACATATAAGTTAATTAGACTTAGACTTATTATATATTACCTTATTATAGGGTGATATTTGGAATCACTTTGGGCAACACTAATATTTCATCTTTTCAACAAGTTTAACATTTGCTAAGGTGAGTTTTACATAGCCCCTTTTATTTATCACCATTTTTGGGGTGAAACATGTTATAACATTATCATTGCAATTCAATCATCAATGTGTCTATGTGTTTTCTATGTTGCATTATGTCTTGAGCATGATTAGAGTAAGCACCATTCTAGCATAATCATTAACATTGATCAGCCGACGGTATACATTGATAGATCTATTGGACTGACAATCCCACCCGGATACGTGCCTCCTACAAAGGTTACGTGGGTGTTTGTTATCGCATAACATATTCAATTGGACCATGAGTGTATGGTATGTATCATTTTATAACAGTCATCAGGGTTGATTATGCACTCGATTTATTTCTAGTATGTTCTCACATATGGGCTAGATTGACATGACACATGAATTGCACAACATTTTATTCATTTTATTATCAAAAACCTATGTAATTCTCACCAACTTATGTTGACCCAAAATACTTTCAAAATTAACATGTTTCAGGTAACAATGAAGCTGAGGCTTGAGTTAGCATGAGGATTTTACTTGAAGTTATTTGAAGTTATTGAAGTTGTTATTTGATTTTATGTATTTGAATTCTTAGACATCATTTCACATTATGGATATTATGTTTGAATAAATTATTTAAAATTTATGTTATACCATGTGCTACTGAAAACAATCATCAATACGTGGCACCCCGATGTTTCCGCCATCGGTTGGGGTGTTACATTTGTACCCCCGGTGTTGGGAGGGGTAGCCTAGAAAGACACAAGGGTGAGAGCGATGGGCGAGTTTGTGGATGTTGGTGGATGGTATTAAAGGGTAGCAAAGGGAGCCGAACACGCGTAGGTGATCGTAGGATGGTGTGCGGTGGTAAAGAAGTTCAGTTGGGGAGTGGTATTGGTGTGTTTTGCCGGGTATGATGTTGTGTAGGTAGGTGGTGACATCAAGAGCATGATGCCAAAATTGTGGTGGGAGGTTTGCGTGGGCGAGGGAGGTGTGAACCATGTTGTTTATGGTTCTTATTTTGCGCTCCGCCTTGCCATTTTGAGAGGAGGTGTGGGGGCATGTTAGACGAAAAAGCATGCCATTTTGGGCACAAAATTGTTTGAATGCATTATTTACGTATTCGGTGCCGTTGTCACATTGAAAGGTTTTTATTGGTTTACCAAATTGTGTTTTTACCATATTTGCAAATTGAGAGAAAATGGTGAACACTTGTGATTTATTTGCTAAGGGGTAGGTCCACAAAAAATTAGTGTAATCATCCAAAAATAAAATGTAATACCGGTGACCTTCATTTGTGAGGACAGGAGATGTCCAAAGGTCACTGTGTATTATGTCAAATAGTGCAACAGTGTAAGTGGTAGAAGTATAAAAAGGTAAACGAATGCTCTTTCCCAAAACACAAGAGTGACAAATGTTTGTCTTATTATTTGAACTAACATCAATAAACCTAGAGTGTTTCAAAGAATTCAAAAGGTTTTGGCCTGGATGACCAAGCCGTTGATGCCATAATTGTTGAGAAAGAGCAGCAAAAGCAGAAGGAGAAGTGCGTTGTGTGGCTGGGGGTGGCAGTAAAGGATAGAGGTCACCGCTGCTGTTGCACCGAAGGATAGGGATCCGGGTCTTGAAATCCTTCACAAGAAAACCAAATGGGTCAAATTTATAGAAAGTGAATTGTCGGTGGTGAGTTTTCGGACAGAGATTAGATTTTTGATTAGTTTAGGTGAGTACAAGACATTGTTTAATTTAAAGGGTGGGTAGGGTGGTGGTAGTTTGGTATTGCCCTGTCCTGTGACCGGAATGGTATTACCATCACCGACAATGATATATTGAGGAGAAACATTATTAGAACAAGATTGGGAATTACCTGACGGTTGAAGATAGTGCCCGCCTGCACCAGTGTCCATAATAGAGTTCCAATCTGGCGGGTTCAAGGACATGGTGTACATAGCTTGTTCAATGTTGGTAGGCGTGTAAGCGGCATGAGCAGAGTTGGGCCTCGAACCAAGTATCCCGGCCTGAGTTGTTGGTGGGTTTTGGGCCACAGTGGGGTATGGGCAGGGTGGTGTGGACCAACCGGCCCATTGTTGTGAAGATTGGTTATTAGTGTTGTTAGCCCATGGATTATTATTATTATTATTATTATTATTATTATTATTATTATTATTAGTGGCCCAAGAGTAATTATTATTATTAGTCCAAGGTGGGATCTGATTCCCCAAAGAAATATGCGGCCACTGTTGACCAGAAGCAAAAGGATTTCCCATGGAGTTCACACCACGGCCACGAGACCATGGCTGCCTGCCACGCCCGCGACCTCTTCTACCACGTCCGCGCCCCCTATCAGAGGAATACTCGGGACGGTAGTCTGTGCCAGAAGGGGACGAGTGAGTATGTGTGGGGTTTTGCGAGGCAGATCTGGAGGTGGCGTGTAAAGCAGTTCCGACAACTTTCGAGGCTTGTTGTGCTTGGTTGGCCTTACGATTTTCATTCATGCATAGTTGGGACCGGATTTCATAGAAGGATGGTAGAGGTTTGGTATTGGTGAGGATGGTGCCGATTGTTTCGTAAGCTTCGGTTAGGCCGGCTATGGCCTGAAGAGACAGATCTCGGTCATCGACGGGTGCGTCAACACTGGCCAGTTGGTCAGCCAATGTTTTAAGTTCTTGGCAATAGTCTGAGATTGTGGTAAAGTTTTCAAGTCGAGTGTTTGTAAATTTTTGTTTGAGGAAGAGAGCACGCACCGCTTTGTTATCTTGGAAAAGATTTTCAATCGCTTTCCAGGCATTGTAGGCGGTAGTACCGGGTTTGAATACGGTGTTAAGGATTCCTTGAGAGACGGTGCCATACATCCACTGAAGGACGATGGCGTCGATCCGCTCCTAAGAGTCCGTGGTGGGTGGTGGAGGAGGAGGGGTATTGGGGGAGTCAGTGGAGGTAGGCTGAGATTGTGCCGAAGAAGGTGATGAGGTGGTTGTGGTATTTCTGGGTTCGAGATGGTCTGCGACTAAAAATGCTCGGCAATGGATTCGGAATAGTTCCGACCAAGTGCCATAATAGGCAGAGTCGATCTCCAAGACGACCGGGATAAATGATTTAATATTGGAAACGGTTAGCGCGGGGTGGATCTTAGTGTCCATGGTGATGCAGGGGGATGGGATATGTGAAAAAAATGAATTGAGGAAAGAATGAGAAAGGGATCAGAGGTTGCAGCAGAGCTGCGGATGGGTCAGCGGCGGAAAAGATGAGTAACTGGACTCGATACCATGATAAACTATGAATAATTCGGAAGTAGGGCCCTTGCCCTTTCACATTTACAATCCTCTATATATAAAGTTTACAATTACCAATCATTGGCATGATTATAGGACATAAATATAGGAAGACCATAACTATAGTTGACTACCATAACTATAGTTGACTTTGCCATATATATTGGCTATTAAAAGAGAGCATTTTCTTGTTGGTGCTTTGTTTTGAGCTTCTTCGGTTGGACATGGAAGACATCTAAGGGATGAACAAAAAGGGATTATGAGCTTTGATCAATGGTTTATTTGTATAAAGATTACATTTTGTCTTTGTTTTTAGAAGTGAATTAAGCATACAAAGCACATAGTGTCAAATAGTTCAAGTAGCATGTAGTTTCACATTGTGTATAAATCATAACACATAAGTATAAGCAAGTATAGTGCATTTGGACAATATAAAGGAGCTTGATTAATGTTGGTTTGCGATTATTAGTATTGTTTGGAGATTGCTAGAGTACTTGAGATGCGAGTCTTGAGAGCCTTTGCAAGTAGTAAAAAAAATAAATCGAATATATGTAGTGAAAACATAGCATGAAAACAACATTGAAAATAATATTAACATAAAATGAGAGGCTTGTTTTAAGCAAGCAATTGGAGTGTTCCGGAACAGAACTAAGACTGACCAAAGTGGTTCAAATTTACCTTTGAGTTTGAAAACATGCTTTGGCCTAATAGGTGGAAATACTCTCGCCGAAACTTTCGGTTAACGGTATTCACCCTTCCAGTTACTACATGTTTCTTGTCATTAGTAAATTTGAGAATTTGGCGAGATTTAAAAAAAATATCAAGGATTGAAACTAGTCGCCAAGTTGCGGATTTCACTCCTATCTTAGCGAGGTCGTTTCTTTGAGTGTGGTTTGTACACTTTGTCCAACGTGGTAAGAAAATTAATTCTAGCATTCAATTGGTAAGTGTCCACTAGAACGAGAATTGTGAAATTAACACCAAGGTGAGGATATCACTCCTATCTTGGTGTAGTTTCAAAAACACAAAGAATTTACGCGGATTGAAAGTTATCACCCAAGTGAGGGTTTCACGCATATTTCGGTGATTTTCTTTCGTTTGTGATATACGAGCGTCTTCGAGTGTAGAGTAATCCACAAATCGGAAGGTAAATTTTAAAGACCAAAAGAATGAAGTAGAAGCAAGATAGTGAGAACAAGTATATTAAGCATGATAAAAGGAATGGTCAAAAAGGTACTTAACTATAGTCTAGGTCAAACATGGCAATTTTTCCCAATTCCCTATAGTCATGGCTCTGATACCAATATGTCACACCCCAACCGATAGCGGAATACATCGGGGCGAGACTTGGAATAGATTGTTCAAAGACTTCATGACACTAGAATTCGTGACAATATGATTTAAAGATAAAATTTCATTCATAGCATAATCATCGTCTAAAAAGATAACAGAATACAAATTGTTTTCATGAAAAGAGAAATACGACATCAAAATATAGAACTTAAACTAGCGTGAGTTTCTAGTCCAATCCTAAGTAGATTTCTTGAATATCCTGCATAAAACATTTCCTGCAACATGTATACAATATCCGTCAACACGTAAAGCATTGGTGAGCATACTAGTTTTGGTTTACATACGTAGTAATTAGAATGATTTACTCGAATCTCATACTATAGCATTGCACATACATACCATACAAAGAACATAACTCAAACCCGCTAGTCCATAAAGGGGGCGGGGTGCTACTCCTATAGCGCTATACATGTTAAGTGGGCTAATAATAGTTAATGAATTATGTTTAAGTATCAAGAATCGTAAGCATGGTAAATAGCATATAAGTATGTTTAATAGATTGAGCATGATAGTTTAAGAGTATGAAATCGTTTAAGTTTTGATAGTGATACATGTTGAGCCCCAAAGAATAAAGAATAAAAAGGGGGACAAGTATGAACTCATCTTTGGGTGCGTCTTGATATAGTCCCAAAGATAAGTCCTGGAAGTTTTAGCTTTAGCTCCGATTAACTAGAATTAAGAATTAGAGTCGTAGGTTCGAGTTTAGATTATAGTTTCAAGAGATTCATGCAAGCCTTTTAGGCAAACCAAGCACAAATTGCCTTTAGGGCAATCCGGATGGTCATGAGATTAAGTTAGACCAAGCACAAAATCATCATAGATGATTCGGATGGTATAAGGTTAGGAATGTGAATCCGATTGATATGTTCATGTCATAACCACTTCGCTTATGGGATAAACGTGGGTTTTGGACACAGGATTTCCCCTTTCTAGTGTGGATTAATCCATAGCACAAGAAGGGTCAAGAGAGTTGGTAAGGTAGGGTGTAACCACAAACCTTCCATAAGATTATTAATAGGATAATAAGATAGAAGATTGAAAGTATGTTTATATTATCACATAGTATAACCAAGAAGTTTTGGTAAAGTTTGGGAACTGATTTGAATAAGCCTTGGCTCTCCTTTGTCACCCAATACCATAGCACAAATCTCTCTAACATTAGATTGTTAGTGGACTTGGTTGGTCTCTTTACGTTAAACAACTTAGAACATAAAAACAAATAAGAAAATAGACACCTTTGAGACCTCTTTTAGGTGCTCTACCCTTATCACACTTCTGTGGATAAATATGGGGAAGATCCTAGAGGTTTCTCCAAGGAGTCTTGAGTAGAAAAAGAGAAGAAAAACAGAGAAGAATGAAGGTTTAAGCTTGGAAAACTTACTGATGTATTTTCAGAAAGTTGCTCAAGAACCGTGAAGATTTGAGAGAGTTTTTAGAGAGAAAAAGGATGAACAAGAGGTTAAAGGGTGGAGAGGGGTTGCATTTATAGGTGAGGTGGGTTGGTTAGGTGTTTAATGCATTAATTAGGGTAGTTAGGAGGTGTTTAGGTAGGAAAAATGGGTGATTTACGAGTGGGTCAAGTTGCTGTCAGGCAGTTTGTCGTGTCACACGACGGGAAATCAGTATCCTGCTCGTGCTACGCGACGGGGTGTTTTTGGCCCAAAAGTGCTTTTTGGTTGGGCTTGGCCCAACAGACTTGGTTTTGGACATGTTTTTGGGTCGAAACTTAAGGTTTAAGCCCATTTTGACATGTTGTTGGGTTGGGCTTGATTTCCAACTTGTATGGGTTCGTTTATGCTTCGGTTTAGCATTAGAATTTTGTTTTTAAGCGTAAGGTAACATGTTTGTATCAAATAGAATATCAAAGTAGATTATAATTAAATGCATTTGACAAAATATTTCCATTGATCATAAGCTCGAGATTACAAGGGGGTAAAATGGAAAAAATACAAGAATACAAGGACTAGAATTGAAAAGGTAAAAAGTACAAATGTTACATATAATCATTTGGTCTTGACGAAACCAACAAAGATATTCCGGGTTTGGTTTGGTGAGTTGGCCATCAGTAATGTTTTCGGCTGGGATAGTTTCGGGTCTAATGATGTGGTGATCGAGTTCAAGGCCGATTAGGGTAGCGGTAACTTGGGTGCACCATGAGGGGAAGTTTTAAAGGGTAAGTTTGATGGGAAAGTGAGTAGCGGCAGTTATGTGAACAATCGGTTTGGCCATGGGGATCGAAAAAGGTATGCAGCAAAGGACAGAAGCTGTTCGAAGGAAGAAAAAAAAGCAGTTTGTGGACAGGAAATTGTCGAAGGTTTGATAGTGGATCGAAAATGGATCAAGCTATTGATAAAGTTATTTTTTATTGAATTGATAATTGTTTGTACAATGTATTACATACAAATATATAGAGGATACAAGGAAAAGTAAAGATACAAACATAAATACAAATGGCATGAATTAAGGGAAAGAATTATATGCAGTCATCAAGGGATTGATTTGCAATCATTGTGTCAATCATCTTGATTGACTAAGTAAATGAGGGGATAATATTATTCAAGCATTGATTGCTTGACTGGTGGTGTTAATAAGGTATGAGGAGTTGAGTGAGGGAATCAACTGGATTGTGTTTCTAAAAAATGAGTGTTGGTGGTTAAAAAAACTTTTTCCACCTTGTTGTTTTTGTATGATGGGGATTTTTGAACTTTTGGAGAAAGGAATTAAGTTGAAAATGCAGTAACCTATGATCTTAATTTCATTTGGCTTGGTAACTATTTGAATTGAAGATCTTTATTGGTAGAAAGAAACAATTAGACATTTTAATAAATGTTACACACCTGATCTGTTTGGTTTATTCTTTTAGTTATAGCGTTAGGCAACTGACTTTAACTCGTTGTTGATTTCGCAAAGGCCCGCGATTAGTGTGTTGGCCTTAGGCCCCCAAAAGGTTTGAGCCGGCCCTAGTTGGTGTTACAAGGATTTAAACCCCGTTCTTAACAAAAACATAATGGATGCCTTACCAACATACTACAATCATGTGGGTTAGTTGTTTGAAAGTGGCGGTAATCTCGAGCGGGTGCGTTTATAGTTCAGGGAGCAGTTGATACATGTGTGTTTGGTGAGTGTCGTGCGATATAAACGGATGCAATTGCTAAACGTAGTCGTAGAATATAGAAGATATTGAATACCGGCTTATTTACATCAACAATAGTGATCTACGTCTAATTACAGTCTAATTACAGGGTACGATCCAAAAAGGTGGTGGTATTATAGTAAAAACATGTGCAGCCGCGTGTTGTGTCGAAAGGCTATCTCGCTGCCGGTCCAAAAATGTTGCCTATGTTGCGGTGTTCCGTCTCCTCCTTCAAAACGCTTTAAGCCTCCTTTGTTGTTTGGTTTTTTTAAGATGTTAGCACAGAATTAAGAGGCCTATTAAGTAGTTCATGGGGATATGTTAATTTGTGTTTACCTTTGTCCTCTCGCATTTCCGTTTTGCTGGTGTGACGGGGCCAGAAGTCGTCGTGGGTGTCGGGTCTTTTGTGGCAGATGTTGCTGCAGTGATCTGGATGGCATCGTCAGTGTTGACGCTGTTAACGGCAGCAGCTCGGTCTTCCTTCATAGTCAGAGACATGATTTTCGGTATTTTAACGGCTTCCAAAAATTTTTGTGGGACCTGGTAGGCGTCGTCCTCTCCATGCTTTGTAATCATGTCCTGACAGGTAATACCAAGCAGTTGGGTCATATCCTCGTTGAAGAACACGACGTCCAAATCGTCACTGTTGTCCTTGATTTTTGTGTTAACACGGTACCTGAAATTTTGTTGCCAGAGTGTGAAAACATGCATTATGAAAGGTAATCATCAAAGTATGTGTTGGCATGTAAGATGCTTTCAAAGTAGGCTGTGTTATTAGAATAACTTTTAATAGGACTCTAAAAGACTAATATATGCATACTTTATGGCAAACATATAGGTCCCAAGAACAAAATGAAGAAATGGTCTATAATTTAAAAGATGAAGATAAGTTATGGGTTGCGAGTATCAGTACTTAGTAGTAGATATTATCATGGGGACTATATTACTCAAGCAATAATGTTACTATAACAACTGGAAAGGCAGTAACATGCTGAATATGCAGGTTCCTCTATGGAGGCTATGATGGGAAATGTACAACATTGTATGCCCGATACCATAGCGCAACAAAAGCGACGACCAAAAAAACCCAAAAAATCCTAACTTCTGTTTGTTCACTTGATTTAGCCACATATATAAAGCGTACAAAACATCATATGATTCAATAATTGGTCTACGCTATATTCCAAGACATGGCATAAACATACAATCTAAATATCTTGGTACCCTTCACAACCCGAGATACTCTTCGCTAGCATTCCCACTCAAATCCCAATCAAACCCTCGAAGATCAAAACCAATGCCGAAGCCTATTTTCGACTCAATGGCCGCAATCGCTGATGTATTGTAAAATACATCTATTTCCAGTGTAAAGTTTGTACAATTTTCGAGTCGTTTAGATTGTGTTTTTATTAGTTTTAGGCTTGTACCGGTATAGTTTATTTAGGATAAGTTTTTATATATTTTTATTAGTTTTGTGTCATTTTTAGTATTTATCTATTTTATTTTATATTTTGTAGGTGTTCATGGACGTTGGAACGTAAACGATCAACTTTGGTCAAGTCAAGAACACCCGAGTCAAGATCACGGAGTATAATACTATCTATAATAATAATAAAAATAATAATAATAATAATAATAATAATAATAATAGAAAAAAAATAACAATTACGTGACTCAAGGCCCATGGCCCATATCTTGGAGAAAAAGAAACAAAGTTTAAAGAAAACATATTATTATTCTTTGAGAGGAGCCGCATATTTTTTTTGGATGGGAGAGCAGCATTATCGAACAGCTTAGGAACTCTCAACAACAACATCGAAAGCGGCAACCATATTTGAGGGGATCGATCTTTTAAGAAGGAGCAATATTATTTTGAGGTGGATCAAGGTTGAAGCCTTGGTGCGAGCACGGGTCGTTTCTAATTCAACTATTTAATTATTTATCTATTTGGTACCCGTAGTGAACACCATGAATATGTTTAATTTTTATTGTTTTGATTTTTTCATGACAATTATTGGCTAGATCATAAAACTACCTAGGCGATGATTAATACGCTTGTTTGATTTATTTTCTATTTGGTTTTGGAACTTTTGGTTGTGGGTGAATTTTTAAGTAAAGAACTCTTTATTTTTTGGTTTGATGTATATGCGTATTTAGTTTTATTTAAATAACTTTTATAAACTCCACTTGCGTTTTTGTGAATGTCTTTCATGTATGAATGCAGGTTAGGTTGCGGACTGGGTGTTAGCGACTAGTTTATGGTTAATTGCCTAGGATTATCCATAGGAGTTGTAATTGTTAGTTAAGTAATTCTAAGTGTTCTACCAATTCTCAATAGCTGGAAGGTGCGAGATTGTTGGTCTGTCTAGGGTGTTAAATTGCTAGATCTAGAGGCTTTGTAATAAGATCTTCCTAGTTTCCCTAGCATTCCTTGTAGGACAAGTCTTATCAGAAATATTGTAGTTACCCCTTGCACTTTTAGGTGTAGTGTGACTTTTGCGCTGTGAGGTAGATTGTCTAGCGGGTACTTTAAGATTCGAGTAGGTAAGCCTGTGAGGGTAACCTCTCAACCGGTGGTTTAACAGCACAACAGTATTCTAGGGTTTCCCCTTGAGAAGGGTCGAGGGTGTCTAGTCTATTCTTGATGTTTAGTATTTTAAGATCCTGGTTCCACACCAGTTCCATAGCCATTAGAAGCTTATTATTCATGTGTAGGATTCTAGCCTAGGTAGTGCCTTCCCATCATCTGATCCCAGTTACGGTTTTCAGTTTGTGTCTATAGTTTATTTAAGTTTCATTTTATTTATTCGCATTAGTTTGTTAGAAACCCCCCATTAAGCAACAACACATTATTAAGTCAGTTTGTAGATAAGTAATCGAGTCTAGTTTACGTTTTCCAGTAGAGTCTTGTGGGTTCGATACTCGGACTTACTTTAGCTGTACTGCACTGACCGGTACACTTGCCGGTTGTGTGGTTTAGGTTTAGAGAGTCTTATTTTATAAATTTAAAACTTAGAGTGTCTAGTTTAGGTTAAGTTAGTTTTTATTAAACCACTTTGAGCACATCAATCGCTGACCCTATAGCAGGAATAACAAAGGTAGGCAATGCTGAGGTAGGTAGTGTAAGTAACTGTAGCTGCGCGTGCAAAACATAAACATGTCTAAAACAACGAAAGTAGCAATCCAATAAGAGGCACTATAACGAACTAAACCAGCAGGAAGTTTGTAGGAAAAGTTGTAGGATTTTAGCAACTTACTGGAACTTTGCCTCGCCGTCATCGTCGGGGCATTCGTACTTTCCTCGTGTTCCTGCCTTTTTCATCATTTTGCGCGCGCAAATTGAGCAGATAACGTAAAACCATGGCCTGTCTTGCCTGATGCTCGCGATGGACGCGAGACATGTGAAACGGTTTTGTATCGCTAGGTCATTTTTTTCTTATTCTTGATTGTTGTAACCAACGTTATTTCTCTACATGGGGCTATTGCACCTGGTGGCAATTTTCGGAGCCTGCAAGGTAAGAGTGTGTCTGTTAATAGAGGATGGTTCGTGGGAAAATGAGTAAAGTTGTAACTTACCTAGTTACGTGCGGTGCAGTTTCTGGTTTTCTTGGATTTACCTCGATGGTTGTCGCCGGTGTCGATTCTAGTTGTAAGGTTGTCAAGTAAGTAGTGATGAGGACACAGGTTAAGGCCCAGATATCTCCATGTACGATCGTTCGGGGAAGCAGATGTTGTTGCTTTGGCCAAAAGGTAAGCTCAAGTACATGCCCACTATAGTTGGTTTCAATTTAGAGGGATAAAAAGTATTATGCGTAGATAAAAGTTTAGGATAAATTACAAATTTCGTCCTTTAAGAATAGGGCATTTTTCATTGGATGTCCTTTCGCGTTTCACTTGATGAGATTCGTCCTTAACGATCTAAAATCATTACATCACTTGTCCTAAGGGCCTAACCTGGTTAGTTTTTAACGACAAATCAGGTCATGTGCCTTGCACATGGGGGTAGTCTGGTAATTTCACTTATATATAAAAATAAAAATAAACCCCCTTTCATCTTTCATCTTCATCTTCATTCTCTCTCTCTCTCTCTTTCTCTCTCTCTCTCTCTCTCTCTCTCTCTCTCTCTCTCTCCTACACGAAAAGAAATGGTTAGGATGCACAAAGTTTATTCGATCAAATTTTCCACAAAATGACTGAACAAACAAAAATAATATTCATTACCTCTGCCATTCAAATCCCATGTCACAACCTGAAAAAACTAACCGAATGAAAGATTAATCAATTGGGGTTTTGTTCAATCTTCAATTAGGGGTTCATAACTGAAACAAAGGAAAGGGGTTCAATCTTATCTTCATTCACTTCTCTGCCGTATTCCAAAATCACAAAATCCCTCTTTCGTAACCCTAACCCATGTCCGATTATGAACACAGAGGAGGTTACCAGAGAGGATGGAGACAAACGTGATGATTGGTGGTTGTTATCTCCAAATTGCCACTTTTGCTTTCTTCAACCACACTTTTCACTATAAGATCCTGTTTGTAACACCCCAACCGATGGCGGAAACATCGGGATGTCACGTAATGATGATTGTTCAGTAGCTCATGGTGAATAATGAATTCCATTAAATAATTTAAATGAATTACATACAATTGTTCTAGAATTTGTACATCAAATTGAATAAAACTATACACATATCTTCAAGCATCAATTCAAATCTTCAAGCAAATGGAACCTGAAACATGTTAAGTTGAAAATATTTTGGGTCAACAAAAGTTGGTGAGAATTACATAGGTTTTTGATAATTGAATAAAAATGTTGTGCAATTCATGTGTCATGTCAATCTAGTCCATATGTGAGAACATACTAGAAATAAATCGAGTGCATAATCAACCCTGGTGACTGTTATAATATGATACATACCATACGCTCATGGTCCACTTGAATATGTTATACGATAACAAACACCCACGCAACCTTTGTAGGAGGCACGTATCCGGGTGGGATTGTCAGTCCAATAGATCTATCAATGTATACCGTCGGCTTGTACGGAGTTAATGATTATGCTAGAATGGTGCTTACTCTAATCATGCTCAAGACATAATGCAACATAGAAAACACATAGACACATTGATGATTGAATTGCAATGATAATGTTATAACATGTTTCACCCCAAAAATGGTGATAAATAAAAGGGGCTATGTAAAACTCACCTGAAATTCACCGTGTAAATACTAGCAAGTAGCAACAAGTCTGAACTTGGATTAATTGAACCCTTGTATCCTAATACAAATAAATGATGCCTTAAATTCTAATACAAATAAGCTTGTTTCGTTTCTTGGTTGTAAAGATAGTTTATTCAACTACCTAGACTCGCATTGTAAACAATACGCGTCTTAATGTGTGTATGACTTAACGAACCGATAGTAACTTGGTTTGATTTCTCAGAAATATACGCGTATGTATAGTTGCTTGAAATAAGTGTTTTAATATATTATTCAAGGTCACGTGTTGATGTTATTGATAAAGACGTGTTTTGGCTAAAGAAAATAATACTTGCGTGGCTTGACTCAAAAGTTGACTCGTTTCGCAGATTGGATCGTATTATATATACTTATTAATAAATATAAATATTTCTATTTTTGACGACGTAAGATATGGAAGTTAGAATTAATTTCTAAAATCATAATTTCGTCTACACATAATTATAAACTTGGAAGGTCGATTTGTTTCTTATATTTTATTAAAATTTGGGCAGAGTCTCCTCTGTTTTTGTAAGAAACCAGACAACGCAAGTCGTCTATTTTATCCCAAAACATCAATTGTCTAAACTAAACAACACCTAATTTGACTAAGCTTTAGACGCGACAATTGATTAACTCGTTAAAACTATAATGTAACAAAAATTATATGCTTGACAAGTAACGCTTATGTATACCTCAACCTTTGATCGTTCTAGTAACAATATATACATACTAACATATTTAGTCATCAATTGGCGACAAAATAATAAATCGACTATTGTTGGACTTGAATAAACGACTAGATAATGTGTTTGTATATGTAAAAGAAATATGGGAATGCGTATGCTCATAAACATAATATAGATTAACCATTCCTTTTTCAAATGTCTCATTACTATTTAGGCGTTTTATTACAAGTACGTTCGGTTCGTTACGCACGTATACACCGTTAATGTTTTCATTTAGAACACACTATATATATATATATATCTATATATTTGTACTCAAAATGAAACAACTAAAAAAGAAAGAAAGACAACAAGCGCGCGATATACCTTCCCATTTTATGTTTACGAATAGACACGAACTCGTCTCGAAATACGCGTTGACTAGCTTTGACTGCGACCAAGTGTTTGACCAGATCTGGACGTTTGACCAACCAGATCTGACCCGTTGACCAGGTTTGACCGAGCCCGAACACGAACCCAAAACCGAAACTGACCCGATCAACTACACCCGACTAGAGCCAACTTTAGCCGGACCAAACCCGAGTTAACAAGACCCGAACCCGAGCAAAAACTGTTCCGGATAAGACCCGACTTGAACCCGGATCTGGAGCTCGAGGCGACCACCATCAAGAATAAATGATAACCACTCGACTCGACTCGAACCGAGCCACAACCAAAACTGAACCGAGACCCACCATGTAAACCACCCACATCAACGAGACCCACCCCCAACCTGAGAACCATCCCAATCCCGTCTTCAAGCGGCCACCAACACCATTGTGACCACAATCAGACCACAACCTAACGAACCACCACGGCGATTATCACCATCCCATCGACCATCTCCGGTCATCAACCCACAACCACCGCTGAACCAGCATCATCACCAGACCGGAACACAACCAGAGAATACATCCTGATGTACCTGTTCGGACCTGCAACTCGTACCACCAAACAATTCGAAAACCCGTTTCCGGTTTGTACTGAGGGAGTCTGGATGAAGGGAAGGGGGCCGGTTAGAGGTTTATGGTGAGGGTGGCCCGGATGTGATTGTTGGTGGCGGAGAAGGTGGGCGGCGGCGGCCGCTGAATCTGAGAGAGATGAGAGGAAATGAAGTTAGGGAAGGGAGAGAGAGGTGCGGGACTTGTGTACTGCTGCTGCTGTGTATAGGGGTTAGGAAGAAGAAGCTTCAAGGTTAAAGGGAGGAGGAATAATGGGGTTTATGGCTTGGTGGTAGCTAGGGTTATAAGGAAGAAGATTAAGAAAATAGGAGGTAACCTAAGGTGCTTAAATAATAAATAGGTAGGGTTTGGTGTGTAGGTTAGGTGGAATATTATTTCGTATACGAGCCAGTTACCGATCCGGGTCTCGCTTTAAATTTAGCTCGTTCAATCAATAAGATAATTATTTCACATAATTTATTTATATAAACTGACGTAGAACTAGTATTTGGACCCTATATATTTTACTCGTATAAATGTAAATGTATATGCTCGTTAGAACTTTAGGGGTCGTCTAAAATATGAACTAACCAATATTTTTACTCGTTGCGAGTTGCTAGATCATGTAATTGCAAGTGATGAATAATCTTAGTTCTTAACGTAAGAGAGTGTATTTTAACTAAAAATAATAACTATATTGTTTTGAAATAATAAAATAAAGTAATTATATGAATATATTATTTTAATAATGTTTTAGAAATAGCTGGGCGTTACACTGTTGTTCATCAGCCACTTCAGTTTGATGGTCTTCAGCAATCATGGCTCGATCACTTGATACGTGTAATTTCACATCCGTTGAGGTTCCTTCTGCAACAGACGGCTCGTTTATTGCTTCCACAGATTCAATAGGAGGCTTGTAATCTTTTTCATCATTGCTACTTTTGTCCTCCACAGGGTTATTATCTACTGGTCACTGGTTAGGACTAGACAATTAGATTTTTTGTTCTTGCTTATGTTATGGCTTTACCCATACCCACCCTTGAAGCTTCACTTTCTATAAAAAGGGGAAAAATCATCAAAGTTCAGTAGAACTTACCGGAGAGAGAGAAGATGAAAGGGGGTGAGAGAGAGAAGATGAAAGGGGGTTTATTTTTATTTTTTATATATAAGTGAAATTACCATACTACCCTCATGTGCAAAGCACATGACCAGATTTAACGTTAAAAACTAACCAAGTTAGGCCCTTAGGACAGTGGGTGTAAGATTTTAGATCATTAAGGACGAATCTCATCAACTGAAACGCGAAAGGACATCCAATGAAAAATGCCCTATTCTTAAAGGACGAAATTTGTAATTTATCCAAAAGTTTATGTCACTAACAAAGAGGTGTTTACCTTTCGTCCTTCACCAACACTTTCCTTAGCCGCTGACCTTTGGTGATTGGTTTCATTCCGCGATCCTCAACCAGGCCTATGTAATCTGTAAAGACGAAAAAAAACGGTTACTATTAATGGGGAAAAAGTGTGGGTATGCGCGATAAATTGGGCATGTTACCTGTCAGCATTCAGGACTTTGAACGGGCTAATAGGTCGCTGTAAGGGGCAAAGCGATAGTAATAGTGAGGGATTTTCTCGTTTTGCACCGCTTGAAATGTAGCCTTTCTGCCCACGTATAAAGATGCCTCATGTGCACATGCAGGCACGTTGGTTTGTTTTGGCATTGGTATATATTTGTCTACTATGTAGCATCTGTCGACACAGATAAGGTTGTCGAAGTATGGTTCCTCTGCTAGCAAGCAGGCGACGTGTATTGCGTCACCCTGCGTGGGAAACAAAGTCATGGGTTTACGCTCTAGTTACCGGAAATAGGCGTATGCAAATCGATTTATTAAGGAATAGGAGAAAAAATTATGTTTGTTTACCCACCTGCTCGTCGACAAACAGGTAGCATAAGTCCGTGTTCTGGTTGTGAGGGATCCATTTTTTTATCGCTCTTATTTGTATAGGTGCTGCAGCATAACTCGGTTTTATTGCAGATAACGGCTTCAATATCATGGTACCTACATCGACATAGAATCTGATAAGCCAACAGATAACACAACTAAACAAATACACGAAAGAGGAAACCAAATCATTAAAGTAACATGGAGATGCAAATATAATGTTTTTATTCTCCTAAAAAGATCCATAAATGTGAAAACAATCTTCTAGAATTCCTAAAAGCATAAAGAAACGTTTATATGGGTTGGTGACATGTATTTTAATCGGCTGCTAGAAAAGTGAATATTAAACTAATAATAAACGAAATTTATGACAGGAATAAATGGTGTATACCTTATTTTACAAACAATAATATAAGCATAAAGTATGTACGGCGCAAAACAGAAGCTACATGTCGATCACTTAAGCTGTTGCGTGTTGTTTACAGGAAGGTAGAAGAATCATTTAGTCATAAATAAGTGGTGCGAAAAATCTTTGTAAAGTATAAAAAACCAAGTAAAGCATTTCATCGAGCAACTTGCAGGCAAAATCATGCATCCATATGAACAGCAATTCGGAATAAGTCTAAATACTCAAGAAAGCAGTGACTAATTAAAAAACAGAGGATCATCATAGCCAACCATCATTTCAAAGTGCACAGAATAAGTACCATCATGATTGACTTCCACATCGCAGACGCCAACATCACAGGCAGGAACAAAATCGCGGGGAAAAAGTCTTATGTTAGTGATAAACGCAGGGAAAAGCATCCCTAAACCAAGGCAAGTTGTGCTACATATACAAACGACGGCGTACATAATCACACCACATCAACACCTAACCAAAGACAAAGAGAAGCACATAACTGAAAACAAAGGTATAACAACCGTTAAGAAACCCTAAAATTACATGATTACAATACCTAGGTGACAAAATCAAACAACAATCGAAAAGGAAAAACAGGTCGGTAATAGTCGGGGGGAAAGATGATAAGAAAGCAGATAAGGTTAAGGGCAAGGATTAGCATTGGAATCTTACCCAAGAAGATAAAACAGTAGTGTGTGGACATGCACGTGGTAGAGAGGCAAACCGATTGTGAACCGCTACACTGGCCAATGAGATGAGAAGCGTCGCCATCATCGACCAGCAGCAGCTTAGGCACGGAACAGTAATCGCCCTTCAAAAAGAAATCTAGTAATTGTATTCTTATATAATGAATAACTCTATTAGATTCTAGAGAACCAAAGGCAAAAGTTGAATCAAAATATCATATTATAATAAAGAGTATTCTAGAGAGCAACTCAGTAAGTTGGAAGAGATGATACAAAGCAACAGTCATGGAAGAAATAATTTTTAAGATGTTTGTCATTTGTTGACCATCACAATCTTATTTTTCATGCTTCGTGATACACTTAGAGCATTTACATCAACTCTTCTATAATGGTGTGAGTGTGATCTCTATATTATATAGAGTGAGTGTACGTGGTTGTGAGTAGAGAAGAGAGAAAATATTTGGTGGAGACACTGTTCACTAGTAAATTTGGAGGAGACACTATTCATCATTCATAATTTTTTAATATTTTTAAAAGTGATTGTGAGTAAAGGAAAAAGAAAAGGTAATGATAAAAGTATAGAATAAGTATTAAGACTAAGCGGAGTGGGGGCGGGAGAGGGGGGGGGGGGGCGGGAGGGGTTTCACTGGCGTGGGGGATAAAGGTTGGACACGTGGCATGCTTTTATTGGATGAGGTATTTTATTTATTAAAAAAAAACAATAATCTAATTATATCATTTAAAATGCCCGGTTTTTTAAAAAAAAAAGAAATTAAATAAAAAAAATAAATAAAAAAACATTACATAATTAAATTACTTAATAACCATTACATAATCGTAAATCCTAAATTACTTATTTAAACATAAATAAATCCTAGATTATTTATTTAATTCTAAATTTCTCCACTATGGAGAGTAGTTGTCCCAGGGGAGGGTGATGTACTCGGTTGAGACGGAATGTGAGCTATCCCGTCCATCGGATCTCGCATCCGAGGGGAAGTAGTAGTACTCACTAGGAGGGGTAGGTCGGCTCCAGTAGAGTTCCTCCTCCTCAATCTCCCTGAGGGCTTCCAAGTCTCCCTCAGTTGGGGAAGTCTCGTGGTAGGGGGTGAGGGTAGTCTGGTGTTGGGGGATGGGGGATGGGGATGGAGGTAGTCTGGTGTTGGGGGATGGGGATGGGGGTAGTCTGGTGTTGGGGGATGGGGGTGGGGGTAGCCTGGACTGAAGCAGCCCAGGTGGTAGGGGCGACAACCTTAGTCGCTCCATTTCTGTCAGGGCCATTACATAATCCATGGCCCAGACTAATTCCTCATTCGTCCAGTCATCATCGGCTGGAGGAGGAGGAAATGTTGGTTGTGCAGCAGCAGGAGGAGGAGGGGGATATAACCAATGGTGAGGAGGAGGAGAAAGTGGAGGTTGTGCAGCAGTAGGAGGAGGGGGATATAACCAATGTTGTGGAGGAGGAGGAAGAGGAGAAAGTGGAGGTTGTGCAGCAGTAGTAGGAGGAGAGGAGGTGAATGGTAGTCTCCGGGGGCGGCGAGAGTACTGCCGGATATTAGACGGGCCAGCAGCTCCTGGTTGAAAACCGTCACCCATGTTATTCATTGCTTTGGGGAAGAGGAATAGGTGTGACTGAGAATTGGGTTAGGTGTTGTATTTATAGGGTTAGAAATATGAAGCAGTGGGGGGGGGGGGGGGGGGGAACTTTGAAATTCAAATTTAAAATTTCAAATTTAAACGTTTGGGTGGGAAAAATTGATGTTTGTACTGTTTGGAGCAGTGGGGGGGGGGGGGACTTTGAAATTCAAAGTTTCAAATTTAATATTAATTATTTTTTTATTACTTTAATATATTTTCGGTTTATATTATTATTATTATTATTATTATTATTATTATTATTATGTTTAAAAAAAATGTTTTAAATTTAAAAACAAAAAAAAAGGAAAAATAAATTCCACATGTCCCTCCCCCCCCTTCCACTCCCCACAATTATTTCCCCCCCTCAAGGGTCCCACAAGTGCCACATGGCGCTTCATCTCCCTCCCCCCCCCCCCCCCACTCCTTATAGTCTAAGTATCAAATAGAAAAGGAGAGAGAAAGGTAGTGATTTTTAATGTAATTATAGAGATGGAGATGAAACATCTACTGTGAATGCTCTAAGAGCATTCACAATAGTTTCTCTAAAATTATGTGAGAGAAGCCTCCATAATTTGATAAGTGGTAGTAAATAGTTGTGAGTGGAGGAGAGAGAAAAGTTACTGTTCATCAGTAAATTTGAAGGAAATACTGTTCACCCTATATAATTTTTTAATATTTTTAAAAGTGGTTGTGAGTAGAGGAGAGAGAAAATGTAATGATAAAAGTATTATTAAATAGAAAAGGAAAGAGAAATGAGATGATTTTTAGTGTAATATGTGGTTGTGAGTGATTGTAAATGGATGAAGATGAAGAAATTTTGAAGAAGCTATTGTGAATGCTCTAAGTAATCTAGCATCAATACGGTTCATATGGCTTACAGGTGAACCCTGGATTATATAAGCAAAAGAAAGTTTTGTATTGCTTTCACTGGCGAAGCATAGTAAGGGCGGGGAGGGGCGGCCGACCCCCCCGGATTTTCGCGCAGAAGTTCCGATTATATAGTATTCGTATAGAAAATTTTGAAAATATAGGGTTTCGACCCCCCTAAACGGGTTTTCGACCCCCCAAAACTAGTGACTTCCGACCCCCCGAACCTTCGGGTCAAGCTTCGCCACTGATTGCTTTAGAAAACACATAGAGGTGGTGAGCACTACAACTCTACAAGTTACACTCCAGGCAAATGGTGCTAAATGAGGACACCCCTATTTATACTACTCAGTTTCCAAAGATAACTAGAATTCTCTGCATTGTTCATATTCTAGATAATCATATGAAACTAGGTTGATTCCTCGCGCGCTTTGCGGCGCGTTCTTTGCTTACTTTGTCGTTCTTTCCCGAGTACCCAACAACAGTAACATTTCGTTGCACAACATTTCGTGCAACATCTTCATATGTTTCAGATAGTATGGCCATTGTCAATGGTTCCTTCCCTAACAACCTACAAATCCCACAATAGAAATATGTTTAAAAGATTTAGAAGCTACGTACTCTTTGAATATAATGTACCCTTTGAATAAATGTACCCTTTGAATAAATGTTATATGGATCGAATTATAATGCTTAGTTAAAAAAGCATACCTCCACCACTTTCTTTAAAAATTGCCTTATATTTTCGAAGTACTAAAAAAATTTAATTAAAAGGAAATTTAAAATGAAATCCAGATTTAATTAAAAGGAAATTTAAAAATAGCCTGTATTGAAATACTTGAAACACGGTCATATCCGGCACGCCACCACAATCATTCACCAGCGTTCTTTCTTTCTAAGATGAAAAAACCAACTGCAGGTGTTTTTTTATATTGAATCTTTAGTTGTGAGTGTTTTTTTTGTCGGATGAGCCAAGTTAAGTGTTGGTCTCCGAAAGGCGGTTGTCGCAGCTAACCATCACCGCTAATCAGAATCTACATAGGCGTTCATCCCTGTCCCCGCACCACCACGTACCGCCACCGTAGCCGATGACTGGCCAGACACCGAGAGGGCTTTAGTTCTCTCTCTAAAGAGTCAAAACAAACAGACAACACTCATTGTTTACTTCAATCAATATTGGTAGCAAAAGAAGATAACTAAACATACCTAATCAATCTCTTCAACCCTTCAGCAGGTTCTGAATTTACACCAATTGGATCTCATCCACATAACTGATTCAATAACAAAACCCATAATCACAGCAAGCAAAGTTAGTTATTGTGTTTTCTCACCGTAATAGAGAAAGGATCTGTGTTCACGTACCTTAGATGTCGAAGGCGTCACTTAGAGGCAACTTGCTTCGGAACAACCACGAACGTCTCTCTTCTTTGTCTGTTTCCATATGCAGATTTGGTTATCAAGAAAGGTAATTGAAGAAAACAGATACAACACCAACCGACGCCGCTGGTTCGTCTTCTTCCGACCACCGTCAAACTTAGGAGCCGAACTCTAGGCACCGGACCACCGCCTGTGTGGTTCTGTTTCTCTCTCTCTTTATCAGCCAAGACAATCAGACCGGAATAAGGTGGTTGGGTTGAAGGTGGAGGTGGCGTTTTGGTGGAATCCAGCACAGGCAAAGGAATTGGAAGAAAAGAGAGGTAGAATGGGTTTTCTGTCTCTCTCTCTCTCACTGTTTTGTAATATTAACAATAGGAAGAAGTGACATATATGACTCAATTTATTTTTGAAAGCTCACCAAGACGCGTGTCATTACTCAGTAGCTCTTAGTGACAGCTCACCCAAGACCAATGTCTCATCATCACTTCAAACGAAATTCCCAAAACAGCCTTAGCTCCTTCAATGAAATACCTAAAATAGCCTCATTCTACTGCTCATCTTTGATTACTGTTCAACTTCACTTATAAATTATACATAGTATAATGTGTTTGTACATAATTTTGGAAACTTCTATAGAATTTCACGTACCTTTATTAAAATCTAAACTCTTATAAGGAGTTCTTCATAGATCTCTGTGGAGAACTATAGATCTTACAGTTCTTACTCCCATCACGGTTTTAGAAATTTTGAGAGATCTTTGTATCTTTTAGTTAATATTTTAGATGGGTCATTATTGACACGATACATTTTCGAATACATTGTACATACGTATATTTTAATTTTTGAATACATGTAAATTTAAATGTGTAACATTTTATGTTGTATTTTTGGCCTGATTTTTATGGTCATCATGAAATTAATGAGTTCTTATTTGAACAATTGAACCTCATCATATGCATACGTGTATGTGTGATTTTAAATTTATTTATGAGGCCCATATTAGAAAGTGGTCTAATAACCTTTCTTATCATAAAAACTTAGAGGTTGTTTGGTTGATTAAGTGCTGAATTATTAAGAAGTCTGAATGGTTAAGAGGATCTGAATGATTAATTATTGAATCATTAAGCAATGTGTTGTTGGACCTCTCAATGGTTGGTCTTCTTGTCCCACATTGGTATGGGAAGTAAAAATGAATTCATTCGGTGCTTAATGGTTCAACAACATCCCAAGTGTTAATGGTTCAGCCTTAACCATTCCATTCACATGCTGAAACAAACACACTGAGTGAGCTGAATGCTGAATCATTCAGCGCTGAATGATTCAGATGCTCATTAAGAACCCTACCAAACAGCCCCTTAGGCTTTTGTTAAGCTGTCTATTATTTTGGGTCACCCTGCTAGTTGTCTATTTGGGCCAACCCATAATCTATTGGAAACCTTTTCTGTTGGACCTTTTTGTTCGAATGTTGTATATTTCATACTTGTATTTACTTTAGGGAAATTGGATTTTAATAACCTGAACTATTTGAAATTGGCCACTGGCATCCTCAACTAAAAAATTGGCCATGTGTAACCTGAACTATTGACCTATTGGAATCTAGCACCCACTAACGGTTAAATCACTAACGCCGTTAGTGGGTTCGCTGACGTGGCAAGATTTGCTGACGTGGCATGCTGATGTGGCAAGATTTGCTGACGTGAAATGCACACGTGGATTACACATCAGCATGCCACGTCAGCGAACCCACTAACGGCGTTAGTGATTTAACCGTTAGTGGGTGCCAGATTCTAATAAGTCAATAGTTCAGGTTATACATGGCCAATTTTTTAGTTGGGGGTGCCAGTGGCCAATTTCAAATAGTTCAGGTTATTAAAATCCAATTCCCCTTTACTTTATAAAAATTAAGTTTTTTGATGTGAGGTTTAAGTCCGTTTTTCCCAATAGTTTTATCACATTTATGTTGTCTTAACCCTTTAATTGCCAACTAAATAACATAATAAATTGCATTTTATATTGTATTTTATATGAGCAATATAGATAAACTTTGTTAAGTCTCCATAAGATGTGTTTCACGTGGAGTTGAAAAATGATTAGACTTTTCAGTAAAGCATCAAGGCTGCTGATATTTTTTAATTTCTAATAACCATATGATGTTTATAAATTATTTTATGGAACAATATGATATTATTAAAAAGAGAGCGTTCGATTTTAAATTTGGCATATTTGCATGTCATAATTATAGATTCCTTGCAACAAACATCAGTCTACTTCAAATTTACGTCATGCTACTAGAAAACTTTCTTTTTTTAGTCTTTGCCTAAAAATGTTACATAAGGTTTGAATATGTTACTAAACCAAACCAATCTTAATATATGTTTGGTTGGAATTTCAATTTCAATCTTAACATGTTTGGTTGACAAATGAATTGGAATTGGGTATGAATTTCTTCAAATTCTTTTCCTTCAAATTTTTTTAACTAAAGAAATTCAAAATATTTCTAACATTTGAAGGAATTCAATTAAATTCATTGGAATCTTCGAATAGTTTGACCCGAACCGTTTCGTCCCACACCGTTTTGACTTGTACCATTTTAACCCGTACCGTTTCAACCGAACAGTTTCGACATGTACCTTTCCGACCCGCACCGTTTCGACCCGTACCGTTTTGATCTGAACCGTTTCGACCCGTACCGTTTCGGCCCGAACTGTTTCGACCCGTACCGTTTTAACCCAACCTGTCAGAACAATTACGGTCAAGGCAGGTTGTTGGGGTCGAGAAGGCTGTGTAATTTTGTTACTCGTAATCGACTTTAGTCAATCTGTAAAAACAAAGAATAGTATGTCATATGGCTGTTTAATTTTGTAATATAACCACTTTGACCCGGCAATTTTTTTTTATCCAATTGTCTTTCTGTCCCACACTGATAAAATATTACATATCCACCCTTGAATATACTTGTAAAACTTTGATATTCAGAGTTCCTACAAACCAAATTTATCTTTTCCTTTTAATAATGACCTATAGAAAAAAAGAACATACAAATTTTCTTATAAACGTGCACATTTAACATCGAATTTAAATATGTGAAGGGATATGGTTTCAATCCATTCTTCCCTACTACAAAAAGCCAAGACATAATACATCAATAAGTGGTTGCGTCCATAAAAGGGTGTAACTCGTTCTTCCGCCCGTTCTACGTCAACGGACGAGGACCACGTCAGACACCCTGACGCGGGTCCTCCCGCCCGTTTTACGTCGGCGGGTAAGCCCGCGTCTGCAGCTATGACGCCAGCCAACCCACCCGTTCAACATCAGCGCCAACGTTGACACAAAACGAAGCTTCCCCAACACAACTAAAAGATACCTTTTAGAGCAGCACCAAGACACACACCCCAGGGAAGGCCTGCCTTGGGCAATTGTTCCTGACGCAACATGCTGCCCGTTAGAGTCTGCAACCAATCAGAGGATGCGTCTGGTCTGACTACCAGAAAGGACGATGACGTGACAGCTCCCCAGCCAAGATATCTTTGACAGAAGACTTTATCAACCCACTTGTCTCCAGGATCTAAAAGGAGTGATGATTACTCACCGCCCCAACCAGCCAACCGGCGGACGACACGTGTCCGCCGACCTTCTGCGTCCACTCGATAGACGCCACGTGGATTCTTGACAGGACGGTAACATCTCCCTTTTCCCATTTTTTAAAAACACCCACTTGCACAAAGTTGGGCTTAAGGATTTGGGTCGGAAACTGAGAGACACCTCTTCCTGGGCCGGGCCTCATCAAGGTTAAAGGTCGGGCTGAGAAAGTTGAACGTCGAGGTACTATAAAAGGAAGAGTCCCTTCTCCTTTTATTGGTATCTGAAATTTACTAGAACTTTCATCGAAAAGACTACGAGCGTATCGTACTTTTCCAACCCATGTTTTATTTCCAACGTTTAGAGGTCCGACTCTTCTAACCGGTTGTCTCTCTACCTCATTGGTCTTATCCTTAGACCCATATTTTTCTAAATACACACTTTACAAATATTTCACCCGTAGATTCACTACCAAGATTAAACCTAACCCATTGATCTAGGGTTCGTGTTTCTTCATTGGCGTCATCCATAGCCTAACCACAAATATCTAGAAGCAAAACCTTTGACCATTTCCAAACAATGGCAAATTCACCATCTAAAGTTTATACCCTATCTGGGGTTGTTGAAGACATCACCCCCGAACCGGATGCACCTGAGGGCAATAGTGATGACAACCAGGACAACGTCATCATCACTCCTCGAACTCTAGACTTCAACGCCAACGACGTTCTCCCCCCCCCCCCCCCGACAGATGAGGAGATCGGCGCTCTGAACAACGACTAGTACGAACACCAGAAAAAACTGTTAGACGCCCAGCTAGAGCGTCGCAAGGTAACTGGTAAAGCCATCATGGCGTCAACATCCAAAGCATACGCCGTCAAAACCCTGGTTGTTGCCCGTCGCGGGAAGGTCGACCAACTCCACCAAACGACCAGGCCCGTGCAAAGCACAACCGCTTTAATGACGACGACTACGACGAAATATCTTGGGAAGATGACGCTTCCAGAGACTATCGACACAGCCCATACTACCACCGAGAACGGCTAAACAGGTACAACAATAACGTGTCCATCAACTTATCACTTCCATACAAGCCAACGGCCTTCGCTAAAAGTCAAAATTCACCCCACAAATATCCCAGGCCCCAATACCACACAGACAGCGCCTCCTGGCAAACGTCAAACTATATGACAGCCTAACAGACCTAGATGATCACCTCGGCATATTCAATCAAGCCGGGGCCGTCATCGGATGGATGCTACCAGTCTGGTGCCACATGTTCGCCCAAACTTTAATGGGCGCGGCTCGGGTATGGTTCGACAACCTGCCAACAGGCAAAATCGACAGCTATGAACAGCTGATCAAAAAATGTTCTCTGTACTGCAGCCAACAACGTCGCCACAAGCGCGACAAAATGCAAATCTACCTCTGCAAGCGTAGGGATAATGAACTGCTATAAGACTTCATCGCCCGATTCAACAAAGAGGCGCTGCAATTAGGAACTAGCGACGAGGCAACTCGAACCTCGTTCCTAGCTAACGCCAACGATGACAACTTACAGCTCCTACAAGGAAAATACGGTATCCCAGATTCCTGGGAAGAAGTAGTTAGGATCGCAAAACTATATGCATAGCACCAAAAGACAATACGACAACCCCGATGCGGCAACAATAGTAACAACAATCGAAGTCGCAACAACAATAATCGATCGTCCGTCTGGAGCCGAATCTCAGGCTCCAACGACGAAGGCAGATACTCTACCTCTAGGGACGCCAGGAACATAATCGGCAGCAAACAATCTCGTGATCAACGTAGCCAAGGAAGAAAAAATAAAGACTGGACCCCACTTACCAAGACACCCTCCCAGGTACTATCGCAAGTCCTCAAGATCGGGGAAGTCACGTTCAAACTCCCAAAACCCATGGGAACGAAGTGCAAAAACTTCGATACCACAAGATTTTGCGACTTCCACAAAGATGTAGGGCACGACACCGATAATTGCTACAACCTCAAAATGGAAATAGAGGCAGCTCTCCGGTCAGGGAAGCTTACAAACCATGTCAAGAACGTGCGCTCAAGCGCACGTAGAGGAGAAGAACCTGCCATACCCATCAATGACATCAAAACACATCACATCTGTGGCACCTTTGACAAACAATGTCATATGACACACAACAATAAGCGCAAGGTCAATGGGGCAAGCATCGCCACCACTTCTCAACAGCTTGCCGCCCAAGCGCCCGACCAATGGAAAGAAGCCCAAGTCATCCTCCCAAAAATACTAGGAGGAGCCGAATCAATAACCCCACTCATCATCATAGCACTCTTTGACCACTACCGCACACATAAAATGATGTGCGACGGTGGCAGCAGCTTTGACATAACGTATCGATAGTGCTTCGACCAACTCGATAATGAGGACAAAGCACGCCTCCAACCGAATGCCCCAATCGCCAGCTTCTTCAATGAGGTTATCCAACCCCTAGGTAAGTTTGAATTCACCGTCACACTCACCGACGAGACTCACACTCGTTCGGAAACATGCATATTCCATGTCATCCCCACTAACTCCTCATACGACATTCCGCTCGGAAGTCAGGGGTTGGCAAAAGTCAACAGCACCTCATCCACCCCCCCTCACACACACACACACACACACACACACCAAACTATAGGTTTTCCAACAACCACGGGGGTCGCATACATCAAGGGCAATCAAGAATGCGTCATGATCCCCGAACCATCAACTCCACCTGTTCCACTCAAGCGACCCGTCTCCGAGAACGAGGAATGGGTCCTTAACCCTAGTTTTCCAAAGCAAACTATCACCTTGGGACCAACCTTATCCCACCAGGTACGCATCCATCTAAAACAACTACTGGTCAAAAACATTGACATCTTCGCATGGCAATCATCCGACATAATTGGCGTCCCAAGGCATATAGCAGAACATCGCTTAAACGTATAAGGACGCACGACCAATCGCCCAAAACAAACGTCAGCTAGGGACGGACAGAGTCAAAGCCATGAACGAACAAGTCGATGATCTACTGGAAGCGAGCATCATTAGAAGATGCAACCATCAAACATGGGTAGCAAACCCGGTCATGCTACTCAAGAAGAACGGGTCTTGGCGCATGTGTGTAGACTACAAAGACCTCAACAAAGCATGCCCGAAAGATCACTACCCACTGCCAGAAATCGACCAAAAGGTAGACTCCCTCGCTCCATTCAAATTCAAATGTTTTTTTGGATGCATACAGAGGCTACCATCAAATCCAAATGGCTCATGAAGACAAAGACAGAACAGCCTTCCGAACAGCCAACGAAATTTACTGCTACACCAAAATGCCCTTCGGACTTAAAAATGCAGGCGCAACTTACCAGCGCCTAATGGATCAGGCATTCATCAACCAGATCGGCGTCAATCTTGAAGTATACGTCGACGACCTGGTCTTCAAAAGTCGCGAAGAACACACAATACTCCTTGACATCCAGCGCACCTTTGATCAGCTTCGCAACATAAACATGAAGCTCAACACAGGCAAGTGCTCCTTCGGGACGGGGGAAGACAAATTTCTAGGCATCATCGTCACCAATGGGGGTTTCAAACCCAACCCAGAAAAGGTACAAGCCATCCAGCGAATGCCTTCCCCAAACCCAATCAAAGACGTCCAGACTCTTATGGGCCACCTGGTCGCCCTCAACCATTTTCTTTCAGACTATGCATCAAAATCTTTCCCTTTTGTTCATACACTCAGAAATGTACTGAAAAAGACGCAATTCCGCTGGACACCAGAGGCGGAAGTGGCTTTCTGTGAAATGAAAAAAATGTTTGACTTACTTGCCAACTCTTACATCACCTCTACCAGAAGAACCTTTGGCCCTGTATCTATCTGCGTTTGACACCGCGATAGGCACAGTGCGTCTGGCGGACCGCAACAAAGTACAAACACCAATTTATTACATCAGCTGCACATTAGTCGACGCAGAAACAAAATATTCAACCATGAAAAAGCTTGTACTGGCGCTCGTTCACACGTCATAGAGACTGCATCGATACTTCCAAAGACACCCAATGTTTACATCTATATTTAAAATTAGTATATTATTTATATTAAGCATCACCTAAACAGGCAACTAATGCTAGTATTTTTTTCAAACGGTCAACACAACATTTTATGTTCGACTTCTAACAGGAGTTTTTTTCTACAAATCTTACTCTCATTGGGAGACAGCCAGCCACCAACAGTCGTCTCCAACGGCTAGTTTTCCTTTGCTAACCCACGCGAGCATGGTAGTGTGGGCCCACTCGCGAAAAGGTTCACGCGTGTATGTTGTGGTGTTTGCGAGCCACGTGAACAAGCTGGCCGCTCACACATGCTCACTCACGACCCACAACACATAGTCTAATCCAAAGTGTAAAAGGTGCGTTGTTTTCTCATTTTTCATTTAGAAAATACAGATTTATGATTTATTATGTCTTATATATTTTAGAAAAAACTGTGCATGCATTTTAGTGAGTTAAAGTTAACTTGTTATATAAAACTTCTAATGCGTAAAGAATTTACACAAAACGAAACCAAAAAAATAAGTATGCATGCCGCATGCATCTTTTAGAGAGTACGTTATTTATGTTTTGAGTCCTAGACTCCTAGGATAACGATGCTTTGCCTAGAACGGCTCTAGTTTCGACATATACGTTAAAATCACGAAACTGAATACTACCTATAATGGTTCTAGTTTCGACGTATATGTCAAAATTACAAAAGTTAATACTTACAAAGGGCCATAACTTAACCAAGCGCCGTCCTCACACCCCATGGCCTAACAACCAAACTTTAAAAACCTTACGAGTAACAAATTTCGTATTATACACAAAATAGTGGATTTTTATTCTCTAAAATTAATAATAAAAAGAATAAATCTTTTAACATACTATGAAAGGAACCCGGCCGGTGCAATGGTGGCGCCCCAACCTGAGCATCAGGGGGGGGGTTATTTAACCTTTGCTAGCACAATAACGAAAGATAACATACAATTTTGGTGGGCACGCCTTTAATTAAACTAATAAAAAAATAAGTAGTGGATGAGAGGCGTCATTCCATTTTTTTGACGTCATTGAAAGCAACAAATGAAGCCCCCTGATGATGTGGATCTGAGATGAAGCCAGTGGCAAAACTTGGGTCTCGAATCTGTGAGGGCCGGACTCAATTTGTGGCCGGAAGATCAAACCGGTGACTCAACCAGGACTCAATTTACCTACGAAAATAACAAAGTTCCACCGCTACGCCAAAAATCGGTGTGAGTCAATGCCCCCTCGAGCCCTAAAGAAGCTACGCCCTTGGATGAAGCCAAGGTGGCATTATGGAGCCCCTAGAGGCTCTATCCGACACCGGTTAGTAGAGGTGTACAAAAAATCGGTTCGAGAACCGAAACCGGTCAAAACCGGTTCCATATGAAACCGGTACTAAAAAAATCTCAAACTAAACCGAACCGGAAACCGGTACACAAACTGGAACCGAACCGAAACCGATTTAAGAAAAATACATGTTTGACGATAAACCAATGTTTTAAAAACTGGTTTTTTAACATACCGAATTGGACTCAGAAATGGTTCAACCGGAATGACTAGGTAAACCTATAATTCTATAAAATATAACTTTAATTCAAAAAGTAATCTAATAGTTCATGATTTCATAATAAAAAATAATACAAAAGTAAATCCATAATAAAATAATAATCCAAAAGTACCCAAATTTTCAACAAAGTATTTTTTATATGAAAGGGTATACTAGGTTTATGCTATTAGAGTGTTGAGCGCATCAAGTTTATGATTACTTAAAAGATAAAATTTATAATAATCGACATCCTCGTCTACAAATATAACCATTTTGGTTTTCAAAAATCTTTGATAAGAAGTTTTAGTTACTAATAATCAAAATATGCTAAAATTACATGAGATAATAACATATATAACAAATAACTTTGTGTCTAAGAAACCGGTTCATGCTCATTCTCACCATATATGTTATTTAAATTAAATCATGACTATGGGCCGATAAAGTCCAAAGTTTAACCATGTTGTGGTACCGGTATAGCAGTATAAACTGGTATACAAGAATTTACCGACGGTTCAAATCCTTTACTGTTTTTCTAAAATACCGGACTAATTCGTGCCGGTCAAGACACCAGTAAACGATATAACCGGGTTCAACCGGCCGGTATAAACCGGTTTTTAAAACATTGTCATAAACAAATAAACCGGTTTGTACACCTCTGCCAGTGGGCCATGCACAAAGGAAACCGTCAAAAGGAATTGGTGGATAGTTGCATTAAAGGTTTTGTCGTTCTTTCCCATCCTCGTCACTTCCATGTTGTTTGTTTATTCCTCATATCAATGATTTTTTTATATTTGTTTTCACACCACGTAGCATTCCATCGTGTTTATAATAATTGACCACAAAACTTTTTACTCATGGCATCATATTTTGGTGTCCGGATGTGTGAACCTTTAAATTTTCGGCTCATCAAATGTCTAATAATGTGTATATATGTACTATAATTAAGAATGCATTACAATGCTAATTACATAAACAATGTCATGATTTCGCTCGTGTTTGGAGATGACAACAGGATGGGTTTGAGATCGGTATTAGTCAGTGGCGGATCTAGAAATGAATTTCAGTAGTAACGTTTTTCATTTTTTTTTCATTTTAGTAGCAACGTTTTTCAAATTTCGTAAAAAAAAAACAATTTTTTCACTACGCGCGCGAAGTTGAGCAGCAACGGCCGCGACACCTAGTTATACACTAGGTCCGCACTTGGTATTAGTAATCCAGTTAAATACCCGATTATAAAATTGATTGTTTGCATGTTTGTTAAAAGTTACCCGTTTGAATTTCAATTTACATTTCTTACTATTATATTTTTTATATAATATTATTAATTTATTACTCAAAAAAATTAGAAATATAAAATCTACAAATTAGTGATTTAGTATTTCATTCTATTACCCAAGCACTAGTACAAAAATAAAGAGCTAAAAGTTTGAATTTCAACTTCATAGTCTGAAACTCAATGAAACCCTCATATCATATGTAATGTTATGAAGGTTTTACTTTCAGTATCAACCATCTCTAGCTCTTTAAGTCAAACCCTTAGACATAAGGTCATTGTCTTTCTAAGACTCCATTCATTTGTTCCACAAGATCGATGTCCCTTCTCCGAGCTAGTTCCTCATCGGTTGTGTTAAGCTGTCAGCCGATTTCATATTTGTTACCCGCCTTCAATGCACAAAAGAAGAACTCCACATGAAAAAAAAAAACTTCACAAAAAGACTACTGAAGGAAGGTTTTACTTTTAGTATCAAACTTGACACACCACCCATGGTGTAGTGGTATGGAGGCTTAGGTGCTGTTTGTTTTTTCTGTAGGAAAAGGTTTACAGTCTGTGGACCACATCTGTGTAGACATTTGAAGAAGAAGAGGTGGGTCAAAGGTCTGCAGCCTGCAAGAAGAAGACTGTTTGTTTGTTTGTTAACGTCTGCATGTTGCTAAAATAAACTGAATATTAAATAAACTGATTTTTTACAGCAGTCTGGTGGTGGACCGTGGTGGTGGTGCACGGTGACGGCGGTGGTGGTGGACGGTGGTGGTGGTTGTGGGTGGTAGACCGTGATGGTGGTGGACGGTGGTGGTGGTGGCCCATGGTGGTAGTGGACCGTGGTGGTGGTGGTGGGTGGTGGTGGGTGAGGAAAAGAGAATAAGAGAAGACCTTTGAACACCTTGGAACAAGTCTACACCAACAAGAGGTCAGGAAGACCTTTTTGAGTGAAAGGTCTTCCAAAAAAACAAACAATCTGGAGACCTCAAACGTCTGCGCGCGTCTGCGCGGCGCAGACAAAAGAGGTCAGAAGTGCTTCTGAGCAAAAAACAAACAACCCCTTAGTGATAAAAGACCTATGGTTGAAAGGTCATGGGTTTGATTCTTGAGAGCGCCGGGTTTTACCGATTATTCCATTGTCGTGCCTTCGGACGGATGGATGGTCGGGTTTTCCCCATAACTGGTGGCTGGTGGGTCAGGGGCTCTGTTCGTCTGAGTAAAGACCAGCTAGAGCTCCTTTAACCATTAGAAGCCACGTATAAAGTACCCAACTTCTACTTAGTTGTACATTAAAAAAGTATCAAACTTGACACAAACAAGAAGATAGGGTTTTATAGTCTAGTAACATCAATGATTACCCATGAATTGTATGGGTTAAATCATTACAAATACAAATATTTAAGAGTGAAAAATGATGTTAAAAATTATATACAAAGTATAGTAATCTAAGAATGGACTGGCATGTTTGAATTTATGAGATAATTAGTTTTGTTCTTTACGTTTATACCAGATTTTAACGCATGTCTTTTATGTTTAAAATTGATGAGTTCTTTACTTTGTGTTTAAAAATCTTACATGGTTTGTCCTTTAGCCCTAACCCAATTAATTTTTTCGTTAAGTCGAGTCATGTGCAAGTCACATGAGGGTAGTTTAGTCTTTTTCTTACCCTTATCATTTCCCCTATTAAAATCTCTCTCTTTCCCCCTCTCTTAACACACACACACACACACACTGTACTCTCTCTCTGAGAAACAAGATCGCCGGCCACAACCACCACCATTTGAACCCTAACAACCACCATCATGTGTTAATCCTTAATCGTCGCTTCTCTAGGGTTGTTAGGGTCGTCGTAGGGTACATCATCCTCCCACAAAACACTAAATCCCTTCCCCCCTTCTCTCCCAGGACCCAACAACCATTTGTACGTGTAAACAGATGTCGATCACCATCTGTACGTATTCCAACATTAAATCAATTATTATTAATATTCATCCTCACAATTCAAATATGTTTAAATGTCATGTACTTAAATAGTGTATTTATTAATATAATATATATACAACAGTATTTTGGTAAATTTTGTAAGGATTGGGGTTATTTTATATATTGCTTATTATTACACGTCATCTTCAATTTATCTTCGCCGATCTTTCTTGTCTTCTGGGTTTTGAAACCATGTCCGGCAATCTTATCTTCTGGCACAAACCCAGGCAGCAACCAAAGGATGTTTATATGCTGGTAAAACAAGCAGCAGAGAGATCTCTGTCGATTAAAGGCTATGTAAGTCTAGATTGTTGGCAATTAAGTAGGGTGTAGGTCTAGGGTTTCCACCATCACGTGACCATGGATCACGTCGTTAGTGCCAGGGACGAACGTGATAAGTAATTGAAACCATGGTACGGCTATAACAAAAAAATCACAAGTATGTACGTAAGTAGCAACTTTCACCAAACCACAGGGACGATTTCAGCAATTCACCCATGGAACGATGATATTTGATATGATGTTGCACGTATTTGAAATTGAAGGGATAGGGAGCCTAATCCAGGCGGACGCGGCCTCCCTATCCCCGCTTAACAAAAGATCCGCAAAAACGGGCGCACAACAAAGATTTGGCGGAACGAACTTGGGTTGCAACACTACATATCCGTGTCAAACACGCGCGCGTAGATCAACGCGCGGGCTGTTTCACACCATGGACATTCCCAGGTACGATGTACGGAAGATCAAGAGTCAGTAATCCACCTGCAGAGGATCACTGACACCATCAATTGGATAGGGACACGTGTCCGTGGCTGCCCAACAACCACTGAGGTTCAACAGTGACGTGACTGGTTTCATGCTTCCACCATGCTGCCACTACTGTTCTGACCAGGCATGCTCACCTTCTGTCAGAGGTCACATCAGACGCCGGCAGGTGAGTCAACCATACTGATTCAGAACAACATATCGACAAGGACCAGTCACATGCCGCCACGTGTCCACCGGTAAGCTCACCGCTGACGTCATCTATAGTGGACTTCCTTTTCCCGCCTTCCTCAGAGGCCAAAGAGAGTTGGGCCAGGCCAAGGCCCAAAGATCACAAGACTCGTTGTGGGCTTCCTCTCAAGCCCACGACCTCTATTATAAATAGAAGACATCAACTCCCTTCAAGGGGACCGATAATTAATCACTTGTAACTTAGAGCTAGGATTACTCATATGCTTTGTACTCTCTCAAGCAATAATATTCTTGGCTCTTTACAGTGGACGTAGGTCAAGCTTGACCGAACCACTTACATCTTTGTGTTCTTGCTTTACTTACTCACCACACACTCACTCACATTACATTCTCGGGTTAATCCAAAGGTTTGGGTAAAGGAACGTACGTATAGCAACATAGGTATAACCCCTCGGTGATTAGTGATAATCCCCGTGTTACCTATTATTTCTTCAGAAATTAATTATTCTTTTCGTGGAACTTAAACATAATATCCAGTTTTAGTAATTAGTTGATCTAACAAATAAATGCATTTTAAAATCATCATTAACAATGTTAAAAATATTAAGATATTACAATATTGGTACCGTTGGAACGGTAGATCGATATAAAACACGTTTTGACATCTATTTGAATATATATCACAACTTTTCCTTTTAGATTTTCTCTATCGGTTGCTGCTCCCTCAGTATCAGAACAAATGAAATAAATCGACACCAACCAAATTACTTCAGCTTCGTTAATTTCAAAATGTCGTTAGGTAACTGACTTACTGTTCCCCGTTAACATCTAACCACGTTTTTTAACAGTAAGTAACAGAGTTACTACTCCTCGTTAATTGATGAGTGTAAGATTCAACGCTAATTTTTTTGCTGTTTTATGATATTTGAATAACGTCTTTTAAAAGCCAATATAAAAAACGCGCAACGCGCATGTGTATACGTATCTTCCCCATTAATTATCCCCCCTTTCCCGTTTTTTTCTCCGTCAATCTCATCTTAATAATAACACTAAATTAATATTAATAATATTATTCAAAGTTCAAACCATCATCATCACCAATCTTCTCCTTCATCCAAAGATCTGACTGTCGCTAACGGTAAAAATAACATCTTCACTTTCATCTAATCACCCCTTTTAATTTCATACTTTCTTTTTTCCTTGTTATTATCAATTAGTATCGTAAATCACCTTACGCCACCATTAACCACGATTAATACTGTTTTCCAGCAAATTCCAGTAGACCCAGTTGGATAAAGAACCACTTCTTTCATCAAACACACCTAAATCACCATCTGTTCTCTGTCCTTACTTGAAGACAATGAAATATCAATTGATGTTTTTTATTTTATTATATATAATTGATGTTTTAATTTTGATTTTTTTATTTACTAAAATACTCTTTATTTTAAAATAAATGGGTAAAAGACTAAACTACCCTAACTTGGTTAGGGCCAAAGGATAAACCGTGTAAGATTTTCAAACATAAAATACATAACTCATCAATTTTAAGCGTAAATAAGATAATGATGTTGGAGTTCACTAAATGGGCCATTTGCCAATTTCTGAACTAGTAAGTGCTGAACCAGTAAAAGGTCTGAACCATTCAGACTCAGTATAGTGCTTACCTATTCAGATGCAAATGTCTGACTGATTCAGACATCTATCCCATTAAGAGAGCTCATTAAGAACTGAAACAAACAACCCCTGACTCTAAGTGAACTAAAGAGACTTAATTAAAAACAAAAAAAATATATATATAAGAAATGCACACCTGGGCAAGTTACATGTTGATAAGACTATAAGGAGTGGAGGGAGGTATGAAGTGTTATGTTGTGAGCCCCGTGTTTAAAAGGTGAAAATTGATCAAAAAATTACACCTCACTCTCAAGCCCCCCCCCCCCCCCCCCCCCCGGTTGGAAAGCTCAATTAGAACATGTAGTTGCAATGTCAAGCATAGAAGCAAAATTCATTGCTTTGAACCCTCTCCACTCCCCTAGTTTAATATCAGGATAATTTTGTTAGTCCACAAAGCCAAAGCCAACTTTATTTTAAAAAAAAAAGGGTTGATTCATCATCAACTTGCATCTAGAGAAACTTATGGGTAGAGGAGAAGAAACACCCACTTTAACTTATTTATAAATTACCCTTATTTCACTACAAAACACCTACTTTAACTTATTTATTCACAAATTTTATACACTTCTTCAACCATTTTTTATACAATTCTTCATATATTTTTCATACTACTCATCATTCTTCAACAAAAAATGAACCCATACAACCGAGGCTTTGACCCGAACAACCCATACGCGTAAGTCCCAAACCCGAATACACCACCGGTTCGCCCAATCCCAAACCGTCCACCCATTCCTTCACCTTGTCCCGACTACGCGGGTTATGCGGGTTTCATTAGTGGGCAAATTTATCCTAATTTCCCATTCAATGATTCTCCCGTTCCTTCACAACTTCCTTTAACGCAAACCGTACCCGAAACACAACCCCAAAATGTTGCGGGATCATCTTCGGGTAAAAACCCCCTGCAAAAAGAAGTCATAGGAAGAAGACTGATGACCTGGTCGTCACGGGTCATACAAAACCTAAATAACCTAGGTAGCTAGGGTAAGTAGGGTATCGAATCCAGAGGAGCGTGTGGTTAGTGGATATTATTTTAGTTGATTAAACAGTGTTTTTCTTTTTATGAAGATGCTAAAAACTTTATGAAGATTGTACTAGGTTCATTTAAGAATTGATTAAAAGAGTTTGTTTATTATACTAGACTTGAATTGAAATTATAAGAATAAAAAGTAATGATGTTTGTAAACAATTTAATTAAAAAGATCACACTAGGGGTTCAACAATTGAACACTAGGGTTTCAACAACTGGGTAAACAATAATAATGTGATTGGTGTTAACGGAGTGATTGTTCAATAGGCTTAGGTATCAAGTTTTATCAATATCAAAGATAGATTAAACTATACTTCATTACCTAGAACATACAATCCTATGTTTGTGTTAAAGCAAGGAACCATGTTCATATCATTAGAAATTGGCACAAGATCAATTAACTAAAATGAGTTCAACATAAGGTTAATCACAATTCAACACAGTTAATTCAAACACACAAAAACATAATCAATAGTTTAAGAACAATACCCAATTTGTTTAACCCTAGATCTTCAAAAATTTACATCCCTAATGTGATACCAAGAAATTAGCCACTCATGGCCATGAAGCTTGAGTCTTCAAAAGTTGAATCTTGAATCCCCTTGTCCCTTTGATCTACCACCTCTTTTCTTCTAAACTTGAGTCGTGCCCCCCCTCTAGATCAGTAGGTCGAACTCCCCCAAAAAAATATTCTCCTCTCCAAATATAAATAATAATTCCAAAAACTTTCCACCAACCCTTTTTTTCTTTTCTTTCAGTTCGATATGCCTAAAGCCAATTTATTTTTTCATTCTTTATTATTATTATTATTATTATTATTATTATTATTATTATTATTATTATTTAATATACTATTATTATAAATGGTGTTATGACCCCGTGCTCTTGACTCGGGTGTTCGGGTCTTGAATACAATTTGTACTGTTTTAGCCCCGCTCCATACGATCACCTACCAAAAATATAAAATAAATAAATTAATAGTAAAAACAACAAAAGTAATAAAATATATACAATAATAAAATAATAGAGTACAGACATAAAACTAATAAAAATACTATCTAATCGACTTAAAAATATACAAAAACTGGCAAATAAACAAGATGCGTGCAACCGCGCATCAAAGACGCCGGAGGAGAAAGCATTAGCCGCCGCTAACCGCCAATTCCTTAAGTGGACACCCGAAGAAGAGCTTGCGATAACGAAAGCGTGGATAAGCAAGTCGGAAAAAGAGCAAGGTATTTCTAATAAATTTTTTAACATGATTTTTTTTTCTAATATTGCTAATATTTTTTTTTTTTTTTGTAGGAACTAGTCGCCACAAAAACGACTTTTGGGTCGACATAAACACCGCGTTCCATGGGTTGATGGGAAGAGAGTTCTATCGAGTAAACGATAGTCTCTCGTCCAAGTGGACAGAGATAAACAGGGCAATGAATGCGTTTCACCCGCATTATTATTACGCAAGAAACAATCCAAAAAGCGGTAAAACAGACACCGACAGCCTCAGCCGGTCGCTAGCAGCGTATCGTAACGAAACCGGTCTCGAATTCAAGTTTCTTCATTGTTGGGAAGTCGCGAAGAACCATTCAAAATGGGCGTACGTCCCCACTGCAACCAACTCCGCAAAAAGGTCGAAAACAAATTCGTCAAGAAACCGTCCAATTGATCCTGAAAACGTAGAAGCCGTTAATTTGTATGAAGACGAGTTCGAAGAGGAATTGAGTCGCCCACCCGGTCGAGATAAGTCAAAAAAGTGGTCGCAAAAATCTACTGCTTCGGGTTCGGGTTCTGGATCAACCGACGCCTACAGCACTGACTTGCAAGATTTAAATTCCACCATGATTCAGTTCAATACGATTCAAGAAAAAATGCTCGAGGAGAAAAAAAACATTCGCGAAACGTTTGAAAAAAATTTGACTATGAAAGAGAGAAAGTTGAGTATCAAAGAACAGCGCGAAAAACGCGAGTATATGAAATTTCTCGCCATGAACACCGATCATCTTCACGGGCCAGAGTTAGAGATGACGCTTCAAATGAAGCGTGAGATTATGAAAAAATATAATATTAACTGATTTGTTAGTTTCTAATTTGTTTTTCGGTTTTTTTTATTTTTTTATGTTTTTTAATTTTCTAGGTTTTTAATTTTTGTATTTTTCTAGGTTTTTATTAATTAAAAATGTTATTTTAATTACTTAAAAAAAAAAAGAAATGCCATATGTCACTCCCTCCCCCTTCCACTCCCCACAACCCCCCCCCCCCCCCCACACTCAAGGGTCCCACAAGTGCCACATGGCGCTTCATCCCCCTCTTCCCCCCCCCCCCCCACTCCGAGTAGCCTTAAGTTTTAGCCTGAATATATCTTTTTTCCCCTTATAAACCGGTGTCAACCCAATCCAACTTGACCAAAAACCAGTTTTAACTATATCTATTTTAGACAAATGAAGTTTAGAGAGACATTTAACACAACAGAAACTTTACGTAAATAACATCGAGAACCACGATAAGTATTTGTACTAGGGATGAGCTCGGTACCGAATCGATACTGATTTTTGAGAAAATTTGGTACCGCTATCGAACCGAACCGATCCAAATACCGATAACGATTTTCGCCAAAACTTGATACCGAATTGGTACAAAAAATGAACCGGTATCAGGATCAGTTCGGTATCATTATTTTCAGTATTTAATACTGAAATGCTCATCCTAATTTTTACCGCACTACAACTTACATGTGATACACAAAACGATTGTGTAACCATTTTAACCACCTATTTTTTGCTCCAACTACAACTAATCAACATTATGTACAAATGTTTATTGCAATCAAACTTCTGTTAGATGGTGGGGTGTGGTACCGACGGGGAGAAGGTGTCACCTCGTCACCTTGGCCACCCCATCACCGAAGAAGAAGAGAGAGAGAGAAATGAAGAGAGAGAGATAGAGAGAAAGACATCGGGACAGACGGGGAGAAATCACCGAACTCACCGAAATTACCGAAATTTGAAAGGGGGGGCGGTGTTTCCCGACAGAGACCGGTGCCACCTCATCTTCCCGACCCCTTCACACACCCATCGGCCTTATTAATTTTATTTTTTTGTATTAAATGTGACCTTGTTCGATAAATCATGAACCTCCTTAATTAATATAAAAAACTCTCTCGCCCGTATGTCTTCCCCACTGGAGGACGGTGAGATTCCGCCGGAGAACTCCAACCGTGAACAACAATCTTCGATATCCTTTTTTCTTTCTAACCTGCCTGATGGGATTTCGTCTGAGGAACTGTGGGAGGAATACAGGAGATGTGGACGGTTAGTTGACGCGTACGTCGCTAGGAAGAAAGATAAGTTTGGGAAAGTCTTTGCTTTTGTTAGGTACGATAAAGCCAGGGACTCCGAAAAGATGGTGAAGGCACTCAACAATCTGAAGATTTATGGGAGGAGAATTTACGCCAGGGTGGCCCGGTTTAGTAAGGAGGACAGTAGGGTCAGGAAAGCTACTAGGAATGTGACGGCACCTGTTAACGGCGGTACTAAGGAGGGTCACAACCCGGGGAGGGGTGATTTTTTTCAAGCAGGGGCTGAAAACAACACAGGTATGGGTAATAGCTAGTCATACAGGGAGAAAGTGGCTGGCAAAAAAGACGCCCGTTGGAATGAAGACTCGGGGGTCATAGACTTGGTGATAAAGAATACTGATAAACCATGTTCATGGTTGGGTAGGTCGGTTATTGGTTATGTTAAAAACTATTTCAGACTTTGTAAACTGACCGATGGCTTGGAGAAGATTCCGAACATCCGAATGGAGATTAGATACTTGGGGGGACTTAAGGTGCTTATCTCGTTCTCAGCCCCGGATAAAATGCAGGAGTTTTTGGGTATGAGATCGATATGGGCTGATTGGTTGGACGAGGCGATTGTTTGGAAGGGGGAACAAATTGCATACGACAGACTCACTTGGATTAAGATCTCAGGTCTTCCCCTGCTTATGTGCTCTACTGAGAATGCGGAGAGGATCGGTGCACGTTACGGTGATGTAGTTAGGGAGGTGGAAAGTGGGGTGGCTGAGACCGATTTATCAGGTCTATATGTTGGTGTTTTGGTGAAACACAGCAGGAGGATTGACGAGGAGGTTAAAGTTAGATGGAATAATGAAATGTTTTCGTGCTGGGTGTCGGAAGGATCAGGGAGGTGGTTACCGGAGTATATAGGGGAGAATGTGGTTACCGTCGGAGTGGATGCGGTTACACCAGTGCAATCATCGGGGTGTGATGAGCCGGTAAGCTCGCCGGTTAGGTCACCTTCATTTCCGGTGGATCCGCCGGACGGCGACAATGGGCTACCGGAAAAAGTATTGGTCGAAGATGGGGAAGGGGAAGGGTCTCTGGAAGACAAAGGGACGGGTTTGCATGGGGATAGGGAGGCAGAATTAAATGTGCATGGGGATGATGTGGATACAGGTTACGAAAAAGTTAAATGATGGCTATGTCTAATTTTCAAATTGAGAGATTTTGGGATTCAGGAAACTCAAATGATGGCTATGTCTAATTTTCAAATTGAGAGATTTTGGGATAAGTCTGCGTTCGAAAAAGTTATTGTAAATGCGAACGGGAGATCTGGGGGTTTGATGTCCATTTGGAATCCTCTGGTTTTCAAAGCTCAGGTGATTCGAACTGGTCAAAACTATATTCTGGTTGGTGGGTCTATAGATGTAGTTTCAGATTTGTTGTTTGTGGTGAACATTTATGCGCCAAACGATCCGGTTTTGAGAAGAGGATTATGGTCAGAACTGATTAATTTAAAGGAAGAGTATACTGGTAAGTGGTTGTTTTTGGGCGATTTCAATGATGTGAGATGCGAAGAAGAAAGGTGTAACTCCACCTTTGTGGCGGCGAATGCGTTGACATTTAATAACTTTATTTCGGAGGCTGGCTTGTTAGAATACAATATGGGGGGCAGGAAATTCACTTATATGTCTTATGATGGGTCCAAACTAAGCAAGCTTGATAGAGTTCTAGTCTGTGATCGGTTTATGGCTGAGTGGCCAGAAGCGAAGCTGGTGGCGCTGGATAAGGATGTATCCGATCATTCGCCGGTGGTCCTTTCTGTTTGTGAAGCCAGCTTTGGTCCGTATCCGTTCCGGTTTTTTAATTCATGGATAGGGATGGAAGGTCTGGATGAGGTAGTAAATTCGGGTGTTAACAGTGTAGTGGAGGCATCTAGGAGTGATATCCGTTTTTTGCAAAGACTAAAGAATACTAAAAATCGTGTTAAACAGTGGAGGGTGGATATGGTAAACAAGGAGGAAGGCAATGTGACTAGGGCGCGACTCTGTCTTAAGAATCTGGAGTCTCTAGCTGAAAGTAGACCGTTGCTCGATGGGGAGAAACATGAGTGGAAAGAGGCTAGGCTGAAGATCAAAAGATGGGAATGGGAGAAAGTGAGAGACCTACAACAAAAATCCAAACTTGACTGGATCATGAACGGGGACGAAAACACTGCCTTTTTCCATGGTATTATTAGTAGTAGGCGGGCTAATAATAAGATTAAGGGGCTGTACATTAACGGTGAATGGGTTGAGGATCCAAATACAATTAAAACTGAAGCGGTTAAAATCTTCAATGAGAAATTCAATGAGCCAATGCCAACAAGACCTAGGTTGACGGGGGAAGGTTTTCATACATTATCGGAACTGGATGCTGGTGAGCTTGTTGCCCCGTTCTCGAAGGAGGAAATTAAGGAGGCGGTGTGGGGTTGTGGGGATGACAAATCCCCGGGACCAGATGGGTTTTCTTTCGCGTTCATAAAACACTATTGGAACATAATTGAAGGTCAGGTGGCTGAATTTCTGGAGGAGTTTTTCATTCATGGGTCTATCCATGAGTCATGTAATTCCTCCTTTGTGGCGTTGATCCCAAAAGTCAAGGACCCGTTAACGTTTTCAGACTTCAGACCAATTTCACTCATCGGGGTGATAGGTAAAATAATATCCAAGATATTGGCGGCGAGACTCAAAAAGGTGCTAGGAAAGATTATTTCATCGACACAATCGGCCTTCATTTCAGGTAGGAATATTTTCGACGGACCTCTTATTGCAAATGAAGTGGTTACGTGGGCGAAGAAAGCGAAAAAAGAGTTATTTATGTTTAAGGTGGACTTCGAGAAGGCATACGATTGTGTGTCGTGGAAATTTTTGATTAACATCATGCACCATATGGGGTTTCCTTCCAAGTGGAAAAATTGGATTATGGGTTTGTTATTCACAGGAAGGTCATCGGTCCTCATTAACGGGGCCCCCACATCCGAATTTCAGCTTAAACGGGGTTTAAGACAAGGCGACCCGCTTTCGCCATTCCTCTTCACTATTGTCATGGAAGCTTTCCATGTTATGATCACGAGAGCGGTTGACGCTGGTACTATTACGGGCATTAGGCTACCCAACGGTGGACCAGTCTTGTCCCACCTTTTTTATGCGGACGATGCACTGCTCCTCGGTGCATGGTCCGAAGATAACATCAAAAACTGGAACAGGTTGCTGCGCTGTTTTTCGCTGGCGTCAGGACTCAAAGTAAACCTGACGAAAAGCAATATGTTCGGGATAAATGTAGGACCTGCAGCTGTCGAAGGAATGGCGTCAATGCTGAAGTGCAAGACTGGCTCATTCCCTTTTGTATATTTGGGCCTACCTGTGGGTGATAACATGAGAAGGACAAAAGGGTGGAAAACGGTAGTGGATAAATTCCAAGCAAGGCTGTCACTGTGGAAGGCGCGGTCTTTATCTTTTGCAGGTAGGCTCGTGCTGATCAAGGCGGTCCTAGGGGCTGTACCCAACTACTTCTTGTCAATGTTCAAGGCCCCGGTTGGGGTTATCAAGACGCTAGAAGGCCTAAGAAGGAGGTTTTTATGGGGTGGATCCGCCACGGCTAACAAGATAAGATGGGCTGCCTGGGAAAAGATTCTGAAGCCTAAAAGGGTGGGTGGGTTAGGGGTGGGCAGCATCGAAGATTTGAACCTGGGTCTCTTAGTTAAATGGTGGTGGAGATCGAAGACCTCGCAAGACCAGATGTGGTGCAGGGTGATAAACGCTTTTCACGGCAGGAGTAGAACGAACAGTTTCATTCCTTGCTCTAAAAACTCGCCTGGGGTATGGCGCTCGATTGCTTCAGTTAATTTGGATATGATAAAAAGGGGTGTGGACTTAGAAACACGGTTCGTGTGCTCGGTCGGAAGAGGGGATTCAGTGAGATTGTGGGAAGACAATTGGTGCCCGATTGGTAGATTAAAGGATGCGTTCCCAGTGCTATATGAATTATGCAACAAGAAAGGGGTCAAGGTCATCAACTGTTACAAGAAGCTGAATAACATCATTTGGTGGGACCTACCTTGGTCTAGAATTCCGTCCTCAGCTGCTGAATTAGATGACGCCTGCAAGTTATGGCTGATACTGTCTGCACAGGTGGTTAAAGAGGGGTCGGATGGCTGGAAATGGGTGACTAGAAACGCTGCTGCTGACTTTTCAGTCAAACTGGTTCGGGAAGCTTTGTCCCAGCCTTCGATTCAACCTGTTCTGTCTTCACCATTCAGATGGAGCAAGATTGCTACTTCGAAAGTAAACTGCTTTGTGTGGAGGGCGATTGAAGATAGAATTCCCACGGCTGAGAACTTACTATATAGAGGGGTTCCAATCGGCGACGGATTGTGCAAAAGATGCGGACTAGAACCTGAGACGTCTAATCATATTTTTGTTGAATGTGTTTGGGCGAGGGCGTTTTGGTGGAACATCTGCGAGTGGCTAAAGATCCCGGGCCTGATGCAGGCTTCCTCCATTGCTCAATTACTGGAAAAATGCGGTGATATTGTGGGTTCGGTGAAGAAGAAAAAGGCGATCCATGCGATAATACTTCTGGGTATTTGGAAGCTTTGGCTTGGGCGAAACGAAAAGGTGTTCAACGACGTTAATAAAGCTATACCATTGTTACTGGAAGAAGTCAAAGCAGAATCATTTTGGTGGATGCTTAAACGGGCAAACTTTCAAGATCTTGACAAAGCAGGGTGGTGGAACTTCACTAATTTTGATAACGGCTAGAAACCATAGCACAGGTTTAAGGATTTGGGCTGCAGCCGTATTCTTTCTTTTTCTGTTTTAGTTAGAATAATATGTTGCAGTGAATTTGGGTTGTAGGTTATCGGCCCAGGTAGCTACTGGCTAATTGAGCCGGGGCGGTTTGTGGTGGACATGTATGTATATTGTGGTGATGAATAAAGATCCGTTTTGTCTGTTAAAAAAAAAAGTTATTTTTGATAGGGTGATTATGTGATTTTGGCCTACTTTTGATAGGGTAATTATGTGATTTTGGTCGGTGAATATTATTGTCACGAGGATTTTGGTCAGTATACATGGATGCATACAATATCGCAAGAGTGATGATTGATGCCACACATGGGTGCCCAAAAGTCCAAAATCATCTTCTCCGTCTTATAATATCCACTATTGACTTTCTTTTCTATTTTTATTTTTATTTATTATTATTTTTATTACTTTTATTTTATTTTTATATGTGGTTGATAGTTTTTATTTTCTTCCTAAAAGTACTACGTAAAAAAAACCATAATTTTTTACATATACATCATGTTGTTTTTTAACAAATAAAATGATGATATATTGATGAAAGCCTAGTTATTAAAGGCGCAAAGGGTGAGCCTTGAGCTTCGATGCAAGACGCTTAAAAAGTAAAGACTTTTTTAAGCAAGACACACAGTATAAAAATACATTTTTAGTGATTTTAGACATGTTTGAGTCTTCTTAAGGGTTAGTTCAAATTGATTTAGGTTGATTCCCGACTTGTTTGGAATTCCGTCGAAACTTGGCCTGAAAAATGCGTCTAAGGGTCTAAAAGTGAGACTTTTGAAGCGAAGTGAGAAAGCTACGTTGGGTTTAAAAAGTGGACCTATGTGTGCGCATGAGTGGGCCTTTACAACAGAGGTTGAAATTATTGTGCCATTAACGAAGAATATGTTCATGATGAAATTATATTTTGTTTATCAAGACTTCAAAAGCGAATATAACGAAAAATGTTGAGGCATGTGACACTCGCGGTTTCTTTAAGAGTGGATTCTTTTTTTTTTTTCCCTATAGTGGTGCTTGAATATAATGGATGTCTATGTCATTATACAATAACAAATAATTCTAGTAGCACGACATTTGTTTAGCGGACCAAATGTACATTCACTCCACTATCGAAGTGTAACGTTAATATATAGAAAAGGAATTGAAGAAGCAAGGCAAGGAAGAACATACACGATGAATGTTTTGTTTTTGTTGGAAAGTCCATCACATGTGTTATATCAAACCGAGTAACATCTCGAATTTTAAAAGCAAATTATTATTATTTAGTTAGGTATCTATAAAAGAATTGATAGTCGGGAACGTGGTGTTCAATGGTGGCCTCAACCCCCCTTTGAATGTGTCACGTTGCATAATGAGATGAAGACTTTGTTATTTTTGAATTATTTGGTTTTTATCTATTAATAAAAGGAAAAAGGATGTCATGTGACATTGAGATATTTTAAAGAAAAAAGAATTTAAAAACAAAATTGGAATTTTCTCTCTCATGTTTCCTCCTATAATTTTTAAACGTTAATATCTTTTATATACGAGATTTTTTTAAAGAAAAAAATTACATCAAATTAACGAGTGTTTTATTATCTTTCCAACGAGTACCATAGTGCTATATAAAAAACGGAGAAAAAAACGACTATTTTTGTGTGGTTTTGTTCATACAGGAAAAAAAAACACAAGGTGTTCAGGTTATTCATTAATTATGTAATAGGCAAGTCATTAATTATGTTCAAACCAGTAAATATGAATTCTATTTACAACAGGTATTAGTATTGGAGTTGTACATTGTTTTAGGTTAAGTTTTAATATTAGAGTTATACATTTTAAGGTTAAGCGTTAACATTGGAGATACATTGTTAAAATTGATATTTCATATTAGATTTCTCAACTCAGAACGTCCCGGGATATAAATCTAGTTTATACATATTAAAATAGGATGATGCCTTTTTAGGCATCTCATTTTCTAATAATAGCAACCGAGACAAGAAAATCTCAACCATAGTGAAGCTATCTTTTTTTTTTTTTTTACAGCAAACAAAACATTCATATATTCACCAACATCCGATTGTAGCAAACCGCTACAGGGGAAATCCAACAAACTACATCACACCCAAAAACAAGTAGGATAAAAACAACACTTACAAGAAGAAATTGAAATTACGCCACTCTTCCCTGAAATAGCATCGAGCCTCGATCTCTGTTGCATCCATTCATAAGTTGCTTCTTTTATTTCGTTAACCAAATTTAAAATTGATTGCCTCCTGCCATTGAATATGAAACGATGAACCATTCTATTGTTAGATTAGATTTCAATATGTCATCACTATTTAGTCTATGACAGAAAAAAGACTTTTATATGTTAAATTAACTAGACACTTAGGTGTTGTTTGTTTTTTCTGCAGGAAAAGGTCCGCGGACTGCGGATCATATCTGCAGACATCTGCAGGAGAAGAGGTGAACCAAAGGTCTGCAGTCTGCAAGAAGAAGACTGTTTGTTTGTTAATGTCTGCAGCCTGCTGAAATAAACTGAAATTTAAATAAACTGATTTTTTACAGCAGTGTGGTGGTAGACGGTGGTGGTGGACGGTGGTGGTGGTGGGTGGTAGTGGTGGACGGTGGTGGTGGTAGACCATGGTGGTGGTGGATGGCGGCGGTGGTGGGTGGTGGTGGTGGACGGTGGTGGTGGACCATGGTGGTGGTGGATGGTGGTGGACCATGGTGGTGGTGGACGGTGGTAGACCGTGGTGGTAGTGGTGGACGGTGGTAGGTGGTGGTGGACGGTGGTAGGTGGTGGTGGACCGTGGTTGGTGGTTGGTGGTGGTAGACGGTGGTGGTGGACCGTGGTGGTGGGTGGTGGTGGACCGTGGTGGTAGTGGAAGGTGGTAGGTGGTGGTGGACGGTGGTGGTGGTGGACGGTGGTGGTGGATGGTGGTGGACCGTGGTGGTGGTGTTGGACTGTGGTGGTGGTGGACGGTGGTGGACTGTGGTTGGTGGTGGTGGTAGACGGTGGTGGACCGTGGTGGTGGTGGACGGTGGTGGTGGTGGACCATGGTGGTGGTGAACGGTGGTGGTGGTGGGTGGTGGTGGACCGTGGTGGTGGGTGGTGGACCATGGTGGTGGTGGACGGTGGTGGTTGTGGGTGGTGGTGGACCGTGGTGGTGGAAGGTGGACGATGGTGGTGGACCGTGGTTGGTGGTGGACCGTGGTTGGTGGTGGTGGACCGTGGTGGTGGGTGGTGGTGGTGGATGAGGAGAAAAGAAGTGGAGAAGATCTTTGAAGACCTTAGAAGACTTTGGAACAAGTCTGCATCAAGAAGAGGTCAGGAAGACCTTTTTGAGTGAAAGGTCTTCCAAAAAACAAACAATCTGCAGACCCCAAACGTCTGTGCGCGTCTGCATGGTGCAGACAAAAGAGGCTAGAAGTGTTTCTGAGTAAAAAACAAACAACACCTTATTATGATCTGATTTTAACACAAGAGGAGATATTAATTCGATGTACGATTAAGAGGGTGTTTGGGATTGTGTTTCAAAACAACTTATTGACTTATTGGCTTTTTCAAAAAGCCAATAAGTCAATAAGCTGTTTGTGTAACCCAAAAGCACTTTCTGTTTTGACTTTTGGCTTTTGGCTTTTAAGGGTGGAAAAGTTGTTTTTGAAAAGTTAGAAATCCTGGCTTTTGGCTTTTGACTTTTGGAAAAAAATTACAAATATACCACCCATACAACCAATATTCACAATAAGTTAAGCGAAACACTTAAAAAAACAACAATTTATTGACTTTTTGACGTTTCTCATCCCAAAAGCTAATCCAAACACTTTTTTTAAAACTCCTTTTCAAAAAGTCATAAGCCAATAAGCACTTTTAACCAAAAGCACTTTTGCATCTCCAAACTCAATCCCAAACACCCTCTAAAACTGCGAATTCAACAATACAAAAAGAATGATTACATCAAGAAAGAACAATTAATTCAGTAAACTTATGAAAACACATTTAGCGGTTTTTAAGTCAATATGAGAAAAGTATTTGCAAAGAATCAAATTCCTTTCACTTTCGATGACTAGACCCAATAAGGATGTGTATTATGTTGACTTAATTAAAGAGAAGAGACATTCGTTGTAACTTTTGTTGTATAATATTCTATATTATAGATAATTGGCACAAAAGTCTTCTTTGCTAACTTATGTTGAAACATGACCTAAGTTCTACCAACTATAGCATTTAACATGTACTAAAGTTGTCTACGTGATGGGTTTACCTACTTATAAATTAGCTAAACTACTAAATATTAAAAAGCTAATTATTGGGAGTGATTAAGGTCCGTAGATATGATGAGAGAGGGTGATGATTGTAAGGCTACATGGTATGGTATGGAGCGGAGCCCCTAGGGGCTCCATTGCACCACATTTGTGCCATTTTGTGCCACGTAGATAGTGGCTCCCGTCAATAATACTCATATAATGGAATAACACCCCTTTAACTAATAAAAGGAAAAAAAGAAACAAAAAGAAAAATAAAATATTTTTTAATTGGTTGGGAGATATGGGGCCCACTTGATCAGCCCTATGATGCTTGTTATTGTGCTCACGAACATTCAATGCCCCCCACCCACCACCACACACACACCCAAAATGGCGCCAAAGACCGGAGAGGGGGGGGGGTATTGGTGGTATTTTTGCTGAGGTCAATGGGGATGTTATTCGATACCATGCAGCCTAAGGGCAACGATGACATGAGACAGCTGCTAACGACGATCAATCACACAACATGAAATATATAGCTTCAACTCCAACCCCAACTCTGAATTTGGGAAGCGAGACGGGGGCTACTCATTGCACCTGTGTCTTGAGAAACCTGTCCATTGGCTATGTATTAAAGTTTTGGGTTTACATAGTGAGGTGGAAAAGGAATTTACAACATGTAGTGAGTGATCTTGTTGGAATATAGTATATAATCGTGAAAGAACTTGTGAAAGAGGTTGTCGCTTAAAGGTCTATTTAATGAGCCAATTGATTTTGAGATGACCATAGTAGTGCTCTACAAAAGGAGTCATTTCTTGAAGCAATATTCGTTAGTTGAGAATCCTCAAAGATGTTCAATGTCATAAAACATATTTAAACAAAAAGTAGCCAATTATTGCAACAAACAATTATGCTAACTAAAAGGGAGACTCTGACTTGTAGATTTTACACCCACATATGTGTATGTATTTGTAAATTTGGCTCATGCTAATTCTAAGATTACTTGTATTTTAAACATTGTTCCTTTTATAATAGGTATTAATTAGGGATTTAGACATGTGTTGGTGAATTGATAATGTTCGGCTTGGCAGGTTGATCTAAATCATCTAATGGTCCGCAACACGATACACATGCTTAATTGTATCAATGACATCAATTGTAACTCAAATACACTTCAAATCGTGTAACCACTCACTACACTTGTACTATATTCCATGCCAAACAGATTGACGAATTATAATCAAGTCTAAATGGGTTTAATGGATGATACACAGTTGAGGGGTTCTAACCAAGTAAACGAGTTGTAAATGATTAACATGCCTTCCGTATAAAAATACTATTCCAATTTAGTTTTACACGTCAACCGTTTAGTTAAGAGTTAAACATGCTAACCCAAACACAATCCATTTAATCAAACCAATGGCGGGACTTACATATGTGTGTGTGTGTGGTTGGGGGGGGGGGGGGATAAAATGTGTAATTCCTAGGAAAAAATCCTGATCACCACTTTAAAAGTTCGGTTAAGCCCTCGATTCCTCCCTGAAAATAAATTGTAGGTCCACTACCAAATAAAACATGCTAAATAACTCGACTCAACAACCCTAACACAATCTTTTATTACATGAGTTAATATTTCAATTAAACATAATTCAATTCGTGTTTAAAATCACATAAGATATTATCACCCCTCATTTTTAGTGGTTTCACATAGTTATTAAACAAACTTATTTGATTTTTTTTTAAATTATTGTTTTAGCATAACTAACTCACACAACTTTAATTCTACTTTTTAAAATCTACACATTAGTACACTGTGTTTTTTTGTATCATTCTCACCTTTCTCATTTTTATTACACTGTATAGAATAACCTGATCTTAGTTATTAGTACACCATGGTAGGAATACAATCCACCATTAAAAGATAAATACCATTTATGTATATTGATTGATATTTCTATGCTATAAGCCCTTTGATTTATAAGATTTTCCCATTTATGTCTAGATATATTTTGGCGTTGAAAGTCTCCATTGTAGGAGTCTATTTATCATCTGACAAAAGTGTATGAACTGTCTTTATTTCACGTTTTTTATTGTTTCCAACAAGTTTCTTTTAAGACCAACGAATAAAATTCCGGCTACTTGTGATATCCCAACGGCAAAAGGCGACCTCATACGCCCGTGATCACAGACAGTACTGGGTAGCTCAAGCCTGATCACCACCTTAAAGATTCGGTTAAGCCTCGATTTCTTCCTGAAAATAAATTGTGGGTCCACCAATGAATTAAACATGTTAAATAACTCGACTCGACAATCCTCACACAATCTTTTTATTACACATGTTAATATTTCAATTAAACGCCGCTCAATTTTTTTTTCAATTAAACATAATTCAATTCGTGTTTAAAATCAGATAAGATATTATCACCCCTCATTTTCTAGTGGTTTCACATGGTTATTAAACAAACTTATTTGATATTTTGTTTTGTTTTAAAATTATTGTTTGATCAATTGCTAAATCTCCACTTTCCATGAATGTCGGTTGAGCTAAAGCACATACGCATTATTTCCAAAAAGTACAAACTAGATATACAAGAGGACGGGGCGTAACTAGTGAATGACACTGGTACCCCACTATCAGCACGGGTTCACCACCGCCATGGTCACGGGTAGTGAGATTCTGGTAGTCTTGTGGAGAGTTTTCGTGACTATCTTAAGGGTGCAGAGGAGAAAGAGAGAAGGATGTAAAGGAGAGAGGGAAACTAGATGCTCTAAAAATACTTTACTAGTGATGCTACTGATAGAAAGGGTTTCTAAGTAGTGGTCTAGTTAGCGGGTTGCGATGGGTTCGTTACACATTATTTATTATTTATGTAGAAATAGATCAAAGTAAAGGTGTACCAATGTAGTGATGTACCATGGTAGATCCACTTCCCCCTTCCTCTTTCCCCCACATACACACATCTTCAGACAAAACATCCACACTCTAGGACAGAGCAAAACTGCAGAACAACTAGCTTTTACTCTTTAATGCTCTTTCTCTCCTCCCCAAAAAATAATCTCTCTCTCTCTCACACACACACACACACATCTTTTCTCTTGAAAGCAAGAAAAGAACCCTTGTTTCTCTCCAACAAAAAACCCCTTTAATGTTATGATGATGACAACAACAATAAATAATTTAAGATGAGATTATGGCTACTATCTTGATGGCTCAAAACAACAACAACAATAATAATAATAATATTAGCAATGCAAGTGATGATGTTAAGCCCACTATTCTACATGACTTTCTTGGCCGTGGATGTGTTGCTCCGGTGACCAAGTTCGCCGCCGTTAGTGACGCCGCCGGTTGCTCCTCCCCTTCTGCCTCCGTCTCCGGTGGCCGTTCTGATCTCGGCTCCGGTACCCACTTCTGTTTCTTTATTTTTTTTTTATAAAAAGCTTCCATTTTTCTTTATTTTTTTTTAAAGATTATGTTTTTCTTGATTTTTGATTCTTAAGAGTTTATGGGTGTTTTTTTTATTTACACTTAAATGATTCCATAGCTCATTTTTTCTTGTTTTGAAAAAAATAAATAAATAAAAGAAATCTCTTGTTTTTCTTTATTTTTTTTATAAAAAGCTTCCATTTTTCTTTATTTAAAAAAAAAAGATTATGCTTTTCTTGATTTTTGGTTCTTAAGAGTTTATGGGGGGTTTTCTTAAATTACATTTTGATGATTCAAAAGCTCAATTTTCACTTGTTTTTTTTAAGCTCCTATTTTTCTTGATTTTTATAAAAATCTTTCATTTTTCTTGATTTAAAAAAAAAGATCATATTTTTCTTGTTTTTTTTGGTTCTTAAGAGTTTATGGATGCTTTGTTAAATTACATTATGATGACCCAACAACTCACTTTGCTCTTGATATTAAAAAAAAAAATTCCTATATTTCTTGATTTTTAGTTCTTATAGTTTATGGGTATTTCTTTAAATTACCTTTGATGATTAAAAAGATCATTTTTCTTAATTTTAGTTGAAATTTCAAGAAGAGTGCAATATTGGGTTGGTATTCAAAAAAAAAAAAAAAAAAAAAGGCAATGATATGGAAAAAAAAACAATTAAGGCAATGATATGGAACAGGTTAAAGAAATGATCACCTTTCACCTTTGGTACAACTTTTGATGCAATAAGTATATGTTATTGTAACATCATTTCACTGGATTTAGTACCTATGTGGGGAACAATGTATATGTTTCTTTAATTTTAATCTCACGATGGTAAAGAATACCTTGATTTTCTGCAAAGATGAAGCTAAAATTACCATTTTACCCCTGCTTTGTGTCCAAATTTTCACACTTGTGTTGTTGATTGATGGTATCTCTTGTTTTAACCATGGTAGAAAGGCAGGTTGGTACACTCTATGAAGGGGTGCCTTTCTTTGGTCCAAAAACCGATGTTTCGGGTTCCAAGATTCGGTATTCGGGATATAAACGCAGTCACTCCGATTCCGGTTTCATGCCGCCTTCAAGATTAGAAGGTATCCCCCAACCGCGACCGGATTTACCTGAAACCTCGCATTTGATGAAGGTATTCATGCTATATTATATCTTGCATATAAATTTGTTGAAATGCTTGAATGTGATGTAAGTTATGTAACTATTCTAATGTATGATGTTCTTCAACCTTTCGTTGTGGCTAGATGCTTAGAAATGTGGGGGCGGAGCGGCCTAGATGGCCCCACGAGGACGAATCGTTCGTGGGCGTGCATCAAATGAGGCCAACATCATCATCATCTCATGTGGTGCAGACAGCCAATGCATCTAAATGGGAACGAGCGATTCCTGTGAACGTTGGGCCTGTGCTGCAGTATCCTCCTCGTGCAGGTCCTTACGGTTATCAATCAGTTTCAAACAGATACAAAGATTCCAATGTGGGTTCGCCTTTGATTTCCCAGTCGGCTGCTGATGAAGGATCTAGAACTGGGATCAAAGGGTCTGGGATATTAAGTGCGGTTAATGTTAATAGCTCGGTGGCTGAACCAAGCAGCAGCAAACTAAAGGCTTTGATTAGTAATATTGAGCCCAACGCTTCAACTCCACCTCCGTAAGCATTATAAGTTTATAACTCCTAAGTTCACATAAAGTTTACCTTTGACTCGAGATTAATGGATTTTAGTCGTTTTTCACAGTCGTCAAGGATCTACATCGGTTAGCCGCCAGATGACTATATTTTATGGCGGTCAGGCCCATGTGTTTGACGATGTTCACCCCAACAAGGTCAAGATTCATACCATATTTCTCACTGCTTCTGCTAATGCTAGCAACAATTTTGTCACATTGTTTGTTATATATCGGTTTCAGGCAGATGTGATCATGGCTCTAGCTGGGTCGAATGGAGGATCGTGGTCAACTAGTTTCTTACCAAATTCATCTCTAAAACCGTCCAGTGGCGAGGCTATTCCTTTGAATGGTGAGAATGACACAGTCAATATGATTATTTTTTTCATCATGCTAACAAATAAGTAACGTAAAGGGATAATGTCATAGCATATCAACCAACGTACATTGGCAGTCCGTTTTGATAATCATACTCAATGATGTCCTGACCATAATTAAAAAAGATGAGGTGAATGGGTTGGTTTGGTGCTGCCGTGTTCATTGCATAATCAGTTGTAGGTAGAACCTGCAAACCGGTTGAGCACATGCACGTAGGGGTGTTCATAAACCGCCCAAACCGAAGTAAGTCGCCCAACCCAACCAACACTGCCAGTTCGGTTTGTATTTTCTCAAAACCGTAGTTACCAGTTCGGCCGAAAATTTGTGTCAAGGCCTTGGTTTTAAAAAGCGCGCTTGAGGCGCGCTTAAGCGCAAAGCGCACCTAGGCGCAAATCCGTGCGCCTTATGTGACCCTAGGCGAGCAGTGTACGAAAAGCGCAAGAAAAGCGCGCCTTTTGTAATTTGTACACGTGATGTTTTTGTGCTTAAAATTGTTATACACGTAGCTAAAAAGGTTGTACATTTTAGTTAAATCATATATACCTGATTTGTATCTATATTTTGAGTAAATAATGCTAAAACCTATAGCATATATAAAAAAATATATAATTGTCTTGCGCCTCGCGTACGAAAAGCCCACCGCTTTTGCGCTTTGCGCCTCGGTTTTAGACCTCGTTGCTTTTGTGCGCTTCGCGCTTTTTAAAACCAAGGTCAAGGCCAGCTGAACAAGACCCTAATCGCCTAGTTGCACGTAGTAATAAAACACCAAGTTAGCCCGTTTCAAAAAGCGTGATTATCACGTAGGGACATTTGTACATTGATATTCTACGGCATTATCCTTATTGAACTTTAAATTTACCATAAAAGTATGGTTGTGGGTACAGGTGGACAAGGTCACATTGTAATGAAAGATGCAAGAGAAGAAAAGAGTGAAGAGAAACAGTGAAGAACACTCACTCCTTCAAAGGTATATCATCACTAAAATTAAATGAATGATCATTGTTTTAGGGAGTTGGATTATGGTGTAGTTTAGCTATAATCTTAAGTTGTATTATGAATGCCAAACAAGATTCAGTTTAATCTAAGATCGTTTTTAAACTCGTATTAGTATAATATATTTGATAAAAGAATTGGCGATAGCTAGGATCGATTGGGGAATACATGTCAAATGTGTTAAAAGGATGTTATACAAAACTTAGTCGTTTTTGCGCCACTTATGACACGTGTCGGTGTGTTACTGGTTGTAAGTCTAATCAACGCAAACGTAGTAGACTTTTACCTCGATGTCTAAGGTAATTTTTTGCCAGTTCAATCAGTCCAAAACCAACGGCTAAGCTGCGCAAAGTGGCTAAGTTTTGTTCAAAAACGGTTTTCAACATGGCTGGCTATTCACTTGATTTTCCCAAAATCTAGACAGTCATTGTGTAGTGCGTATTAAAGCGCAAGTAAGAACTTCCGAAGTTCGTATGCCTTGTCAGCTACCAAGGCTGCATGCAGTGTGTTGCCAAACCTTCAGTTGTTTGATTTAGGTTTTTGTTGTAGGATAGCTTGTATTGTTGGTTAATCTGCCTCAAAGATATGTAAATATCGTGTTTTTCACTTGCACGTAATCATCATGGACACGCGTACATGATCAATCCCAACCCGAATGTGAAATGGCTTTCGGTTTCAAATAACTGTTTTGATTATGTGGTATTCGTTATTCCATATTGTATAATCAGTTTTAAACGTAATGCCAAACGCCCTGTATGATTGACGTTTATCTTGCCTTTTCTAAGCTAGCTTATGTCGTCTTATGTATCTAGAGTGCGATAAGTTCTGTTATTCCTGCCCCAGTCGCTAAAATAAAATTGATCGTTGAGCTAAGCTTCCAGCTCGGATGAATTGGAGACTATGAGTTAAGCCAGTTACATTCGTATTGTTATGAGCTCGAGCCTGAGTTCACGTTGACGTGGCTTAATTCGCTAATTTAACGCTATAGGTTTTAAAGATCAAAAGGCTTAAAATGTATCCAAACTAGATAAATAGTCTACTGAAATCATATATACAGATGTAGCAGCAACTTTATATTGAGTGATCAACAATACAATTATGGGGCTGTTTGGTTGATTAGGTGTTGAATCATTAAGTTGGATCTCTTAATGGTTAGTATTCTTGTCCCACATTGGTAGGAGAGTCTCATTAAGGTTCAGCCTAATTCAGCGTTTAATGGTTCAACATCTCAAATCTTAATGCGTTAATGCTGAATCATTCATGGTTCAGAGCCTCATTAAGAGGCTTACCAAACAGCCCTAAGCATTACCATTCACCTTTTATTTACGGAGCCGCCTAAAATCAACGATTCAGTGATGATCAAGACTTAAGAGTGTCTTGATGGTAATCCCTTGCTTCGACGTATATCAATGGTCCCTTGGAGGTTCCGTCACTGCATCTTTGTCATCATCTTTGTCATCATCGCGTCGGTCATGACTGTTTGGTAAGCGGGCGGACCTTATGATCAAGTAGATACATTTTAGAGGTTTGGTCAGTTATTATGATGATGTATTAAACTGATGAATCATTCCTGACCTTGTGACCACAATTTCACATTTTGTTGTAACTTTTTTAAAAAATTATTCATTTGGTCACAACTCTTAGATGTCATTTGTTTTCTATTTGAATAAAAAATACAAATCAACCAACCCCTCCTAGTTATATCTTATTTAGAACGGTTAATACACACGCTCAAGTCATACTTCTAATTATACACACTACTAGAAAATATACCTTTAATGACACGCAATGCATGTCATAAAAGGGTACAGATTACACAAAAGTGTTTTATGGCCGCTCATTCTTATGTATATTGGATTCACACGTTTAGTTGATTGATATCACATAGCATATATTGTCACGGGGTCATCTATTGCGGCTCTAAATGGCACCCTCAATCTTTCACTTATGATTAGGGGTGTACAAAAAGCTCGCGACTCGAGGCTCGCTCGAAACTCGCTCGAAAAGGCTCGTTTTATTTTCGAGCCGAGCCGAGCTGGCTCGTTTTGTAATCGAGCCGAGCTCGAGCCAGGGGTGTTCAGCTCATGGCTCGGCTCGTGACTCGGCTCGATGGCTCGACATATGGCTCGACTCAGGCTTGTGTATGTGTAATCTATATCTATATCTATATATATAATAAACCAAAGCATTTTTAATGACATGTCATAATATTATGCAATCTCTCTTTTGAGAGATGCCACATAGTATGTGATGTGGCAACCCTAAGCCAATTAAAAAAATGAATAAATATGGTTTAAATATGATTTAAATCTATTAAATAACTAATCTACTAAATGTACATATTAAACTTTATTATTTTCTCTCTCATGTTTCCTCTCATAACTTTTAAATGTTAATATCTTTTATATACGAGATTTTTTAAAGAAAAAAATTACACCAAATTAACGAGTGTTTTATTATCTTTCCAACGAGTACCATAGTGCTATATAAAAAACGGAGAAAAAACGACTATTTTTTGTAACCCGACAGGCATTGTGTCAGGTTTGGAATTAGTTTAAAAAAATTGTGGGTTTGGGTCGGACCTGGGTTTAGGTGATACCCGATCCAATTACCCCTTTTTTATATTAGAATATGATAACTTATGACAGAGATTTGTTTAAAATAATAATATAATAATAATAATAATAATAATAATAATAATAATAATAATAATCATTAATCATATATTGGTAGATACAATTTTTATAGTTTAGATACTTATAATTTTATTCACTTTACTTAGATTTCTCAACCCGGGACGCTCCCGGGGTATAAACTAGTTAATATATAGATGAAAGTAATATATTTTGGCTCCAAACCCAATTCTAAAATTCAAAATTTGAAAGTCTCACTCATATTACCTATCTACCTCACCCCTTTATAATACAATAAACTCTAACTTAGAAAAATAAAAAATATACATGTATATGTGTAATTTTATTTTATTTATTTTTTGTTTTTTATTTTATAAATCTTTGTAAAAAAATAAAAAAAAAACATAAAAGAAAATAACGAGCTGGCTCGAGCCATCTCGAGCTCGGCTCGAACATTTACGAGCCGAGATCGAGCTCGACTTTTCAGCTCGACCAGAAAAAACGAGCCAAGCCGAGCTGAGCTGGCTCGTTTAATTTCGAGCTCGAGCTCGAGTTCAGCCTGGCTCGGCTCGACTCGGCTTGTGTACAGCCCTACTTATGATTATGAGTCACTAGTTTCGTCTTACCTATTGACTTACATTAACCATACCCAACCGGTGGGGCCAGACACTTCTTGGGTACACTCTCAATTTTTTTTTTTTAAACGATAAACGACTTTATATATATAGGGTAGGGTTCAAATAGGAACCAACCCTTAAGTAGAAACTATAGGAACCAATCTGAGCCATCCATCTTCAATGACATGATTGTAAATAAGTAAAACTTTAATTAATTGTTATTTTAATAAAGGGGTATTAATGTCTTTTGTTCAATATCATTTATTAGGTAATTAATAAGAAACTCATGTATATTTGGAAACAACAAATTAGTGTTTATGGTATACCCAAACGTATTTATTGTATATACTATTAAAATTATATCTCAGTATATATACAACAGTGTACATTGGTGTATATTCGTTTTTTCATTCATCATCATCACCAACACAAGATATACATTGGTGTATATTCGTTTTTTCATTCATCATCATTCAACATCACAACACAGATATACATTGGTGTATATTCGTTTTTTCATTCATCATCAACACAGATATACATTGATGTACACAGATATACATTGGTGTATATTCGTTTTTGAAGTGTATATTGGTGTATATCAGTTTTTTTTTGTTCATTCATCATCATCATCAAACACATATATACAACGATTATATGATCTTCTATCACATGAGATTGTGATTCAATGTTTTCATGTATAGAATTATTATCTATAACTTGAAAATCTGAATCGTTGGCTGATTTTAAATTCTTTTAAATCGAAAGTTTTTTCAATTCAATCAATTTAAATCTTCTGAATTCGACTGGAAGTTATTTCGATTCAATGGAATTCAATCGAACGTGATTTTTTTTTTTGATTTGGGACTAGAGATGATAATAGGTTGAGAGATTTAAGGAAAGTAAAAAAAAAACTTGCATATTAATTGTAGGAAGATAATTAACTGTCATATATAAAACTTTTAATTAAATTAAAATATAATATTTAATTGTCTAATTACATAACTACCCCCTAGATCAAGATCAAAGATGAATGGCTCAGATTGGTTCCTAAGTTTCTAACTAGGCTCTTGGTTCCTATTTGATCTTTTTCCTATATATATATATATATATATATATATATATATATATATAGGGTTAGGATATTTTGGAAACCCATCCTTATTCGGTAAACTCTGGAAACTCTGACTTCCCAATTTTTTTTTATTTTTTTTTGAAAAAAAATAGGGCAACTAATATACATGATTTTAAGCATTTTGGGCCAAAAAAATTAAAAAAGCACCGAGTAGTTTTTTTTAAAAATAAAATAAAATAAAATTTTGACTAATACATGTTAAGCGATAATAACAGGTGTTAACCATCTGTTAATTATATGTTAACAGTAGACTTTTTTATTTTAAAAAAAAAACGTTCGGCGCTTTTTCGATTTTTTTGGCTCAAAATGCTTAAAAAAATGTATATTACATACCCTAAAATTTTCATAAAAAAAAGTCGGGAAGTTAGAGTTTCCAGAGTTTACCATATAACAAGGGTTTTCTCTATATATTTCCAATATATATATATATATATATATATATATATATATATATATATATATATATAGGGGAGGGTTATCTTGAGAACGCTAAATATTGTGAGAACCGTGAGAACAAGTAAAAAAATCAATCAAAATCAAATTTTTTTAATACAAACCTCATTATAATCAAAATACAACATTAATAAATGAATTTTCTTTCCAAATAATTCATCTTTTTTTGCAAAAACACTTTCAAATTAACTTTTTACACATGTGTAAATGAAACAGTTTACACATGTATAAACAGTAAATTTACACATGTGTAAAAACAAATTATTTTCGTATACGTTTGAATTTTTTCGCGTAAATTGTGTTTTTGAGATTGTATTTTAGTAATAAAGAAAAGTGTAAAAAGAAATTTTGAATTTGAATGATTTTAGATGTCGTTCTCACGGTTCGCACGAAATATAGGTGTTCTCAAATGAACTTTCCCCTATATATATATATCAATGGTCCACATTTATTCATGATTATTGATTTAAATTTATTATCTTTAATAGACTAGATGACAAAAAAAAGGGCACAATGGTCAAATGCCATTTTTCTGAAAAAGCACATATGACAAGTGGACCCCACACATGTCACATCATCTCTCTCATACTTTTGTGACAATGGTCTTAAATCTGTCAGCACGTCATGTTACATATGTAACATATGTAGTGTTGCGTACGTTAAAACACATAGATTGTATATAAATCAATTAAAAACTTTATAGATCAAAAAACATTCAAATGTACACAAGAATTGTTTCTTACAAAGTGCTAAAACAAACAAAACGGTCATTACAAATCGACAAAATGCTAAAAAAAAACTATCATAAAAAAAAAATTGTCTACACTTCATTCTTGATAATTATCTTCATCTTTAATGCAAAAAATATGCTCACCTGCAAAAATAAAACAAAATTTATCAATTTACATGAAAAAAATCAAAACTTTGTATCTAGTAAAAAAAACAGAAACTAATGTATACCAACTTAGTGGTGCTGTTACATACGAAACATACGCAAACATAGATTTCATCCCATGATCAATGACATTCCATTCAAGAATTTTTTCCCAATTCTTCCTCTATTATATGCAATATTACATTCCTGATAAGGTGCAAAAAACACGAGTGTTACATGTGTAACAGGATTTTTTTTCTGGAAACACAGACAAACTTTTGTCGTCTGCACCCAACATACATTTTTTACTGAATTACAAGCAACCTTTGACTGCAAAACAGATACGCTACACACGTAACACCCTACCTTAACACAGAAAAAAACACCCTAAGTAAATTCACAGAGATGATACGACCATATAGACGAGAAAAACACCCTAACTAAACACAGAGAAAACACAAATAACAACATTATGAAAAGTCATTCTGAAAACAAATAACAACACATTTTCTGTCTTTAGTTATAGATAAGACTATATGAGAAAACACAAAAACAGACATTTTCTGTAAAAAAGACATAGGTAACATAAAAAAAACTCATACATGAGAAAAAAAAATAGACAGACATGGTGCAAAAACACATGAGTGTTACATGTGTAACAGGAAAAACACAAACAAAACTTTTGTAGTCTGTAGTAAACATAGAACAAAAATTGATATGCTAGAAAATATAGAACAGAATTTGACTACAAAAAACAGATATGCTACACACGTAACAGCCTAACTAAACACAAAGATTATACGAAAATATAGACGATAAAAACACCCTAACTAAACACAAAGATACTACGAACATAAAACACAAAACGAAAAATCATTTTCGATGTTTAACATAATAAACACCCCTAAGTAAAATCACAGAGATGATACGAACATATAGACGAGAAAAACACCTTAACTAAACACAGAGAAAACACAAAATAACAACATTCCGAAAAGTCATTCTGAAAACAAATAACAACACATTTTCTGTATTTAGTTATAGATAAGACTATATGAGAAAACACAAAAACAGACATTTTCTGTAAAAAAGACATAGGTAACATAAAAAAACTCATACATGAGAAAAAAAAAATAGACAGACATGGTGCAAAAACACATGAGTGTTACATGTGTAACAGGAAAAACACATACAACTTTTGTAGTCTGCAGTAAACATATAACAGAAGTTGATATGCTAGAAAACATAGAACAGAATTTGACTGCAAAAAACAGATATGCTACACACGTAACAGCCTAACTAAACACAAAGATTATACGAAAATATAGACGATAAAAACACCCTAACTAAACACAAAGATACTACGAACATAAAACACAAAACGAAAAATCATTTTCGATGTTTAACATAATAAATCACCCAAAAAAAAGAGATGCTAGTAACACACAAAAAAACAACAATTATTTCCAACTTAAAAAAAATAAAATATTAAACCACCTAACCCTCAACACAAAAAAAAAAAAAAAAAAGGGGATGCTAGAAACACACAAAAAAACAACAAAATTTTTCAAACTAAAAAAAAAAACAAAACACATAGATGCCACAAAAAAAGGGCTGGAGCAATCTCAAAAAGTTGTTTGCCTCGAAAAAATCCTTATGAAAAAACCATGGTTTTCAGTTGAATCTATAATCGTTTTTTAACTAACATCCACAAAAAACAGGGCTGGGACAATAAAAAAAACTCGAAAAACAGATACCCCCTAATAATAAACCTAAATTACACTTACAATTAAATAATAATAAATAAATTACCAACCATGCTTCTTGAAAAGTTTCACCCTCTGTTCTTCTTCGTCATCACCAATATCTTCTTTAGTTTCTATGATGGAATCTTCTTTTTTAATGGTGAATACAGAGAGCCAACAGATCTTGTGTATAACTCCCATTTGTCTGCTCCAAATCTCCATTGTCACCCGTCACCATCATCGTCTCCGACGAGAACCACCACCGCCATACCACCGCCTTCCGTCCTCACCATTACCAAGATTGACCTCCTTATCTTCATCTTGATCGTAAAAACATATCAGATCTGATTTTTTTTTTTTTTGAAATAAAAAGAGAGATAAAGAGAAGGGATGAGAGATAGAGATGATGGAGAACAATCAGATCTGGAGAACAATCAGATCTACCTTTGATAGAGATGAGAGGAGAGAGGGAATGGAGAGAAATCAAATTTTTGAAAAAATCAGAGAGAGAGAAGAAGATATATACCTGACATTTGATAGAGAGAGAAGGGAGAAATGACTGAAATACCCCTTGGGTTAATAAAAAATAATTTGTTTTGGTTGGTGATGTGGAGCATTGTGGTCCACTAGTTAGTTTCCGGGAGTTTTTTCAAAATTTTGGGTTTCTTGTGGATACTTAGCCTATATATATATATATATATAGGGTAGGGATCATACGAGAACCAACTTTAGGGAGAGAACCATTGTCAACACAAACAAAAAAAACCTAAAAACCCCACCTTCACCCCCTAAAAACCTAAACCCACCCACCTCACTCCCTAAAAACCTAGACCCCCCATCCTCCACACCGCCCCAACCCCCCCCCCCCCCCCCCAATTGTGAAATGCACATGTGCAGCTAACCCCACACCCCCCAAAAACCAAAACGCTCCATCCCATCCCCCCCAAAAAGATACCCCCTCTTCCACCATACCAAAAAACTAAACCCTAAAGCTAAACCCATTAAAAAACTTAACTATAATAGTGAAATGCACATGTGCGTGTAGTACAATTATCTTATTTTATAGTTTTATATAGGGGTTTTTTTAAGTTTATTCACCAACAACCCCAAAAAACCTAACCCCATTCCCATCATACCTAAAAGAGTAAACTGCCAAAATGGCCCCTCAGGTTTGGCCCAGATTGCTTGTTTGGGCAGTTATCTTTTTTTTCTGCCAAAAGCACCCCTCAAAGTTCAAAAATTGCCATTTTGGCCCATATTTAACAGACTTTCTGACGAAGAAAAAAAACTCAGTTAAGTGGGAGGGGCATTTTCGTCCTTTCGTGTTATAACGTTTAAAAACCCCTTTTGTTTCACTTATCAGTCATTTTAACCCTAGCTATTCACCTCTTACCTCGTCTTCCATTTTACCTCGTCTTCCACCATCATCTTCCACGTTCTTCGTCTTCGTCTTGCTCAATAATGTGGCGGTTTCGAGACAAGGGTGCTGATTTCAATCCTCTGCTTGAATACCGTAAGTTATTGTTGCTTACTGTTGGTTTGTCATGATCACCTCTGCTGAACATGATGAATAATATTTTTCTTTTTTTTTCAGGTGAAAATCATCAGTTTTTTTCAGTGGAATTGCATTATGGTGGTGAGCTGACTAATTTTCCAGACAGCACATATGTGGGAGGTAAAATCGCATATATTGATTATGTTGATCGTAATCTTTCTACAATGCTGAATGATATGGTATTAGAACTTGGTTATTCAGAAGAGGATATTTCCATTTTTAGGTATTATTTTAAAGTTCCAGGTGAGGATTTAGACTTTGGGTTAAGAACATTGAACGATGAAAATGATTATAACAGAATGTTCAAAGCTTCTGTAAAACATAGGCTGATAGAAATTTATGTTCAACCAATTCTAACCTCTTCCAATTCAAGTAATCAAACACAACCTGATCCTAGTGATTTAGGTGTCATAACCCAGGCAACACAGCCTGATCCTACTGAAACATGTGTCATACACGAGGCAAACTTTTATCAGGGTCTTGATGATGGTATGGATGAGGGTGGTGAGGGTGGTGAGGGTGATGAGGGTGGTGAGGGTGATGAGGGTGGTGAGGGTGGTGAGGGTGATGAGGGTGGTGAGGGCAGTGATAGTAGTGGTTCTTATTTACTTAAAGAATGTGGTAGAAGACTTGTGGCCATTAGGAAGAACAAGGGGAAACAGGGTACTCATGTAAACCCTGATCCAGATGATGGTGATTATTTTCCTGGTGATGAGGGTAGTGATGAGGGTAATAATGAGTGTCATGATGGGGAGGATAGAGACTTCATAGTTGATGAGGACAATGCAGATGATGATATTCAGGTTAACATGGATGAATATAAGGCTGCTGTTGACTTTAATGCTAGTGATGATGAAAATGTTGACCCACTTGAGGAAGACATTGATATAGACTTAGATAATTTTGATAGTTTTAGTGATGAAGAAGAGAGCAACACTTTGCAGAGAGCTAATAGGGTTTGTAGGAGAAAAAGGAGGGAAAGAAAAGCTTTTGGTTTAGAGGGGAGTCCAGATTGTCCATTCTCACTTGGTCAATGTTTTCCTGATAAAAAAACCATTAAGAATATGGTGAAGGATTATGCAATAAAGACTAGGAGGCAGCTGCATATAGTAAGAAATGAAGCAAGGAGATTTAGGGTGGTTTGTATTGGTCTGAATCCTAGGAGTGTAAAACCTATGGCACAAGGGGATAATGTTGGAAATTCAAGTGGTGTAAAGACTAGGTCAAAGAAGAAGGACAAAGTGGTAAATTCAAGTGGTTTAAAGACTAGGTCATGTGGGAAAAGCACCCCGGTTACAAATAGTGGGCCCCAGATTTGTAAAGAATTGGTGGTAGTTGAAGATAAAGGGGGACAAACTTCTAAAAGTAACGAGGAACCCACATGTCCTTGGGTTTTGCATGCCTCAAATCTGAAAGAACAGGGCACATGGATTATTGTCACACTTCACAAGAAGCATGAATGCATCCAAACAAGGGATGTTAATTTGTGCACAGTAAGTTGGCTTGCAAGAAAGATTGAGAAGATTCTTCGGACAAATCCAGAAATTAGGATCAAATCACTGCAGGAAATCATGGTGAACAAATACCAAGTTCAGGTAACAGGTAATCAGATTTTCAGGGCTAAGGCAATAGCAACTGCTAAGCTTAATGGTGATTACAGTGCCCAATATGGACAGCTAAGGGATTATGGTGCTGAGTTGATGAGATCTAATCCAGGTACTACTGTTAAGATTGATGTTGAGAGTGAACCTAACCCTAGCAGCCCCACAAGGCAATTCAGGAGAATCTATGTCTGCTTAGGGCCATTAAAACAGGGTTTTAAAGCTGGGGGGAGAGACATACTAGGGCTTGATGGCTGTTTCTTAAAAGGCCCTTTTCCAGGACAGATCTTAACTGCAGTATCTGTTAATGCCAACAATGGGATATACCCAGTGGCATATGCTGTGGTTGAGGCAGAAACAACAGCAAGTTGGACATGGTTTCTAGAGTTATTAGGAGATGATTTGGATTTGGCATCAAACAGCAACTTCACATTCATCAGTGATCGACAAAAGGTATGTAATATAGCTAAGTTTTCTGTATGCTAAGTCAACTGTATGCTCACTTTTTTGTTTGTAATTGCAGGGTCTCATTCCTGCAGTTGATAAGGTGTATCCTAGTGCTGAGCATAGATTTTGTCTGAGACATATATATGAAAATATGAAGCCTAGGTGGAGGGGTGATATCTACAAAAACTTGTTGTGGAATGCAGCTAGTGCAACCACACCTATTAAACATGAAAGGATGATGGAAGCAATCCTGAAAGAAGACAAGGCAATGTATGCATACTTGAAGGGTATTCCAGTCAAACACTGGTGCAGAGCTTTTTTTAGTGGTAACAACACTTGTTTATGTTTCTTTTCATTGAATGCATTTGACATATTTTAATTGTAACAATGAATGTTTATGTTTCAGAGAGGCCAAAGAGTGACAAAGTTGTCAAAAGCTATTGAAAAGGGTGACAAACTGCCAAGGAAGGGTAATCCAGTCAAATGCAAGATTTGCAAGCAACCAGGACATAACAAAAGGACCTGCAAGAAAGCTGCTGGGGGTTCACAGGCTGCTGGTTCACAAGCTGCTGGTTCACAACCTGGGGGTTCACAAGTTATGTAGTATTCAGTTTAGTTATCCCACTTTATGTATTAAAACTTGTCATTTTGGTGTATTAAAACTTGTCATTTTCGTGTTTGTGAACTTTGACTGATATGGTATGGCTTATGGTATGGGTTTTGGTATGTATTATTACTGGTAACTTTTGGTTTGTATTGGTTAACTTTACTATATTTTTGTGACCATTTTAGCAGTTTAATGTTGCATTTTAAGTACCATTTTGGCAGTATAATGTTGCATTTTAAGTACCATTTTGGCAGTCTGATGTACCATTTTGGCAGTTTGGACAAAACATATGGTACCATTTTGGCAGTTTGGACCAAACATAATGTATCATTTTGGCAGTTTGGACCAAACATAATGTATCATTTTGGCAGTCGAACACTTGTGTTACACTTGTGTGGCAGTTGCATTGAATGAAGTTCATTTATGGGGTCAGTGGGTAGATTTCAGGTAGATGGATGAGTTAATTTTCAGCTGATTTAAAAGACCCAATATTGCAAAACAATCTTACAATTCAACTTCATATTTCATCTCTAAATTCCAAAAATGTTTAGGCAAGTTGTTCTTGCACTACCTGCAGTCCAAGAACCGGTTGAATACCCTGAAGTTGTTGATCAAGAGTATGATACAACGGATGATGAAAAGGCGGTTCAAGAGTTGGTTGAAGATAATTTTAAACAACTTACAAAGGTTGATGCAAAGGCTAAAGGGAAGGCAGTTCAAGAAGAAGAGGAGTTTGACCCATGTAGAGACTATGACCCAGAGGTATTAAAGAATGCCTGGAATTATGACAGCCCACACCAGTATGATTGGTACCATAATGTTACAAAGGTTGATGAAAAGGCTAAAGGGAAGGCAGTTCAAGAACCGGTTGAAGAAGAGGAGCTTGACCCATGTAGAGACTATGACCCAGAGGTGTTAAAGTATGCTTGGAATTATGACAGCCCAGATGAGGATGCTTATTACCATGATCCTTATGAAGGAGAGCATGGAACAGATTCGGACTACTGTTCGGATGATGATTGTCGTTGGAAGTAGGCTTGTTGGTTGTTGTAGGTTATGTTTCCTGACTTAGGCTTATCTATTTAATGTATGCACTAGACTACTTTTAGTATGAACTTTATTTTGTATGTTTCTGTCTGGTTATGTACTCACTACTTTAAGTATGAACTTTTCAATGTTTTCATTAAATACATTATTCTTGGTCATTACAAACATTATCATTACAATAAGAAACAACATACATTGAGTTTTTAACATTACAAAACGACCTACATTGAACTAAAACATGATAAAATACATGATGATTCCAAACCAAGTCATCCATAGATAAGTTTTCAGCTTCTTATTCTCAGATTTAAGTGTCCCAACTAAGGTCTGCAAGGCTGTGTTCTGGACTCTCAGTTTTTCAGTCTCTTCACCATCATTGATAGTACTAGGAATCTGACCCAACGGTAGTTCAGCCCAACAAACGAAACCACAGCTCCTCCCCTTCAACCGGTTGCAGCAGAAAAACCGTCTACCAGGGTTTGCAGAGGTGGAAGACACACGTATGATAGTAGGAGCTCCACATTTGCAGAATACCATCGTCTAGGTATGATTTGGGAATTAGGGTTTGTAGGATTTGGGAAACAGGTTTGAATTGAGAGGGTAGTGATGAAGAAGGTCTGAAGATGAAGAAGATGGGTTTTAAAAGGGGTTTTTAAACGTTATAACACGAAAGGACGAAAATGCCCCTCCCACTTAACTGAGTTTTTTTTCTTCGTCAGAAAGTCTGTTAAATATGGGCCAAAATGGCAATTTTTGAACTTTGAGGGGTGCTTTTGGCAGAAAAAAAAGATAACTGCCCAAACAAGCAATCTGGGCCAAACCTGAGGGGCCATTTTGGCAGTTTACTCTACCTAAAAACTAAACCCTAAAGCTAAACCCATGAAAAAAAAAAACCTAACTATAATAGTGAAATGCACTTCGCGTTTATTTAAAGATCATTGAATAAATTTTTTTCCACCTTATATATCATATCACGTCCATTTAAATGATCATTTCATTATGGCAATTGATAATTTATTCAAAAGTGTGCTCTAATAGTGAAATGCACATGTGCATACGGTATATGACGTAAATATGACGTAAAAAAGGCCATTTTTTTGTTTTTTTTTTATTTTTTTTGTATTTTTTTATTTTTTTTCAGAAAGATTAACACTAAAAAAACATTTTGGTGTTTTTACTTTTTTTATTTTTTTAGGTTATATAATTTTTTTATTATTTTTTTTTATTTTTTGGTGGAGAGATTTTTGTGTTCACACTTGGTTCTTTGGTTCTCTCCCTAAATAGTGGTTCTCAAATGATCCAAATCCTATATATATATAAAGGCCCACCAAGGTGGTGGCAGGAAAAACACCAAAACCGCAGAGGAAAAAGAAACAAGCGATTACAACATTTCTACAATATCAAAATCCAGCCACTTCTCCCAAGTCGTCATGCTCATCTTTGACCGGTTACGAATCCAAAAGAAAGGATCCTCTTTAATAAGATCAACGGACTTCGCGGCAGGAAAAAAGATCCCTTTGAAAACCTTCATATTTCTCACGAGCCATATTCTCCAAATAGTCGCAATCACGATTACATAGACCGTCTTCTTCCACTTCTTCGAACCCGGGCTATCCAACACGAGCTTTACCAAATCCGAAATAGAATGACAATCCAACGGGAACGGAATTCGGATCCACACAAAATGTTCCACCATATACATCTAGCCCAAATGCAATTGAGGAACAAATGGTCCGAGTCTTCGTCTCTGCAAAAGGTACACTCTCAATTAATGGTTGATACACTCTCTTCAAACATATGACATGTCACACTCAACCACTATTATAACATGTGTGTTACATGCATCGTTGCTGAAATAAAGCTTAACTTTTTTTTTTCGGTTAAGCGTCCCTGAAAATCTACGTACCCTATCCGAGCGGTTAAAAAATAGGTCATTTAGGCCCAAGTTTAAGTGTTAAATGAGTTATATAAAAAATATATAGGAATTTTTTTTAAATATGCCCCAAGATTTATGGACTCTGTCCAGTTGGCCTCCTCAAACCTCCCCAAAGACACCCTTGAAAGTGATGCTCACAAGCTGCTTATCCCTGCGTGCAACGACAATATGCCAAATCGAACTAGTTCCACAACAACCATGGTCCCCCGGATCGGTTCCGTAGACACTTCTTGTCAATTGTCGAACTTTCTACTTCCAAACCAAACTTGAAGAAGGCCCAAACCTAACCTGATGATACCCACTTGTTGCGTGGTTGTCTATTGAGGCCCAACTCAAAACTTCTGATTAACATTATCATGAGCCAACCGAACCAATACTTCCCTCTCATAATTATGGGTCACTAGTTTTGTTCATTAATGACCTTATTAGGCGAATGACCACTATCATACACTCTTAAGTAATCGTTAAACACACTCCCTATAAAAAGATGTAAAAAAGTTAACAATTTACGCAACTTTCAAAAAAACTTTTGATAGTGACTACACGTAGAATAACTAATAAGTGTATAGTGTATCTAACCTTACCAGCTTTAATCTTCATACTACAATAGTTAATAGTAGTGATAGTGATTGGACCCGAACCTGATGGGTAAACCCGAAATTCGAGACATTTGGGACTGGTATGGGGTTGGGTAAGCGGGCATGGGACCGGGTATGGGATTTAGTGATATATGCGTTTACCCGACCCAATTACTCGATAATTTATATCCGTTTACTCGACCTTATTACCCGATAATGATACCCGTTTACCCGATTTTAATTTTTTTTATTTATCTTAATTATGTAGGTTATATGATATATCCCCGATATCATGATATAATTCCCCCCACCCCCCCCCCCCCCTTTTTACTTTCATCACCGCTTTTCATTTTGCCATTTTGTTTTTGGTCTTTCCATATACTTAAGTTCAGTACAACGTGCTCGATAAAGCTAAAAAGATCATCACTTATTTTTTATATTGACTAACAAAACAATTTTATTACTCCATAACGCAAACATTTCATTAGCCAGATACATATAACCCCAACAATAAATACATCACCAAAATAAACTAAACACCCATGTCATCAAATGGGTAAACCCATACCCATAATTATGGTTAATTACCCGATAAATACCCAACTGGTTTGGACTGAGTATGGGACAAACTTTTATAATCTGGTATGGGGTTAGGATTGCTTAAACCCGTCCCATACTTAACCCATTGTGGTCCTAGTTAATAGTACAGTACCATAAAAGCACTAAAAAAATAGAAAATATGGAAGGCGCGCAAGCCAGTTCATTGCCCTAATAATATTATTATTATTAATAATAATAATAAACAAAATAATAAAGTAAAAAACCCAACCTTTGTTCTTCCCTGATTCCCGCTAAACCTTTCTTTACCAACATTCATGGATCATCATCATCTTCGTTCTGGAGGAGACAAGAAGCTGTTCTCTGGGTTCACAACAGCTGAGGTCACTCATCATACACTTGTTTCTGTTACTTTATGTTATTTTTTATATCATGTGTGAAAATTTTGAGAATGTGTATGGTTTTTTCATCTGGGTATATTGTTTTTTATGTGTTTGATGAATGATATGTGGTGTATTGGACTTAGGGCTGTTCACGAGCCGAACTGAGTGAACCTTTGCTCGTGCTTGGCTTGTTTACAAACCGAACCGAGCGGAGTGGCTCGTTTACAACCGAGCTAAATGCCGAGCAAGCATTTCTCGAGTGTGAATTTTTCCAAGCGAGTGACGAGCGGAGAGTAATTTGGACAGCTATAAATTTGGATGTTTCCTTCGATGTTTTGTAGTCGGGTGACGACTAAAGTCGAACCGTCCGAGTGTCCAATGATAAAACTAATAATGAGGTCCGAGGATGAGGCTTAGGTTGATGCGGTGAGGTAACGAACCGAACCGAGCCGAGCCAACCGGCTTGTTTACAATTGAGCGAGCATTTTTTGAACGTGCGGTGAGCGGCTAGCGAGTCACGAGAGCTGAGCGAATTGAACAGCCCTAGTGTTAGTCTGTTAGAGGATGTTTGGATGCAGTGTTTGATAAATTTTAGTTATTTAAAGAATTTACCCCTAAATGATCAAACTATACTCCTTCCTGTTGTAATGTTGTATATTTTTTAGGTTGTTCAGATGGGTATTTATTATCTTGGTTTTTTATAAGGGGTTTTGAAAATCGGTGATCGAAATTCGATTAATGTATAAAGTGATGTTTTTTTAAAATAATAATAATAATAATGAGGAGGACCCGTGTTAGCGGAAAGTTCATGGACTCCATCAATACCCTGCTAACCAGCGGGGACGGTGTTCAAGAGGTTATGGTAGGAAACCAGTGGAAACAAGATTCGAACTTGAGAACTATGCTAGAAGGTTCTTCATGCTGTGTTATTGTTAATTTTTTTCTTTACGAAAGTGTTTATTGAATGCGTTCTTGAATTTTATAACGGCTATTATCATTGTGTGTAATGTTGGTTGGTTTAATCTTCATTGTGATGATTTTAGAAACCTATGAACTCGATTATCTGTTTTGATTGGCAACATTATGTGACTCGATGTTGAATCTGTGCGAAAAAAAAAGTAATATGTTGCTAATGCGGTTATAAGTGTAACTGTCTTCCTCAACTGAAATCTGTTGGTTTAACTGTCAATGCAAGTGTTAACGTTTGTATGTTTCCGTATATTAGTTTCTTAGCTCCCTTCAACCGTTGATCGCCTTAAAAAAATAGGGATATTAAAAGGAGTATGCATTCGTGTTTATGTCAAACGAGTCATTGGTGAATTCTTAACTTTACAGATGGAGAAAATGGATAGAATACTAAAGGAATCAGGGAAAGTTCCGAATTCAGGGGTCATTAAGCGGTTAACAATGGGATTCAAGTGAGTTATGCTTCTGCACCATCACAATTATCTGTTTTCGTTTTATTGTTTATTTTCATAAATTGTTGATAACTTATAACCTTTTAACGCTGCTCAACTACGAAATTGATTTAGCGCTTATTTCCTAATTGTGCAAATTGTATATTTTTATTCCTTTTTTTGTACAAAAAATTCTTTAACTTTCTCTAAACTAATTTATGGCGAACAATCTGGAAATAGATATAATACTTTTAGCCATAGTTATCAAAGGCGCTAGGCGCACTCAAGGCGCATAGGCCTCGCCTGGGGCCTAGGCGCGAGGCTCAAAAAAAGTAAACAAAGAAAATAAAATAAAAATATATTAAAATAATACTATTTTTCATCTAGTTCGTATCAAACGTTATAAAATATTGATGTAGAAATCTGGTTGGAATCTAGCCATAATTTAACGAATTTGGCTGGAAACTCTCCGGAATTTGGGAATCTAGCTGAAATATGCGCCTAAACCATCACCTAGAGAATTAAAGCGCAATTTCCTCGACTTAAAGCGCAAATGCATCGCCTCGCCTAAAAAATGGGCCTAGGTGCACGAGGCGGTGGCTTTTAACAACTATGCTTTTAGCATTGCACCATTTGATTCGGTGAAGGGTCAAATACTTGATATCGTTTGATGAAGCGGAAAATAGATGAATCTTGCAGACTCAAATCATTACAACCAATTTGATATGTAATGATGATGATGATGAGAAAATCGGTTATGTAAAATGAAAAGATTTTAATGAAGGAATTTTTTTGCAAACTTGCATTGATAATAAGATATGCCTTTTATAGTTACAATTATGAAAGCGCTTTTGGTTTCGTTAACAGCCGCTCTGCAGGTCGTGCTGGAAAACCGCTTTTAAAATGGACTGAGGTTTGTACTCTGCATCCTTTTTCCATATTTGCTAACATTATCAAAAAAAAAAAAAAAAAAAAAACCTTCATTTTGCATTTAATTAAACTTTAATCATACGGTTACGTAGGTTCAAAATTGGTTCCTCGATAGACAGAAAAATCTTATGTCAAAAGATACATCACACACCGTTCCCAACAAGGTTTTACCTGCCCAAGAAGCTTGTGTCTTGAAGAACATGAACGAGACTTCCGATATCTCTAAAGGTATCATTTTCGTATAAACCAATATTACGTATTTGCCATTCGTAGTAAAAAATGCAAGAAATGTATGCAGGAGAAAAATTTATAGATCTGTCAAAGTTGGAATTTGAAGCAAAATCGTCAGATGGTGCATGGTAAGCTTACATGTAGCAAGATAAATATATAAGTTCATAGTCATACTAACGTCGTTCACATTGGCGTACTTTTTGCAGGTACGATGTGGAGATTTTTATTACATACAGATTTGTTAGCTCAAGTGGATATGTAAGTTTGTATCTTTAACCTTTTGAAAACTTAATGGATATACTTTTGGAATCAAGGTCAAAAGGGTTTGTTTATTTTGCTTCTATTTTGACCGGTCACTTAGATTTTGATTTATACTGATTATTTTTATATGTTTGTTCTGTTGTTTTCATTTCAAAAACTGTAAGCAGAACTGTTAAACCATTCACATTTATATTTTATACAAAATTAATGCTGTTATATTCAGTGTTGTAAAAATCGGCCTAGGCGGCCGCCTAGGCGCTAGTCGAGGGTTCATATTAGAATAAGGGGCTAGTCGGAGATCTAGGCGTTTTTGGCCGTTAGGCGGTGGTTTTTTTAATTTTATTATTATTATTTTTTTAATTTCTAAGTATTTCTAAGTATTATGTGTATATATCTTAACATATTTTCAAAAAAACACCTAAATTTGTGTGTATATATAAAATACGTATAAAAATACCAAAACGCCTAATTCCACCTAGTCCCGACTAGTCCCTAGGCTAGACCTCACCGCCCGCCTAGCGCCTAGCGCCTTCTGCAACATTGGTTATATTATGTAACACCTAGAAGTTATTTTTTTTTACAAATTTCAGGAAGTTCTTGTAAGATATGATGGTTTTGGGCCAGAAGACGACGAATGGGTGCACATTAAAAATGTGAGGGAACGATCGGTTCCACTTGAGCACTCAGAATGCAATAAAATCATGGTTGGAGATACTGTACTTTGCTTTCAAGTCAGTAAGCTCTGTAATTCTTTTGGAAAGTTGTAGAAACTATAAATAGGTATCGGAGGCTAACTTTTTGATGTTTTTTGGGTACATTTTTAGGAGAAAACAGATATCGCAAGACATTATGATGCTGAAGTTGTAGATATTCAAAGAAAGTTGCATGATATTAGGGGTTGCAGATGCATTTTCTTGATTCGGTATGAGCATGACAGTTCTGAGGTACGTAAGACGCTGTAACATATCTAGAACGCATAATTTGGTAGTCTTGGAAGCTTTCCCGTGTCATAGACAGGTTGGGTAACGGGTAAAAGGAACACCATTCTGTTTAAATTAGTAATAACTTCATAACATTCGCTCTTTTAAAAAAAAAAAATTATGGTCGAACTTGACTTTTGAGGTCAAACCGATGAATTTCAACTTGAACAATTGATTCAAATACAATGCACTATCAACAAAATGGTTGACTGCAATCATAGAAAGATAATTTGCTTACATAAACAGAAAACAAGCCTGGTTATAACATTTATATTTTTATTTGTTTTGAAACTGATATGTGACAAGTTTGACCTCAAAAGTCAACACGCAGCATTACATAAAGACTAATGTTAGCATTGTGTATCAAACTTTGTGTTTGTAGGAAAGCGTTCGGTTGAAGAGACTCTGTCGCCGACCAGAATATTAGAAGCCAAATCCCATATTCTAAACATTTATTTTGTCGAAATATATTGAGTTTCATCGATGTGGTTTATGGATCTTCTAGCAACATTGTTAATATGATCTTAAGTTTGTTGCTAGCTATTGAATTACCACCAGGCATATGGTTTCTATGTCCATTGATGGAATTTTGTGTTGAGCCTTGATTTCTCTAGCTTGCTGCTATGCAATATAACGTTTGGCATCTGTTAGTGTAATATATTTGAGACTTTGAATATTCAAAAATGAAGTTCTAGATATATTATTGTGTATCTTTATTTAGTTTTGATAAGATTTTATTTTGATATGATTGAAATAGAGTATGCAATGTAACTGTCTGTCTTTTAAGTTATAAGGCTGGGGTGTGGGATAAAGCCCATAGGGGCTTTATCGTGCCATGTAAGCGCCATGTAAGTTTTTGGGCAATAATGACGCCCGCTTTAACAACAATGGGGTGGTGTTTAGCACCCTCTTTATAAAAAAAGGTTAATTTCTTGAACAATAGTGGGCCCCACAATATTGGGCTTTAACACCTACCAAGCCACTCACGAGACCCATCGATTCGTCCACTCCACACCCCACAGTCTAACCATCAAATTGTGCCATGTATCAAACCAGAAAGCTTGCAAAGACCAACAAGTGAGTCGATAGTTGAAATACGGACAAAATGTGTCTTAAGAGCCAACGATCGAGATTGCGTTGTTTTCATGAGAATATGACGCGGATGGTTCAAGACTTACATACAAGGACGAAGTGTGTGCATCAATTCATTTAATAAAAATGTCTTTAGCTCATATGAAAGAGTAAACAAAAATAATATTTATTTAATTAGTTATATTATTTATATTGTATTGAAAAAATTTAATACTGAAGTATATATTTTTTTAGAATTTTATAAATTATTATGCAATTTTATTTAACTATATTGTTTTTCATGATGTTCCACTAACAAATTTGAATAATACCTAAAAAAAAGAGTTTGATTGTTCCTTTATATGCAGACCCAATTAGTTTTGGTCAAATGAAATAAAAACCAAGACAAGTTATGCCTGTTAGATTCCAATTTTCAAGTTGGGATTATTATCTTCCATCCCGACAAAGTTGGGATTCTTTAATTCCAATTCCTCTATTTTATATGCAAAGATTCATCTTTAAATTAAAGTAATAAGCACAAAGATCTTATAAACTTAAAGAACCAAACACATAAGTGTAGGAGTAGGACAACAAAACAAGGCCATGGTCCTTCAAATATACTATAACAGTATGCAGCATATTTAACTTTCTAAAGCTAGTCTTTCTAACCATAACAAGTTTTCTTTTGACTTTTACAGAGTCAAACAAATGACCAATTGACAAACACAAAGGCTATGCAGTGCGGATTTTCTTCATCGTTCAGTACCTTCCACGCCACAGCTCGTTCATACGACACAGGTCTCCCCATGCTTGTCAAACAAACTCCGCCCGGGAGACAAGCAAAACCCTGTAAACCAAACCATTAGCAATGCGGTCGCTTACATTTGACTTTGAAAAGTCAAACATGTCATTATTTAAACCAAATTTTACCTGTTGTAGAATCTGTGGGAGCTCAGAACAAATACTTGTTCTTCCACCTCTATCAAATATCTTGTCTAGAGTAATGTCTTGAAGCGAAACCAGTGTCGTCTCAAGCATATCTAAGCCTGCTTGATTTGCGAAAGTGAAATCGGGCAATGCCTGCAAAATCATATTATTTTGACTTCAAGAAACACAAAAAGTTTCAATTTTTTTTTATCTAAAAGCATGAAAGATAGAACATTTACCTTTAAAGAACAACACATTATCGCATCCGAATGATGCCAAAGTGTTTTAAGCATGGTATCACTTCGTTCATCGACTGTTTTGAAAAGATCTTCACCAAGAAAGCAACTTTACATAAAAAAGATTCATCAGTTATTGATTATCATTAAATATATGTTAAGTTGCACAAAGTGTTAAATGTTAATTACCGAAAACTTTGACATATCCAACTGGCTAGCATTTGGGCTTCAGGGGTACCAGACGGAACTTGTAAGCTTCGTGGACCAAAAGACGAAGGTGAGAGGGCTAAAGCGACCCGTTGAACAGATGCTATTATGCTGCGCACGTACTGTCTAGCCATAGCAGCTATGCTTTCTTGAAGATGCATTTCAAAAGCAAACTGAAACGCTATGGTCATAACGGATTTTGTTGACCCGCTTTGACCAAGGTAATCGGCTGGTGCTCGTTTCCCAGGTGCGCCCACTTCAAGAGTTGACGCAAGGTCACGTGTCGGGTTCTGTGAATTCTGTGTAAATCAAGGAAAAGGTTATTTGATGTTAGAAAATGAGATAAACTGATGGTTAGATTATTTTTACTACTTACATTATTAATTGGGATTATGCGAAAACCAGAAGGTAGGAGAGGGGCGTCATCGGTGAAAGATGCATCTATTGGGGCAAAGATCAGTTCGGCGGATGTGCCAATTGCGTTTTCATCAACTCCGTTACAAAGCTGGCAACGAAAGAGTTAAGTTTGACATCTAAAGTCAAAAGATGATACCGTCAACACAAATCCGAGTGACCACTACTTACTTGCAAAAAGAAAATATCCCCGGGCATGAGCATGTCTTCCGCCCGATAATGAGACGTGTTTTCAAGCTTAATAACCTCCATAAACTGTTTCAAACAGGAAACTCATATTAATAATCCTCAAAAGTATTACAAAAAATTCAGTTTTTTTTTTTATTTTTTATTTTTTTTAATTTAATATAAGATACCTCTTCGTGCTCGATGGTATGAGCCAATGGAAGAATAACCTGACCACCAAAGCCGCCACTTCTAGCCAACGGTAAACCACATGGACCACCTTTAACCGATGCAGCCGAATAAAAATCAATGCTGCTATCAGCCCATTCCGATCGGTGTTCTCTCAAGAATCTTGTAAGTATTGCAGGAGGCACATTCTGTCAAATGTTGACTTTTGGTCAAAACTATTTCTTATCATTTTATTAAAGTTTTGGAACAAAATATTCTACACATGTCAGGTTTTTCATGAAATTTAAAGTGGTTAAAGTAATTTCCAAAATTGTAACAAGCGCGTAATGAATTTAGAGTTTAAAATTCGGTATGTTTGACTTTGAGAGTTTGACCAACTTACTTGTAAGAGCATTGAAGCTTTAGCACAAAGAACTGCATTGCTAATTGATGGAAATCCATCTGCATACATTGGAGTTGCACCCATCACCTTATCAGGACACGAGTTCACAAGAACGGTGACATCATCGACTCCATCGCTTTCCATCATAGTCCAACCCTCATCAGTGAAACCATTGATCGCTTCATTAAAACCTCTGCGAAAAAGTTAAAATCTTCAATATTTCACAACATTAAACAATAAAAAAGCGAAAGAAAAAAAAATAATAATAATAACCTGCTCATTCGTTGGCCTAGCGCACGAAGTGCAGCCGGTCTTCTCCCCCAACTAGTGACCATCGGTTGAGAAATCTCTTGTGATATCTGTCTTAGCTGACGAAAAGCCTAAAAAACAAAATAATAAAATAAATTTCATTCTTTAAAAAGTATTTTTTTAAAACAAAACATTATTAGTTATACCGCGAGTGTTGTCCTCTGAGCAAGTAACGTTGATGACTCGTATAGAGGGCGTAAAACTTCTGGAATGCTTCCGGCCTACACGATATGGAATAAAACGAAGTTAGATTTCAATATCATAGAACAAAAAACAAGTAATTTTGTAGGATTCAAAGATAATTTCCTTTCTCATACCTCAAAGTCAACATGGTCAACTATGTGAATAATCGAGCCGCCACCATCACAGGGTCGTATAAGGTACCCACTTGGCAAAATTTTGGCTCTCACGAAATGTGGCACAGGCGGCATAGTAGGACCGTTTTGAGTGTTGTTCAGTGATCTTTCGCAAACCTTAATGTTAACAACTTAAACTCATGACATTTCCTTAAAACAAACAAATAAAAACATATTAGGAAACATAACTATTTTACACTTACCACTAGGCTACCATCTTCCAAAGCAGATGTATAGCGTAGTAACCAGAAGTCGCGTGCTGGCGCTAAAGTAGTTGGTGCATAAAGCTACAAAACATGGTCAAACAAAAAAGTCAAACCATTATAGTCAACAAATGCATTGTAATGCACAAGTTCCGTTGCGTGTGCTAACCTGCATGTAAAGCAGCTCAATGGTTCCATTAGTCCCGGTTGTGAGCACATTGAGTACATCAACAGCTCGGCAATCACGATACCATGATGGCCTATCTTTAAGGATTTCAGCAACCTGAAATAAAACCTTAAAAGTCAGTTCTCGGGTTGTAAGTCGCATAAAAAGTCAACAACATGTGTTTAAGGTTCCTAGTAACTAAAACTGGACGGCGAGGGGACTTACTCTTGTAGGTTCAAGACCAACAAGACCACATGCACGTGACGCAACACCAGCGCAACCATGAGAAATAGCAATGATTCCAATGGAATCCGGACCAGGCTGCAAATTCGGCACAAAAAGATCAGTAGATAGCTAATTTATTCACAATATTATTTTTGATATTATTTTTGATGTTATTAGTGTTTTTATACTGTATATGCGTCTTTATCTTCTATAACAGAGGTAAGGTTTGCCCCCATCTCACCCTTCCCAGACCCTACTTTCGGGATATCGTTAGTTTGTTATGTAATATTAATTTGTATTAATGAATAAACGAAAAGAAAAGTAACTCTCAAACGGGTCAAAATGAAACATAAACGAAACCTATAAACACAAAGCGTTAAATAAATCAAAACGAAAACATGATTCTTTTTCGTTGCTAGCGTATTAACTATTAAAACCGGATAATAAACAATGAAAAAGAAAAGGAAAAGACAACCTAAAAAGGTTGAATGTGGAAGATAGTGAGTCAAATGATGAGATTCTGAAGTGAAATGGAAGGTTAGCAGGTTTCTTTAACAAGAATCCTAATTTAATCAAAGGATAATATTAATTAACTAAAGCTTAATGGAATGACTAATCACCATTATAATATATAACAACAACAACACTAATTAAAGTAAGTGCAGATAACCTTCATCCCAGGCATTTGGACCCACTCCACAGCAGTCCCAGTTGCCTTTGATAAAAATTCTGTTAAAGTCTCTTCTGCAATGGACAAAAGCCTAAAAAACATACAAAAATCACTAATTTCAAATATATATTCATGTTGTATTAAAAAAAATGGAAACTTGAATTAATAAATTACCCTGCAGGACTAGCATCCCTTGGTGGATGTTGAGGGCTAGAGTGGCGTTGACCGCTCGTCACCACTGACTCACAACTTGTGTCTGTGGTGACGAGCGCCATCTGCATAACGTATGGTAAAAGATTAACAAAAATGTTTAAAAAAACATTTCAAGATAACCTAAAATAGTAAAATGAAGTTTTGATACATAAAAATGTTCAAAAAAAAAAAAAAAAAAAAATTTACGTTTTGAGTTTGTTGACGGAAGTGGCTGTTTTCGTACACTAAGTTAGAAACTTGCTTCTGCAACCGATCGTTCTCCTCCATTAATAACTTATTCATTGCTGATAACTTCCTATTCACAGCCTGCAGCCTTGATGCCTCTTTTCTTTGCTTTTCCCTACATCTTTATATACAAATAATAAACTTTTTAATTTTAAAAGTCATCTAAACTCGAAAAAGATTACCATCCATTCTTTCTGGTCTAATTTTTTATATCTTTTATGCAATTAACATACAAGATGTGTTTCAAGATCAAGAATTTATTATTAAAAAGTTATTACCTTCGGTTCTGAAACCAGACTTTGATCTGTTTGGGCTCGATGTTGGAAAGGATTGGGCACTCGCGAATGAGTTGCTGTCTGCGATGTGAGCTTGGTTTTGGGCAATCATGGTACAATCTTTCCAAAGCTTCAACTTGTTCCGGTGTGTACCGAACATATTTTCCATTGTCCATACCCATTGAGTCCCCTTTGCAGGCCGACGTCACCGCCATCATTACGCCAAAATCAGTAAAGATTGCTGAATAAAAAAGATCCAAAATTCACTAAAATCACAAAAAATCAAACCCTTGTTTCTTTTTCTTTTTTCCTATTAGAAATCACTTCCAAAAACACTTAATTTGATCATATGACACATAAAAACACAATCTTGTTGACAATTTAAACAAAATCAAAATCCCATCAAATTTTTTTTAAAGGGGTGACAGCGCAGCTTGTTGCCTGTCTTCTTGCTATTTTGATGTAATCTTCGCTTTTATGGAACGAAATAATTTCTTAAAAAAAATTAAAAAAAAATTCCCACCAAAGATTACTTCAATCAAACAAATAGTGAGGGATTAAATAACATGTTAATATATGCAAAAACCATCAACAAAACAAAATAAAATAAAATAAAAAAGCAAAGAAAACAAGAGGATAAGTAAGTAAGTAAGTGGAGCTTGTACCTAAAACAACTTAGAAAAAAATTCCACAAACAATGCTTATTGACCAAGCAATGGTAAGACAAGATTAGATAGATAGATAAAGAAAGATGAAGACAAGCACCTTGCTTTGAACTAGAACAATGTCGTTTACTCTTGTTCTTGTCTTATTAATAATATTAATAATATTAATATTATTATGTGATGGAATTCCCTTACAACCACGCAGCTCCAAGCACAAGAAGGAGTATTCTTACCATTGTTGGATCACTAAATAAAGATTGTGAGTTTCAAGTGAGACCCAAGTGAGATTATTATTATTATGGCTCAAAGATGGTCACAAGTGTGGATGGATAGAGAGAGAGAGAGAGAGAGAGAGAGAGAGAGAGAGAGGGTTAGTTAACGGGAGACAGAAGGAGACCAGTTGCGGATCATCATTCCATTTTGCTCACACTTTGTTTAAACCAATTATACACACACACTTGGACTTGTAAGAAGACTGTTGGTTGGTTAGTTATAGTGATTTTTCAGGCTACTTTGTTTCTTATTTAAGATTTTTATAACATGAGATGAGATGAGATGATCACACACTCTGCAAAAGTGGGCTTGTGTACTTATATCTTTTTATTTATTTTTTTTTTTTATCGTTTTGTTTTGAAAACGGTTAACTTGTACGTTCAGGGGTTTTATTTTTGTTTACGTTTTACGTCTTTTGTAGGACTTGAATTCCCGACCTTAAAGAAAGAATTGTTTTTGTAACGTTTTAGTAGTGGATGGCGGCTATGCTATAAACCGTTTGGTAATGAATTTGTTATCTAAAAGTGTTGATTCAATGGTAACGTTGTGTTCCTAAGTTTGATAAATGAAAGAAAAGAAGAGAAATTGAATTATGGAGAGAGAAGGGAAACTTATTTGTGTGTTTTAGAGTTTGAAAGACATGGAAGAAATATTAAAGGTTTTGTGTGTTTTTGAGAAAGCAAGAGAAAAGAAAGTTACCATTTTATATATTTTTTTTAACGTTAAACTTCATTAAAACCGGCTAGACTTCAAACCGAGAACCGCCAAAAACTAATTACAATTATACAATAGGTAATTAATCCAATCCTTCCACAAAACATTTTTGAATCTAGACCTATACTTAACCCACAAAAAAAAAAAAAAAAAAAAAAAAAGACTTCACTTCCACTACCACATCTCCCACCTTCGACTATTTACTTTGGAAGACCTTAGCATTTCTAGTCTTCCAAATCGTCCAAGCCATGACCATGATAATGGCTCTAATAATCTTTTTCCTCCGCTTGTTGCCATATACATTGTTACAAAGCAGTAGCAAATCTTCAAAGTCAAAGGCAAAGAATGGGTCTAACTTACACCATTTGCAAATAAAAGTACAAACTTCATAGGCAAAACCACACCCGATGAAAATATGATTTACATCTTCTTCATCCACTTCACACATCGGGCACACAAACGAAGGAATGTTAATCTTCTTTTTCATTAGCACGTCTCGAGTTGGGATCCTACCGAATTTAGCCCTCCAAACGAACACATTCACTTTCAAAGGCACCCAACCCTCCCATCGCATTTTAGAATGTCTTCTTCGATCCCGGCGCTATCTAATCAATCCTTTAAAGTGACAAACCAAAAACTTACCATCATAGCCTTCGGTTCATTCCCACTCGTCTTCTTTTCCGCCAAAGCGACATCTTGCAAAAGCCTTGACATGTCCTGCATCTCGGACAACTCCTCCACAGTGTAAGGATGACGGGACCAACACCCATGAAAAATGAAACCCTCCCCACCTTGTCTAACCCGATCTGCAACTCTACAAGATTTTTGCTTCTCCAGCCGATAAACACATGGCCATCTTTCCTTCAACAAAACCGAACCAACCCATTTGTCATGCCAAAACCACAAGTTATTCCCATTACCAATTTTACCCATCTGTCATTAATCTTGAACGACTCTAGGAATGATACAATCGTTTTCTAGCAACCCGATAATGCATTCTTATAAGGAAGGAACACCCAATTACCTTTGCCACCGTGAATATCTTCAATAATGTTTCTCCATAAATTATTTTTGCCAATCGTAAAACGCCATGCTCATTTTGCCAAAAGAGTCGTATTCACATCCATAATCTTTGAGACACCCAATCCCCCATCTTTCTTTGATGTCATAACCACATCCCATGAAACCCAATGCGTGTTTTTTTTTCTTCGTTCACCCTTGCCCATAGGGATTTTTTCATCAACCCTTCCATTTGTTCCACAATTTTCACAGGAGCTTTATAAAGTGAAATAAAATAAATAGGCAAACTTGAAAGCACCAATTTGATCAACGTCAATTTTCCACCCATTGAGAGAGTTTTAGCTTTCCAAGACGGTAGTCTTTGTTGAATAGTATCAATCACCGAGCTCCAATGACAAACCCAGTTCATATTCGCTCCCACTCGAATCCCTAAGTAACCAAACGGGAGGGACCCCACTTGACACCCAAAAATACTCACCATGTGGTCCACATCTTCACTATTCACGCCAATCCCGAATAAATGATATTTATGAATATTTATCTTGAGACCCAAACACAAATAGAAGACCCCCATTTCATAAACACAAATAGAAGACCCCCATTTCATAATTATACTCTCAATGATTAATTAGATAATAATAAGTTGAAGATAATATGAGAATTTTAAATAGATAGACTTTAATCATGTTTCTTTCTCTTTAAATCTTTCCAATTTTAAAGGAAGAAATAAAGATAAAACTTCATTTATTTTCTCTTCGTTTCTATTTATTTTCTTCTTTTAAAAAACTCATGAACACAAAAAAGACAGTCACCAATGCAATGCATTTGTGACACAGATGATGATTTAGAGGAGAGAGAGAATAGAAAAATTATTGGTCAAGGCTACACGATGTGTGTAACACCCAAACCGATGGCAGAATCGTCAAGGTGTCACATAGTGACGATTGTTCAATAGCACATGGACTAAAATGTAAATAATAATAGCAAACAACTTCCATTATTTAAAAAGAAATACAAATAGTCTCAAAAGAAATTTAAAACATAGTAAATAAACGTTCAAATTTTATTAAAGCACTAGGTCCATAGCCTAAGCGTGAAAGCATGATAACTCAAGTTGTACCTGAAACATGTACAAAATAATTTTGTTAACATATATAATGTATTGGTGAGTACATCCGTTTGGTACATATAGTAAAGAAAGTTAGCAATTCATGTGTTGTATACCTTTTGCAATTATGTAATAAGTAGTACCCGGGTCAAAATCAACCATATGAAAGTGAAATGAAATTTATATATAGTATGCGCTATTGACAGTAGTAATGAAACACATAGAAATGACCAAGGTCTCTCAATAGAGTCACAAGGGGTATATACCATAGCATTATTCATTGAAATGCTAGGCCGCAACGGTTAATGATTTTGACAAGTCATAGATATACAAAGTAACACAAAGCAGACACACATGAGAATTGCACTTAGTGAAGAGAAATAGTAATTTGATATAAGGTACATGAGTAGGCCCAAATAGTAAAATGAAAAGGGGGAAAGATATACTCACAGTTTTGCTAAGTGGTAAATCCAAGAAAGTTCGTTACAAAAGGCTTAGGAATTGTGAAGAACTCAACCTATATGTATAAGAATACTAATGAGGAAAGTGACTTAAAAGTCTAAGGCGTCCAAAATCTAAGGCATTAGGGTTTGCTAGGCTTATGTGGGGAAGATGAAGTTTTATGATAACTCAAAGTTAATAATAATTTTGAATAAAATATATCATGATTTAAGATTAAATATGTGACTAAGAAAATATAAACACTTATGTTTTTCACACTTAGAAATATTTCTGTTTTATAGAAAAATATCCATAAAACAAATTTTATAATTCATATTTAATTAAATAATTTATTATGACTAATTAAATATAAATAAATAAAAATACAAGATATGGTCCAAAAATAAAATTTTTATGAAAAAATGATTATTTTATGATGTAAAATAGTGAAAATAATTTTTCCACAATTTTTCTCAGTTTATTTTCATTTAAAATAGATTTAATGAATTTAAATAGTATTTTAATGATTAAAATGGTAAAAACAACAAAAATAACTATTTTCTAAGAAAATAAATTTTATTTCAGTATATCATACTTAGAAATAATTTTCCAAAAATTTTGAGATCAAAATCATGAAAAACAAATTTTTAATCAATTTATTATGATTAAAACACTCTAAATCAAGAAAAATACGAAAATAATGTATTTTCTAGAAAATAAAAATGTGATAATTTTTTTAGGGTGTCAAGATGTTACACCTAAATTTTCATAATTTTTGTAGCAAAACTGAATTTTCTAGGAATATTATAAGATTAAAACATATATATAAGTTTTATTATAGATAAAAAAATAAAAAAAAGAACAAAAAACGTTGTTGTGTGAGGGAATCGAACTCAGACCAGTTCACAACACAATCATCTTGATAACCACTACACCACAAGTCCACTATGTTAGTATGTTTTAATCCAAATAATATTTATACAATATCAAAACTTCATCTTCTTTCCTAAACTATAAACCCTAACCCTAGATTCTTAGGATCTTTAATTCGTAAATCATAGGACCTGTACCCATAGTGTAACACCCTAGGCATATCCCACATCGTCCGTGGACAGGAGAGATCTTGGGTCATAAGTAATGTCATGCCTCATAAATCACCAATACGTTTTGGGCTTAGTTGGCTGTGGAGCACATGAAAACTCCACAGTTAAGCGTGCTCAGATGGGAGTAGTACTAGGATGGGTGACCTCCTGGGAAGTTTTCACTCGGGCAACAAAAAACAAACCCGTGAGCTTCTAGTGGGCAAAGCGGACAATATTGGATGATATTAGAGGCGGGGTGTTACAGATTGGTATCAGAGCCATGACTATAGGGATCTAGGAAAAATTGCCATGTTTGACCTAGACTATAGTTAAGAACCTTTTTGACCATTCCTTTTATCATGCTTAATATACTTGTTCTCCCTATCTTGCTTCTACTCAATTCTTTTGGTCCTTAAAATTTACCTTCCTATTTGTGGATTACTCTACACTCGAAGACGTTCGTATAACACAAACGAAAGGAAATCACCGAAATAGGCGTGAAACCCTCACTTTGGTGATAACTTTCAATCCGCGTAAAATCTTTGTGTTTTTTATACTACACCAGGATAGGAGTTATATCCTCACGTTGGTGGAAATTTCACAATTCTCGTTCTAGTGGACACTTACCAATTGAAGGTTAGAAATAATTTTCTTACCACATTGGTTAACCAACTGAATTGTATGTTAACCAACTGAATTGTAAAAAAACATACGAAACTGATACAAAAAAACATCGTTTTATACATTTAGTTGCCAAGATTATCAAACTAAAAAAATCAAAACTTTGTATCTGGTAAAAAAAATCAGAAACTAATTTATACCAACTTATTGGTGCTGTTACACACGAAACAGACGCAAACATAGATTTCATCCCAATTCTTCCCCTATAATATGCAAAAAAATCAAACCTTTGTATCTGGTAAAAAAAATCGGTAACTAATTTATACCAACTTAGTTCTATTGTTACATACGAAACAGACGCAATATAGGAAACAGATGCAAACATACATTCCAAACATTATAATACTCATACAAACATGCACATACTGGTAAAAAACAAATCAGACATATTGTTGCATATGTTAAGAGGCATATGCAATATTACATTCCTGATAAGTGACTTTTTTTTATTAACATATGCAACTACTGTTGAAAGTAAAACATGTGTACCTCATGAAAAGTCAAAAAATCAAACCTTTGTATCTGGTAAAAAAATCGGTAACTAATCTATACCAACTTAAGTCTGTTGTTACATACGAAACAGACGCAATATAGGAATCAGATGCAAAACATACATTCCTCCCACATTATAATACTCATACAAACATGCACATACTGGTAAAAAAACAAATCAGACATATTGTTGCATATGTTAAGAGACATTAAAATTCACCAATTTTGATTAAAAAACATATTAATAACAATAACATGTAAAAAAGGTTAATTAATATGTAAACCTACGTGTTAACGTATGCTACCTATGTGTAAACATGATTAGTTATGGCGTTACATACGAAAACGATGCAAACATACATTTTCAAAACCATCACAAACAACTTCTTATTACCAAACACTAATTAGCTCAAATCCAAAGTCTAACCATTAAAATGTTTTCTAAACCCTTTCAAAATGACATTAAAAATCAAAACTTGGTGATCACCATTTACCAAAAACCATTTTCCCAAACACCCATCAACAATTAGTCCCAAATTCAAATACAAATCATTAATAATAATGATAATAACCATAATAATAATGATAATAATAATATTTTTTTAATAATCCAACAGAAGGACTGTAAATAAAAAATGTCAGTTAAAAGCATAAGGACTAGAAATTAACAAATTATGGAAGCTGACACGACAACCAAAAAACAAACAGAGAAAGATCAAGAAAAAATATGATGAACACAAACTATAGAACTTGGTTTTTAACTTACAGGCTCTTTGAAGTTCTGAGGGGGTCACACGGTTTGGCACTTCTCTTGGTTTAAATATAGTGTTTACGCATCTTCTTGGTTAATATTAATTCATTAAATAATAATTTGTTTAATTATTGATTCTTAACCTCAAATATTATACGAATCTGGCCTCAAGAATCAAGATTATTATTAATTTATATTAGTAGTTGCCTGGTACAGATCGGTTGAAGATTATATAGCCCGATGATAGTCACCAATACTTGGTGACTGTCTGGACGTGAACAGAGAGATGAGGTTATCGAAATTCATAACTGAATTACAAAGGTTGTGGTTTGATGGTGGCTGCGGAGACACATAGAGGATTATCGGGTATCCAAAATAGGACAGAGGAGAGGTTATCGCTTGATGGTGGTTATCGGTTGAACATAAAAGGAATCGATAAGTATCGCCGCTCTATATTTTGAATAATAATAATAGAATAAACAGAGGACAATTATTTAAAGGGTTACCTGGTTGATTTAGGGCTTTTTCTTGAAGAAGATGATGTAGAGTATTGGTGGTGGTGGATCTGGTTATATCTATGGACACGGTGGTGGATGATGGTGGATGGAGGATGAAGACGGTGGTGGTGGTGGTCAGGATGGTTTTAATAAAGAGGAGGATGATGGTGGTGGTGATAATCTTGATGCAGAGAAAGAGAAATGGAGAGAGAGAGAGAGAGAAAGTGTGTGAGGTGTTTATATAGGAGGGAGAAGACAAAAATTCAAAAAAAAAAAAAAAAAAAAAGAGGGGGAAGGGTAAATTTACTAGACTACCCTTTTTTATTAAAATAATAGAGGGTGGTGTGGATTAATCTTGGCCACTCATTGGGTTTCCGGGAGTTTCTTCGTTTTGGAGGGTTTCCATAATCCCTTTCCCCTATATATATATATATATATATATATATATATATATATATATATATACACACACACGTTGCATTATTTGAACAATGTGAAACTTGCATACTATACGTGTAACTTGAACTTACATACTAAGTCTATGAGAACAACTTGAGCTCATGTATTTTTTTATATATTCGAATTCGCACAAACTTTACCGATCTAGTGAAACTTTACTCACAAGCTTTCATTGTTAATCAACATTCTAATAACTCCTTTCCTAAATTCAAAAGTCACCCTGCCTAAAAAAAAAAACACACTTATGCAAATTTTCTTATGTATGATTCTCGTAGATGTCTTCCCATCTCAACAACATTGATCTCAACCAACTGGCGAACCTTATTGCCCAAGAACTAGTCAAGATTCTCCCTAACCTAGAAACACCAACAAACCCAATTCCAAATCCCGGCGATACCATCCAGGACAGCACAAACCATGTAGATACTAAACCTTCTACCCATACCCCTACCAAACAAACGAAAAAGGATAACCGAAAACACAAAAACCTCAAACGAAACCACACTTCGACAACTCCTAAGACTCCAAATTCTAACAAAAAGCAGTACCGTGGAACCTTTCCGCTATGAGACAGTTGTAAATATCACCATCCCACTCACACACAATGTCGCATATGCACCAACTGTGATGCATATGGTCATTTAGCCAAAACATGTCGCCACACCACTAAACCACGACCCGAAAAACCAACTAGAACTACCTCATTCCCTAAAGCCAATGGATAGATATGCCCCGAGTGGAACGACCCAACCCATGAACGCAACCAATGCCCAAGACTTGCCATGGTGATCTACGATGCTGGAAGACACACTCACCACACTGAAGAAGAATGATTTTTCTTTCTTTTAAATATGTGAATTTCTTTATGTATTGTTTTCAAGAAATTGTTCGGATGTGAAATTTTCTTTTATAAATTATGAAATACCATCGTTATCTTAGTTTACAATCATAATTTATCGGTAAAATTCAAAAATCGCAAAACCCTTTTCTCCTCGCACCTAATCTTTTTCCAAATTTTTGAGCAAAACCCTTCCTACTATTTCTAAGAGGATGCCTATTCTTCTATAAAATCATCACTTTCAAACAACTAACAAATGTGTGCGTCGAGTCTATATGACAAACAAGATTTTAAATGGTAAAAGTGTTTAAAATAAATTTTCTTTTGCAAACAGGACTTGTGAGCAAAATCAAATAACCTACTTCTTTATAATCCAAAAACCTTTTCTCTTGAAATCATATCACGAATCAAAATATTCATCAACCCCAAACTAAAATTGTCAACAAACTATTTTCCTCGCTTAATAAAATGGATTTTTCATAAATCAAACGACCATCTTCGATAAAACTTTTACACTAAATTTTCCCCACTTCAATTAAATCCATTTTTCTTTAACATCCAACGGACTAAATTCTTCTACCATCAAACTTGACCCTTAGTCTTAAAAAGCTAAAATTTCTCGCGTACCCATAAAACTCAATTTGTAATAAACCCGAATTCTATGTTGCGCACAGTCAAAACATTTTACACGTTTTCATTAGGAATGCAATTGTCCGTCCTTTTGTTTGATTTTATCATCTGAACGTAACCACATATGCACAAGTCTACACCATTATGTCATGAAACCATACATCTACGCCAAAAACGCATACGGTTAACAACATTAAAAAAAAAACTTGCTTAATGCCTTTTCACATTATGTGTTTGCATGTCACGTTATTTGTTATGTTTACAACATCAAAACTGTCTAATGCCTTAGTTTAATGTCTTTTCCTTTGTGTATAAGTATTTTGTGTCCACTAGCGACCCACACATAACTAGGACGAATTATGTGGACCATACGACAATTGGACTAATTACGGGTGCACATGTAATTACAAAAATTGGGCGCATGGAAAACATAACAAGTCCCAGTGTGTGTAACCTATCATGACTTGAATAACAACATGGATGAGGTATGATAACGGCATGGTGGATACGCCTCCGGTACATCCTATACATAAATGTCCTGTCATACTACCAAAAGTAGAGTTATTCATGCCATGAGAAGTTTTGGGTGTTGAGTTAAAATTTTGACCAACACTTATGTTATTTATCTTTTGCGATACCATTTATGTTATAGTTTACTAGTCTAATTACGCTTGCATCATTCGTCTTTTATGCATATCATAACCTTGTTTTGAACCACACTTTCAACTATGCAACATCATTCTTGCTATGAATAATCTATACTTGCAATCTCCATCGAACTTCGTTCCTTCCTCGTGCTTTCCTTGCTTAATCAGCAATCCTCCCATTTTTAAGAATCTCGTTCTAAGTCCCGTAAACTCCGTCCTTAACCTCTTAAAGCATTCATGCATTTAAAACAAGATTTGTTCCTCACTTTCATATATTTTCTTGACTACTTATATACTAGATTTCAAAACTAAATAAATACTATTTATATCACCAAAAAGTTGTTTTCAAATAGTCCAATTTCCCGTTTATTTTTCTTGCCTTTAAAAAAAAATCTGGTAAAATTTTCGACCTTGTGCAAAACAAAGATCTTTTACTAAAAACTACTCATCCCCACATCTAATCACTTATTATGCTCACATATTTACTATCCCACCCAATTACCTAGTGACATTTTTTTTACAAGCCAAAATTTCTACTACTTCTTATATGTTATACAGTATATTTACTTATCTTCCCAAATTTTTGCTACTTCATATATGTTATATCGTATATTTACTTATCTACCCGAGATTTGTTACACTAACCCCATACTCAAACCTACTTATACGTACCCTTTTCTTTCACTATTAAAAAAAATGACGTAGTTGGTTAAACTTACAAATTCTACAGACCATCCACCCATCTTACAAAAATGCTTTAGTCGGTTAGACTTTCAAGTTTCTACGTATAGCATTGGGTTAACATTTTTAAAAGTACTCCTCTTACGAGCATACTTATCGCACAGTGACTATATATAGTAAACTAACTAGTTTTTGTTCTTATTAAACCCGTATCAATCCACTTACCTATTTTTCAAAAGGGTGACTTTTAATTAAATTTCGAGACGAAATTTCCTAAAGTAGGGGAGACTGTAACATCGCGTTATTTTTACTTTTCATGTATTTTAAATTTTATACTTAACAAATTCCAAGTTCGCCTTAATTCGCTTCTTTTATGTTACTCCTACCAATTCGTGACGAGTCGTCATTATAATTTACCTTATTCAGTTTGGACGTTATAACAAGAAACTCATTTAGTTAAGATCTTAATATATATTTATTTTTTTAAATAAAACATAAATTTATTTTTTAATAATATTTTCAAAAAAAAATAATAAAATAAAATAAAAATGGAAAACGTGATTAGTGACTTTGTCACAATTAAAACAACACATTATTTCCGTCCGTTTTCTTTTATTTTTGTTTTTTTTTTCTTCTTTTAAGATATATCCCCCACCTAATGCACTCTTAACTCTCTTAATTACCCAACCACTTTACCCCACCTATAAATACACCACTCTCTATCCATTTTAATACTTGCTCAATCTCAAATCATCTCTAAACCTCCAAATTTTCCAAGAAATCTCAAGTGTTGGAAGCCCACTTCTAAGTGAGTTTTCTCATAAACTCCAACTTTATTCTTCTTTCTTCACTTCTTTTCTTCTTCTAACCCCTTGGAGAAACCTCTAGGACCTAACTCTTGTTTGCTATGGCAAATGAATACGAGTAGGACACCAAAATGAGGCCTCAAAGGTGGTTCATCTTCTATTGTTTTTATGAACTAGAAGGTTAGTTGAAGTGATACCAACCAAGTTCACCAACAACTTAATGTTGGATAGACTTGTGCTATGGTTAATGGTTGACAAAGGAAAGCCAAGGCTCTTCCAAACTAAGTCACCATACACTACTTTAACCCTATAGTTATATTATGTAAATACTAAAATATATACTTTCAAAACTCTATTAATCTATTAACTTGGAAGGTTTGCGGATACATCCCTACCTTACCAATACTTGACTCTCTTGACCATCCGAATCACCTTTATGGTGGTTTGTGTTTTGGTTAGCCTTAAAGGCACTACTTGACTCTCATGACCATCCGAATCACCTTTATGGGGGTTTGTGTTTTGGTTCGCCTTAAAGGCAATGCATGACTTCCTTGTACTCTTGAATCTTCCTCCGAATCTAAATTCATTTTTTTTTCTTTTCTTAACTCTAGTCTAACCGGAGCTAAAATCCTCATTTCTCAAGACTCGTTTTTGAGAACTTAACAAACGCACCCTAAGATGAGTTCATACTTGTCCCCTTTTTACTCTTTAACACTTTTGGGGCTCAACATGTATCCTATGCAAACATACACTAAACACTTTCATACTCACATGCTCAATCTACTAAACATGCTTATAAACTATGCCATGCTAGAATTTAGACTTTACATACAAATGTCGCTTAGCATACAACCCCCTTAACATGTATAGCGCTATAGGAGTAGCACCCCGCCCCCGAACTGGGTCATGTTAAGTGTTACCGGCCTATCGCTTCGGTGTTAGGTCAAGCAGTGCAACCATGTGTTGATTATGCCTTTTGTATGATTCTATGTGTGCAAAGCTATAGCATGACGATTTGAGTAAAATATTTTAATACTATGTATGTAAACCAAAACTAGTATGCTCACCAATGCTTTATGTGTTGACGGATAATTTATACATGTTACAGGAAATATTTAATGCAGGTTTATCAAGAAAACTACTTAGAAATGGACTAGAAACACATGCTAGTTTAAATTCTATATTTTGATGTTGTACTTTCCATTTTATGAAACAATTTGTATTTTGTTATCTTTTTAGACAATGGTTATGCTATGAATGAAATTTTATCTTTAAATTATATTGTCACGAATTCTAGTGTCATGAAGTCTTTGAACAATCTATCACAAGTCTCGCCCCGATGTATTCCGCCATCGGTTGGGGTATGACACATAGGGCTTTCAAAGACGACATATAATAGACTCAAAGGGCACAAAGATTTCGGACTTACAATGTGTATATCGATCGTACCGAAGCTTAAGACCTGAATAGCAAAATTACGAAAATGGAGCCTTTCAGATCGTGTTTTATTGTGTTTTTTAGTGGGTTTGGAACGTGCAAAGGTGCATAAAACTATTGCAACAATCGGTTTATATATAGGTCGATTAAAAGTAGTGATTTAATAGGCTTAAAGATTCCGGCGGTTTCGATTGAAAGCCCGGATTAAAAGTCTATAATTAACGCGTTTAAGACCGACTAAATAATTTGAATTCGCATTATATGGAAGGAGAAATGTATATAAGTAAAAAAAAAATGGCATAAAATGCAATAATAACCATAGAAATCGGCTCGCCGGAGGCGGCCGGAAAATTCCGCCGGAAAAATGATTCTGGACAGATTTGTTTTCCTAAGAACTTTCAAAAAAAACAAATGTTTAATTTATTATTATAAAAACATAGTATCTTTTATATTTGTATACAACTTGCATTAAGATTTAAGAATCATCAACACGACATGACTAACTTATGATACATTGTACGCTTATGATTAATAATGGAACACAACCCGAATAAGGATCTAACGATCAACGCAACTATAAGTTTTTATTAAAATTCAAAATGATCGAAGTACGAGGATTAAAACGTAAATACAATAAAGTTTAGGAAACTTGCAAATGTTACAATGTGGGGGCATGGAAGAGGATTTGAAGCCCATCCACACCACCAACACCACCTCGTATGTGGCATGGGACATGTTAGGTGGAAATTTCCACGGGTGTAGCATAAAAGGTGATGGTGAGGTGGATGGTTGTGATTGGTTCTTGGGTTATGGATATTTTTTTTATTGGTTGGTTTATTAAAAAAACCCTCACACCACCACCACATCTTGGTTTTTAGGAGATTGGACTCCAATTGACGTGACTACCACATGTCACTCTATGTTTCACCCCTTGATCACACCATGTAGTCTAAGAACATGCATCTATATATAGGGAAAGAGAATGAAGTTGTGAGTAGTGGGATTTTAAATGAAAAAGAAAAAGAGGAAAGAGAGTGAATAATGAGGTGATGTGACAATTTTTTTTTTCATCTTGCATGGATGATAATTGATAGTCATTTTCATTTTCATTCCATTTCCTTTCATTATCTTTTTCTTTCTCTCCTTAAATGGAACTCGTAAACACATAGTTACCTTTTACTATTAATCTATTATTTAAAAAATGTATTTTTATTGTATTATTTATTAGATTTAGGATCAAATACACAGTGAAAGAAAAAAATAGGAAGTCGTAGAAGGGTATTAAACGGACCCCGATTGAACTCATTCAAGCGGTATTGGAATCGTAATCGAACCCTACGATCTTAGTTTTTAGGTTTTTGCTTTTTTGGATCTTTAGCTTGTAGTTTTTTAAAATTTACGTTATACCATTATGTATTTTATGTAGTTGAAGGGATTTGGTACCAAACCATGATATAGATTGACCCAACCCAACCTCCTCCCGAACGCGGGCGGGAACGTGCGCAACACCTTCACGCGCACAATTACGTATGCACGTGCATGGGGTACACGTAGTGCATGCAACACGAGAACATTGCCGACATTCTCCACTTGCTGCTAATCCAGGAATGACGCGTATGGTCAACGGTCAAAGCAGTATTCGTTCCTATTTCCTTATTTATGGAATTATCATTAATTACTTACTAACATAACCTAGGGTATTGGAGACAACCCTAATCGGGTCTGGGCTCATAACGACTAGTGTATTGGTGATGTTGGCATATGTTAACCCTATATAAGGGGGTTTCACTCTCATATGGTGAACACTTTTTGCTAACCTTAAAAGCTATCATCATTATTGTATCAAACAAATATAGCAAATTGTGTTAAGCAGCTCTACTTATTTTCGTTATAAATTTGATCTTTATAAGTTAATTCAAATGAGGAGTTCGATGGATTAGCTTTGAGCCTTTGCTAAACAATTGATCACATAGCTTTAAAAACACTCTTGTTTGTTAGTGTGAGTGTACTTTTAGTGTGTGATATTAGTGCTTTAAAAAAATGGAAAATGTAGCATTTGAATAAAAAAAAACGAATATTTATCAAATGTTTGACGAGTATACCGGATAATAACTACGAATAAGTCGATGAAAGCTTATGTTTTGTTGAAACATGACCGTCAATTTTGCCAGTTTGATGGGAAATTGTTTAACAAAGAAAAGGTCTTTTGAAAGAAAATAAAACCCACAATAATTTAATTTCTATATAGTAATTGAATTATGATTTTTGATAAAAATCATAACAAATTACAAGAGGGTAACATGTAAACGGAAAACAAGCTTCGCAGCAAACCATTTTTAAATTGCAAATCCTATCATGTGTTTAGATTAATATGGATTGATTCTTGGTCTCACAAGAGGTAATTCCTCTTGACCACTAGGATGTTATAAAATTTTTTTATTTTAGATAATATATTTAATTATACACATATAGAGTGTCGTTTAATCACTTTAATGAGGTGTCAAATTAGTAGAAATTCGTCAGAATCATATAAACTCTTGTATATTTTGATTTAACTGCCCTAACCCAACCGGCCTTAACTGTGGAAGATGAGTGTGTTTACCGGTGTGTGAAATCGTTCCCGAAAGGGACATCCTGTGGGCGTGATGGCCTGCGGGCACAACACTTGATGGACGCCCTTAGTGGTGAAGGGACAGCTACGGCATCTGGGTTACTAGCGGCCATCTCTGAATTAGTTAACCTGTGGCTGGGGGGTTGTGCCCCAAGGTGCTCGCAGAATATATTGCTTCGGCCCCCTCACTCCGTTGCTTAAGCCTGACAATGGAATCCGCCCTATTGCCGTCGGGGCCATATGGAGGAGACTGGTTTCTAAGGTGGCCATGAAGAAAGTGGGGAAAGAAGTTGTTAAATATTTAGGGGACTTTCAGTTTGGGGTTGGAATTCCAAATGGGGCAGAGGCTGTGCTTCATAGTGCTAACAGGTTTCTTGATTCGTTCCATGATGATGGCTCGCTTGCTATGCTTACGGTTGATTTTTCTAACGCTTTCAACGCTATTGATCGCACAGCTCTGTTACGGGAAGTTCACTGTCACTGCCCTTCCATATTCCCGTGGGTTCAGTTCTTATATGCTCAGCCAGCTAGGCTGTATGTGGGGAATGAGCGTATTGGAGCCTTCGCTGGGGTTCAGCAAGGGGACCCTTTGGGGCCCTTGCTCTTTGCTCTAGCTTTACACCCCCTCGTGCTAAAGGTACAGGATAACTGCGACCTTCCCTTCCATGCTTGGTACTTAGATGATGGGACGATTATCGGGGATTCTGTTCAGGTGGCTAAAGCACTTGACATTATTAGCATGGAGGGGCCATCTCTAGGGCTCCAACTCAATATTAGAAAAACTGAGGTTTTCTGGCCGTCGTGTGATAGGGGCAAGATCCGGCCAGGTCTGTTTCCTAGTGACATTGGCAGACCGGATCGGGGGGTCAAACTACTTGGTGGGGCAGTCAGCCGTGACGCAGGTTTCATAAGTGATCTATCTGCTAAAAGGGCGGCGCGAGCTGTTGACCTCATGGGACTCCTTCCTAGATTGCGGGATCCCCAGAGCGAGCTTCTATTGCTTAGATCATGTATGGGTGTGGCCAAGTTGCTCTTCGGTTTGCGTACCTGTCAGCCTCCCTTTGTGGAAAATGCTGTTTCCCGTTTCGACAAAGGCCTTCGGGAGGCCATAGAAGACATTGTTGTCTGTGGGGGGGCTTTTTTTGGGGACCTCCAGTGGCGGGTTGCGACTTTACCGCTTCGACTTGGTGGGTTAGGTCTCTCCTCAGCCCGGGACGTGGCTGCCTATGCTTTTGTGGCCTCCAGGTCCCAGTCCTGGGGGCTGCAAGACCACATATTACGTAACAGTGGGGTTGCTCACATTGACACGGATTATTCTGGCGCTATTGAACTTTTACAACGATCCCTTCCTGACTTTGATATTGGCGGTTTCTTTAATAAGGACACCGCCCCCAAAAAGCCACAAAAAACTCTGGCGAATGCTCTTTATAACCGAATCGCACAAAGTTTGGAGGGGGATTTCCGTCTGTCCGTCCGTCAGAAGGCCGTCTTAGAATGCTTGCAACAGCCTCACGCCCGGGACTTCCTTACTGTGTTACCTATCGAAGGCTTGGGGCAACGGATGTCGGCAGTAGAGTACAGGGCAATCCTTAAATACCGGCTGATGATACCCATTTTCCCCGATGATGAAATTTGCCCCGTTTGCCGCAAAGCATGCCTTGATAAGTATGGGGAACATGCGTTGCATTGTAAGGAATTGCCAGGGTTTAAATATCGGCACGATTTTGTCCGGGATGTTTTGGCAGACATCCTTAGAAGAGCAGGGATCTCCGCAAGAAAAGAGGCGTCAGTTAATTTTCTCACAGACCCCGCGGAGGGGAGGTCCACCTTGCGCCCAGCTGACATCTTAGTTTTTGGTTGGGAAGGTGGGAAACATGCATGTGTTGATCTTACCGGGGTGTCCCCCCTTGTTGGGCTTCGAGATAGTGGGTTTGTGGCCGGGCAAGCGGTCATGAGAGCTGAATCCAAGAAAGTGGAAAAACATGCTAAAGCATGTGAGGATAATCAACATGTTTTCGTTCCCTTGGCCTTCGACACGTTTGGTTCCTTGGCACCGGAGGCGGTGCGGTTTTTGGCTCGGGTTCAACGAGTAGTGCACGGCAACTTTTCCACCCCCCAAGGGCGGGGTTTTGTTTTCAGCAGATTGGGATTTTCTATTCAAAAAGGGGTGGCGGCGCAGCTTGTTGCCCGCCTACCTACCATCCTTATGTAATTTACCCTTTTTGAAATAAATAAAATTATGAAGAAAAAAAAAAATTATATGTAATTTAACTGCTACACATTTGGCGCTTACACAACCACTTACACTTATTTCTAACTTATGTTATATTTGTCACACTACTTTTTTTAACACCCTAGGGGACACCCGGTCCCTTAAAGGGATCAAAGGCTCCCACGACACCACATCAGATGCTAATGCCGGGTAGCCGAAGCTCGCCCGTGTGGTACCCGGACCGAGGAAAACCCAATTCCTCACCCGCACGAAGGCACGACGGTGAAAAATTGGTAAAACCTGGGTTGGATCAAGAATCAAATCTGAGACCTTTCAGTCCCAAGCCTTATCCATTACTTCCCATGCCACTCCACCACAAAGGTAAAAGCAAACACTAGTTACAAATGCATTATGTTGTTTTCACGATTGTTTAACTTAAATTTAGTTTTGTATCAAACACACCATATGTATAAACTTTTGTTAGTTTAAATAATTTATTTTATTGTTAAAGATAAATAAGAGCTTCCTTTATACTTCTTCCACATCATACTACCGGATTACAATTTAATAATTTGGTCAATATATTGTAATGGTTTTGCTTTAGGAAAATTATAAGAAAAGTTTGGTCTAAAATCAATGAAATAAAGTATAGGTAAACGCAAATCGTATGAATGTAAGAAAACAAACCATTTATTCTTTTTCTTTTTTTTAAATGGTGAACTTAATTAGAAAATGAAAGAGTCCTCAAAATAAGGACCACTACTCAAAAACGTTACAACATGTATAAGGGATTAACTACCCAATCCTTCCACACAATAGAAGAAAACCTAGACCTGTTTTTCAACCATAAAAACGACCATGACTTGATCATAGAGATGACTTTGACAACCTTCGGACTCTTCCCTTTGAATACTTTAGCGTTTCGAGATTTCCATAATGCCCAACAAGTGATCATAATAATCCGTTTGACGATCTTTCTGACACATTTGTTTGCTGCAAGTTAATGATGCATAGTCAACAAATCTTCAAAGTCAAAAGCTATAACTGGTTCGATTTTGCACAACTCTCAACCACGGCCCAAACCCCGTATGAGAAATCGCAACCTGTGACTAAATGCATCACATCCTCATCAACTGTCTCGCAAAAACTACAAGACACATCTTGGATATTTATACGTCTTTTTCGAAGCGCTATTTTGGTAGGTATCCGCTCCATTTCCGTTCTCCAAATAAAAAGATTGACTTTGATTGGGATCCACGACTCCCATTGCATTTTATGATCCCTCTGCACCTCCGAGCCTTCACGAATCAATCGCTTCACTGCAGCAACAGAGAACGGTTTGTTGTCATCATCGGTCCAAATGCACTTGTCACCTGTATCTGAAAAAGAAGCGTTTTTAGCAGAAAACACAGATCCTACATCTCTGAAATCTCCTCGACAGTCGACAATCCCCTTCTCCACTCCAGAATAAAACGCAGCCCCTCCGAGTCCTGCTGCAGTCGTGCAGACACAGAGCAGCTTCTGTTCTTCTCCAAACTGAACAGTTTCGACAACGTAGTTTCAGAACTGTATTACCAATCCAACAGTCTGACCAGAACATAATTGTGTTCCTATTTCCGAGCTTCGGCTTTATCAAATCACTGAAACTATTCATATTCAGCAAGGTTCGACCAATTTCTTTCACTATTATATTCCAACACCCTTTGACTCGATTGTTAAGCGGTAAGAAATCCCATCGGCCTCTCCCACCATGCACTAACTAAACCACCTTCGTCAAATACAATTTGACTGTGTTTTAAACCTCCAAGCCCATTTCTCCAATAGAGCAACATTCACATCCCTTAGTTTTGTTATACCCAAACCACCGTTCTTTTTTGACTTAGTAACAAAATCCCACGCAACCCAACTCACCTTTTTGTCTTCCACTGACCCTCCCCAAAGAAAGATGCGCATCATTTGTTCAATTTGATTCGTCACTTTAACTAGCGTTTTATATAGAGATAAATAGTAAACCGGTAAACTAGCAAGTTCCGATTTAATTAAAGTCAACCTCTCACCCATGGATAAAATATTAGCCTTCCAATAAGCCAGCCGTCTTTGTATAGTATCGATGACCGAGGACCAATGTTGGCTTTTGTTCATATTTGCACCAACTTTAATCCCCAAATAGTTAAATGGGAAGTCACCCACTTTACACCCCAAAATAGTCGCCATATCACTAACCTCATCCCCTTCTACCCCAATGCCAAACAATTGAGATTTGCGTATATTTATCTTTAAACCCGAGCAAACATAGAAAACCCTAAGCAACCTTGCCGTTTTCTTGATATTCTCCCTCGTCCACTCCCCCACCATTAGCGCATCATCGGCATATAATAAGTGAGAGTTGGGTGGACCTATATTAAAAACTCTAAGATCCTTAATCTCTCCCAAATCACAAGCCTTAGTAACCATACATGAAAAAGCCTCCATTACAATAAGGAAAAGAAACGGAGATAATGGGTCCCCTTGTCGAATCCCCTTTTGACATTGGATTTAAACGTAGGAGACCCATTAACTAAGATAGAAGATCTCGAGGATTCAAGAATACCCCTCACCCACATACACCGTCTATTAGGAAACCCCATTTGTCCCATAACCGAAATAAGGAATCCCTAATTCACGTTGTCGTAAGCCTTCTCAAAGTCAATTTTAAGTAAAAAGCCTTCTTTCCACTCTTTTTCAACCAACCATACACCCCATTAATGATAAGGGGCCATACAATATAAATCTATCTTTAAGGAGCGCTGTCTGGGTATCCAAAATAATTTTTCCGATATGATCCTTCAATCTCAAGGCCAACACTTTCGAAATCACTTTACTTATAACTCTGACTAATGTAATTGGCCTATAATCTTTCAGGCCAACCGGTCTTTAATCTTCGGAATTAAAGTAATAAAAGACGTACTGCAACCTCTACTAATAATTCCGTTATCAAGAAATTATTAAATAGACTTACAAAATCATCTTCCAAGGTACTCCAAAAATGCTTAATAAATTTGAAATTAAACCAATCAGGGCCCGACGCTCTATCCGACCCACAATCAAACACCGCCTCTTTTATCTCCTCCCTTGAAAATGGCCGAACCAAACTATCAGCATCAGCTATGGACAACGATTTAATACCTTCACACCTTAATTCAGGCCGAGATCTATGCTTTTCCGAAAAGTGGTTCCTGAAAAACGAAAACACTTGTTTCTTAATAACCGTAGGCTTGGTAACCCATTGTCCCTCCACCATAAGGCCCGGGATAGCGTTTGAAGCTTTGCTCCCGTTGACAACCCTATGAAAGAAGGCTGAATTATCGTCTCCCTTGGAAGCCCATCTAACCTGTAATTTTTGTTGCAAATCCTGACACTTTCACTCATGGAGTCCCATAGAGCCCCCACTACACATGCCGTAAGTTCCAAAAACTTGATTATAAGTGCAGGATTTAATATTGTTTATTGATATTTTGATATGTTACAGAAAAGAAAAACCCACAAAATCTATTTTTTATGCGGAATGCAAATATACTTCTACACTTGAGAAAAAATAATTGTGTTTTATTTTATTTATCAGTCTTTAAAAATAAATAAAATAAAATAAAACTCAAGACACTTTATGCTTTGTAAATACAAAACATTCCTTTATTAGAAAACCAACTTCGTGATCTCATAAAATATTGTGATCTCGAAAAAAATAGAAAAACGAGGTATATATTGTTTCAAAAAGAACTTTTAAAATTATCATAAAAGTAAATCTATTTTTTTTATGATTTTTAATACATATTTTATATTTTTATTATAAGATATATTTAGTTTTTATAAAAAGCTAATTCTGATTTTTTTTTTTTTTTATTTCATAGATAGTCAATCGCGAAAAATTACATCAAGATAGCGGGTAGGCGGGCAACAAGCTGCGCCGCCACCCCTTTCTGGACGGCAAAGCCTAGACCAAAGACACCCTATACGTATGTGAACCCAGACAACGCTGGGTAGCCGAACGCCCACGATAGCTCCACCAGTCAGGGAGAACTCGACCCTCACCCGCCTAAAAACATGACAGTGAAAAATTAGTAAAACTTAGATGAGATCAGATTGAAAGTTAGAAACCTAAGACATTTCAGTGTTAAAGCCTTAGCCCTCATTTTCCTTACCGACAAGGGTGTGGGGGAAAATTTGAAACTTTTTTCTCTGTGAAAAAACAATAAACCTGAGAAACATATCATCATCACAAATAGCATCACATCAACGTCATCATTTTGAGGTGGTTTTGCATGTCAACATTCCATAATGTTCACATGACCCATCCATTACATTACCTGTTGTTTTTTTTTAACAAAGATTAAGGTATCTATGGGAATTTATACCCATGTAATTAGACATAAGACCTCTTTTTTAATAAAGCAAATTAAACAAATAGATTTTTTTTTTTTACAACGGTTGTTGAGATATATTTTTTTTGTAATTTAAGTTATATTTACTATAAGATTTAAGAAAAGTGTACAGTACAAAGTCTCCTTAACTTACAAAGTGTAGGATGAGTTAAAAGGGTGCCATGTGTAATGACGGTTTTTTTTGGAAAATACATTTGTTAATTTCTATCGGGGGTAGATTAGACATTTGATCCATCCGTGTAATCACGTTCAAATCTCGGGCGATTACAATTTACTGAAATTATGTAGTTGAATTCAAATTCAAATCAAATTCATAACTAACTAACGAATTCGTCTGAATTCAAATCCAAATTTATAATCGATCACAAACTTTGTTCTTCTCTTAAAAATTCTAAGCTTTGAAACAAAAGACGTCGTTGATGGTACAAAACAGAGGACGCCATTTTCAAATAACCCACATGCATTTTTTACACATGCGTTTTTTAGTGAACCCCGCATAACTTGCAATTTTTTCTTATGTTTTCCCCCAAAACCCACAAAATAAGATTAACCAAAATCATTTTATCTATCCTTTTGTCTTCTTTATTAGTTTACTCTTTGTGTTAGAATCATCACTGCATCTTTCTTTATGAAGCCTCTCACTTCCCCTGTAAATCATACCTTGTTTAATAAACGCACATCTTTCTTCATTTAAAATCCCACGTGCGTGTTTTTATTGTATGTAAAATTGTAAATCATACCTTTGTTTAATAAACACACATCTTTCTTCATTTCAAATCCCACATGCGTTTTTTTAAAGTGGCAATCCATAAATGTGCGTTTAAACAAATTTAACGTGTGTTTTTTTTACCAACCATTTTGATATGTGTACGTTAGAAACAATATTGCCATCATTGCAATCAATATATGTGCCTCTTCGGTTATTGAAAGCTTGGATCGAGTCATTACATCAATTTCTTTTATTTTATCAAAAATTTCTCTTTCGACCACACAATTAAAGCATTGTTTAAATAGTACTCACCCATTTTATTGCATAAATCCGACTTGATAAGCTTCATTTTAGAAAAATACCTCTCAATGGTTGCGGTTATAACCGGCAAAACCGATTTGCAATCTTTTCTTCCTTAGTATGCTTCGCGACTTGCACGTGAAATGATCCCTTTTGGTTCATGAGATTGTCACATTTTTGCCTCGTCTTATTATGTAAACTATTTTGTAACCCAACATGATCTTTAAAAGCCCTCGGTTTAGCCTAATAATAAAAGCCTCCGCTTGTAAAAGTATATCTTCCACCTTAACTACCAACACTATTACTAAACAAGTAACAATATAAGCAATATGTTTTTTTTTCCTTTTTAGTGCTAAACTCTAACCAATCATACTTTTCAAACCATTTTATGTTAAAACGTCTTCGTTCACAAGATATATGACTTCGTGGTTGACAAGCCTTTTTCACAAAATATGCTCTGTTTATGTCATCTAGTTGATTAAGGTGATAGATAGCAATGGGTGATCTATTAGCGATATCCGAAGGAAGAGAATTCAAATCAATATATGACCTCACGGTTGAAGCCGAAGAATTAGGAAGATTTCGGACTTGTAGTTGTAGCAACATCATCATCCGTTTGCATATTATTATCATTATTAACAACTTCATCATTCTCTTGCATATCAATATCATCATTCACTTGTGTATCCTTATTTTCATCATTTGGAGTGTTACTTGAACCAATTTCATCATTTTCGGGGGCTTTTCTTTTAAACAAATTGCTAATAAGCGCTTGTTTAGGATTAGAACGTGATTTCATCTTTAAAACAAAAATTATAAAACGTCCAAAACACAAATTATAAAACATCAATTATAACTCAATTAAAAAAAAAAAAAAGAATGCTCACAAGTAAAATTTATTTGGGGGTAACGTATAATTAATTTTAGTAGTAACGTAAAATTTATTTTAGAGGTAACGTTTTACAAAAATCTTAAAAAAATTCCACTACGCGCAAAAAACTAGGCCCGCCCCTGCCTGTAGTGGTGGGGTGAAATGGGCGCGGATTTCCCCAAAAACGCCAGGAACACCGCACCCTGGGCGTTTTGGGCCATTTTTTTTGTCTTGGGCGTGATATTTTTAACGTTCGGTTTTGAGCGTTTTTGTCTTGAGCCAATTCCCTCCCTCCACGTGGAAAGAGGGTGTGAAATTCCTCTACCCACTACACTCGCTCTAATATGGTTCTTAGAGCATGTTTAGCTCTCCATTTTTTCACCTCATTATAAATTATAACTTCTTCAAGAAGTTAATAAGTTGAAACAATGTGTTTGGTAAATCAAAAGTCCTTATTATTTTAACTTTTCATTTGGTCTTTAATAAGTTGCTTTGAAAAAAGTAAAGATTTGTTACTTATCAAAACTCCTTATGACTTATTGGTCATATTTACCCAACATGCTCTCATTTATCTAATAAGCTAAGCCAAACACTTCTTACACATAACTAATTAACTTATTGGTTTGCCCCACCACATAAGCTAATTCAAACACTGTTTTTTAACTCATTTTTCAAGAGTCATAAGTTAATAAGTAATTAAAAGTAGAACTTTAATAAGTTTATCCTAGAAGGTTTGTCAGATCCTGCTTGAATTTGTTTCTCTCCATAATGAATTGCCTAGTTTAACAAGCTTTCTTGAATAGCACGCAGGTTCCTGGTGCATTGTAAGACCATGTGTAGTGGGGGACTTTATTTATAAAGCCTTCTTTTTTGATTGGTCCACGTGGCTGCTGAGTAAGCGTGGAGAGAGAAACTGAAAAAGGGGTGTAGTGGTGGGGCTTTATTTATAAAGCCCCTGATTTTGATTGGTTGATTTTTTTATTTTTTTTAATCTTTTAATTCAAAATAATTAAAATAAAATGCAAATAAATATAAAAAAATTACAAATAATATTAAAAACACAACTAATATTAAAAAAAAATTACAAGTAATATTAAAAAAAAAAGTTACAACTAATATTAATTTTCATCTTCGGATTCTTCATATTCGTCTTCGTCCTCTTCTTCTTCTTCTTCTTCGTCACCTTCTTCTTCGTCACCTTCACCTTCCTTCTTCTTCTTCTTCTTCTTCTTCTTCTTCTTCTTCTTCTTCGTTTCCTCCTGGGTTTGGAATATACCGAACCGACCACGCTTGTTGGACCAAATTCGCAGCTAACGCGTCATGTACTTCATGGTCGCGAAGTTCATGTGCGTTGAGCACTCTTTCTTGCATATTAGCTTGCGGTAGATCCTGAACGGCTTCCGGTACATAATTTTGGCATATCGCTTTACCTTCATCTTCTAATATCATATTATGCATGATTATACATGCATACATAGCATCTCGCAGCTTGTCTGTGGTCCATGCACGAGCAGGGTTTCTTATGTAATGCCAACGCTGTTGAAGAACCCCCAAAACATCTCTCTATGTCCTTTCGCGCCGCCTCTTGGACCTTTTTAAAGTGTGCCCGTTTTTCATCGTACGGGTTACTAAATGTCTTGACGATAATGCTATACCTCGGATATATTCCGTCAGCCAAATAGTATCCGTGTGGGTAGTAGTTTCCATTAGCGTAAAAGCACGCCTTTGCTGCCCTGCCAGAAATGAAATCCTCAATAATAGGCGACTGCTCAAAAACGTTTAAGTCGTTGCATGAACCCGCAACACCAAAATAGGCCTACCAAACCCAAAGATCGACTGAAGCCACCGCTTGAAGAATAATCGATGGTCCTTTTTGGTCACCACGCGTGTGTTGACCTCGCCAAGCGGTTGGGCAATTATACCACCGCCAGTGACGACAATCAACGCTACCCAGCATTCCTGGTAACCCATGTTCATTCGTATGCACCTCGTAAATTTTTTGTAAGTCGTACCAAGTGGGCCTTCTAAGATAACGGGCTCCGTACAACTTTATTATTCCTAAAACAAATAATACAAATATATATAAAAAATAAATACAAACATATATTAAAAATAAATACAAACATATATTAAAAAAAAGTAATGTACCTTGGCAAAAATACTCCAAAGAATCGCGTGTTGTTTTCTCGGCCATTTTTAAATACTCGTCGTTGATATCCGTCGTGTTGCCGTATGCGAGTATACGCAGTGCCGAGGTACACTTTTGAATAGACGTGAATCCCATCATGTAACACCCCAACCGATGGCGGAATCATCGAGGTGCCACGTAGTGACGATTGTTCAAAAGCACATGGTACTAAAATGTAAATATTATTGAATAAACCAGAATTGTCTTACATGGAAATGGAAAATACATTGTCTAAATGAAATGTAAATATTGAAATAACTGAATTTAAATAAAGCATTAAATGTCTGTTGCTAAAGCACTAGATCAAACTGCACCTGAAACATGTACAAAAATAGGTTTGGTCAACATAAGAAATGTTGGTGAGCATTCCTAGTTTTGATATATATATATAGTAAGTTAAAAAAAAAGATATACAATTCAAGTGCAAGCTACAGTGCAAATATGTAAACTATGTATCATACAAATGAGCGAAATCAACCCTGTGACTGTATAATGTACTGTATGAACGGTGGTGTACTCATCCAATAAATGGGTGATAACTTAACAATGGCCACGGATTCTCCGATGAAAAAGGGGGAGAATCAATCTAGGCGGGTTGTCAATCCAAATAGCGCTATCCAATGTTAAGGTCGGCTTGTACAATGTTAATGATTTCACTAAGTACAAATGTATTCTACATGTAATGTCTAAGCATAAAGCACGTTTGTAAGCAAATGCACATAGTACTAGAATTGTATTGTAAAAATGTGAACTTGTATTTGTAATTTATATAAGTGTACATGTAACACCCCAAAAATGAATAAAAGCAAAAAGGGGATAGGAAATACTCACTGTCTATGTAATAGCTTGAAATTGAACTGGACAACGAAATATGCGTTGGAAATATTCCAAAGAATCAACCTAAAGAATTTGATAATGTGTAAGGAATAACTCTAGGATACATGAAATTCTAGGGCTTCGAATTGAGGATAAACGTTTATTTGATTAATAAGCAAATTGTTTATTAAATATAAAAAATTTAATAAATAAATAAATAAAAGTCTCTTTGTAAAATTTTAAGTTTAATATAGTCACAACATAAGATTTTGAGTATGAAAATAATTTTTATAAAATTATTTTCTTGAGAATAGAATATTTAATCTAATTATTTTAAATTGTCAAAATATGACTTTAATATCTAAAAATATTAAAATTAAAGAATTTCTGAATTAAAAATTGTATTTCAGTTCTAGATAGTTAGAAATAATTTATATAAAATTTTGGTGCAAAAATATTGAAAAATGAATTTATTATGATTAATTTATGATTAAAACTAACAAAAATTAATTAAAAATATAAAATAAACGGTTTTTCTGAAATAAAAATATTTTCTGGAATGTTTAAGAATATACAAGTTTAGGATAATTTTTGTGAGATTTAATAAAATCGTTTAGATATTTTTATAGAATTTAATAAATATAAATGCATAAACTTGTATTATTAATAATATATATTAAATAATTTATTTTTGAAAAACTAAAAATTGGATGATGAACTTTATCATTTGGAGATCATATGATAATTTTTGTAGAATTTATAAAACACGTTTAGTATTTAAAACTGATTTTAAAAGATTTAATGTATCAAGTATATATAAAAAAATGTAAAAAAATGTTTGTTGGTTATGGGAATCGAACCCGGGCCTCTGGCCGGTTCGGGTTTTATCACAAGCGTGGCCACCAACTGAGCCACACCCTGAGAACGAGTTATATTGGATTGGGTTTGATTATAAAGGTTGGTTTTGATAATTGATTTAAAAGAAAAAAAAAAAAAAAGAAATCTGATTGTGGGGTTCGAACTCTTGACATGGGGCGGCCCAACGTTTCTTAATCACACTGTGTTACCAACTGATCTGGGTGATCAGTTGGTGATAGTCTTTGTTTCAAAATAATGTTATACGCTAACTGATTCATGTGTTCTTCCCCAAATCAAGTGCTTCGAGCCCTAGATCAACAATAACACGATTTGACAAGCAATAGCCCTTGTAATGTTGGGGCTATTGCTCGTGTATGGCCGATTATCAAAACCCACAAAGAAAAAATGAACTTACAAACACGATTTTGCGTATAATGCTCGGTCAACTTTAAAGTCAAACGCGATCGAATACCAAGAACAGAGGATTGTTAAGTGGAATTGAGGGTTGGGGAAGAAGAATTTGCGAGTTGTGATTGTTCGGGAATGCCCAATTTATAGTGTTGAGGTCGGATTAAGGATTTAGCAAGGTTTGACTCGTTTTTAAACTTAACGCGTGATTCATGCTCGTATGAGCTGGTAATTCGCGTTAATTGTGCACGGGTTGATTGTGTAGTTGTTAGTCGGTCAAAGGATACCTTAAAGGGTGATTATGGTCCCACGATTTAAGCTTGTTGATTGTTTCCTTTCCCTTTGTTCCTGCGTCGCGCAACATCAGGGAAGGAAAGGAAAGAGGAGGCTACGGGTTAATGGGTTTTATATTATTTGGGTTGGGATTATTTCAAAACTTAAGTGTAGCTCAGGTGGTGTATGCGTGAGTGTGTGTGGGGTTTGTCCCCGGTTCGAATCCTGGGAGCATCGTTTTTTTTTTTTTTAAAAACTGAGAGGGAGGAGGGGAGTGGGCTGGACCATGGGCCGGTTTGTGGGCCAGTTTGGTTGGGCCTCAGATTATAAAAAGGGAATGGGTATTGGGTTTGACAAGTGAGTGTGATAATATCTAAATAAAATTTGAAAAGTTTTTATCAATATTATTATTATTATTATTATTATTATTATTATTATTATTATTATTATTATTATTATCATAATTATTATTATATAAAAATAAAAAGTGACGGATGTCACACATCATCCCCCTAGCATCCGCTTTTTGTTTAAAGTACGGAAACGCGTTTTCAAGATCTCCGGATATACGTAGAAATAAACGTTTTCTCATCCGGAAACGACGCCTAAAGATCTTTGGATCGGGGTAAGTCGGGTTTTCATCAAAGTAATCCTTCATCAAACGAGCATTTGCCGATACACGATCTCGTTCGTAGTACTGCCTAGTTTGTTTTGGAGGTGTAGGCGTACTAGTTTCTTCAAGATACCGCGCCGAAAGCGCTAGCGCACTCGTAATGGCATCTTGCTCCAACTCTTCGTCTGTGGAATAACCCTCGTCGCCTAGAAACTCTCTATAATATTCTCTCGCAATAGATGATGACGCGGGGGAACCCATTTACTTCTAATATTGGTAAATATGTGTTTGAATATTTTTTTGAAGGTATTTTTTAGTTTGTATTAATATATATATATGTGTGTTGTGTGTGTTGTAGTTATAATAACAAAAAAAATAGCCGTTTGATAATTAAAGGAAACGGTCAAATGACCGTTGCAATCCACGTGTCCCATTTTGATTTGCTGGTTCAATTTTCATACAGCGTTATTAATATAACGCCACCAACGAATTTGTGAAAATAGCGCCCCCTGTAGCGGTGTGGGGGGCGCTATTTTTGAAAAATTTTGGTAAATCGCGCCCCACTACGGGGGTCTAATATATTGGTGCATTTATAGGGGGTGTAAGATTTGACTGTTAAAAAAACAAGCTTTCTTCAAAACCACCTTCTCTACAAAAAAAAAAAAACTCGGTAAGTGAGTAACGTTATGAACATTTGGTGATCCCTCAAAAAGAATTCTTAAAATTGTTATACCCCTCCTCTGAAAATCTACTTTAAAAGTTGTTAAGTTACACCCTATAATAAGCGTTACTTTTTTTAAAAGATTTTTCTTTTGCATATAGAAAACTAGTTTATACCCCGGGAGCGTCCCGGGTTGAGAAATCTAAGTAAGTGAATAAAATTAGAAGTATCTAAACTATTAAAATGGCATCTGTCAATATATGATTAATGAATATTATTATTATTATTATTATTATTATTATTATTATTATTATTATTATTATTATTATAAACATATCCCTGCCATAAGTTATCATATTCTAATATAAAAAAAAGGGTAATTGGTTTTGGGTATCACCTAATCCCAGGCCCGACCCAAACCCACAATTTTTTTTAAACTAATTCCAAACCTGACACAATACCTGTCGGGTTACAAAAAATAGTCGTTTTTTTCTCCGTTTTTTATATAGCACTATGGTACTCGTTGGAAAGATAATAAAACGCTCGTTAATTTGGTGTAATTTTTTTCTTTAAAAAATCTCGTATATAAAAGATATTAACATTTAAAAGTTATGAGAGGAAACATGAGAGACAAAATAATAAAATTTTAATATTTACATTTAGTAGATTAGGTATTAAATAGATTATGTTAAATCATATTTAAACCATATTTATTCTTTTTTTTTTAATTGGTCTAGAGTTGCCACATCACATCATATGTGACATCTCTCAAAAGAGAGATTACATAATATTATGACATGTCATTAAAAATGCTTTGGTTTATTATATGTATATAGATAGATAGATAGATAGATATAGATATAATATCTTCACTAAACAAAGAAAATAAAAGAAATAATCTATTTTTCTAACGAAAGATATATTACATACTATTAATAAACAAACTAATTGAACAGTAACATAAGTGAATAGTAATTATATTAATATTTTATTTATATTATTATTTTATTTAAAAACTTTATTATATTATATACTATTATTAATATATTATACCGATCCCGTATCGATACCGACAATATCGAAACCGAAAATCCATAAATATGGGTACCGATACCGATCCCGAAACCACTCGGTTCGGTACGGTATCGTGATCGGGACGGGATAGGATCGGTATTCGGCCTTGTATGCTCATTCCTAATTAATATATTATATACTATTATTTTATTCAAAAACTTTACGGTATCGGTACGGTACCAGTATGGTATCGGTATTTTACCTTAAAATACCGATACCATACCGATACCGATAATACCAAAACCGAAAATCCATAAATATGGGTACCGATACCGATCCCGAAACCACTCGGTTCGGTATCGGTTCGGTATTGCCGCCACAACGAATTGATTGACGCCGCCGCAACGCGCGGCAGATTAAACACCTAGTTATATCAGTTATTAGACGTACGAGAATTTTATTTATTCCAACTATAAAATATATAATATCTTCAATTAAGCAAAAAAAAAATAAAAATAGTAATCTATGTTTTTAAAAGAATATATTAGATTTAAAGTTCTATTTTATTAAAAAGTAATAATTTTTTTTTAAAATCAATTTAAAGTGGTAAGATTATTTTCAAATTTTATAAAAAGATTCCTCATAGTTTTTTATAGGTTTACATGAATACGATTTAGACGATAGGGAGTGTGTGGGGTTGGGGGGCATAAAGCGTCATGTGGCACTTGTAGAACCCATGTTTGAAAGATGAAAATTGTGGGGAGTGAAATGGGGAAATGTGGGCATTATTCGACCCGTGGCATTTCTTTTTTTCTTTCTTTTTTTAATGAACTAACTAAAAACACATTTTTAATTAAAAATATAATTAAAAGTATAATAATTATTAATAAACTTACATAAAAAACTAAAATTAATAATACTACCAAATATGTTTTTAACTCGACACGTGGCATTTTTTTTAATAATACATGAACTAAAAAAATACATCAACAAAAATTTAAAATAAAACTACTACCAAATATGTCTTTAATTATTGTTACTGTCGTTATTGTCGGTCGTTATTGTCGGATTCGTTATATCTCGGTAGACTCCAAATATGACTAACCAAATCTGCTCGAAGGTTATGATGTGTTTGGCTATTCTTAATTTCAAAGTTGTTTAACGTTCTTTCTTCATCAGTAATGTCTCCCTGACTTGATTGTGTTTCCTCACCATAGTACTTACATATTGCACGTCATTCGTCTTCCAAAATCATGTTGTGTAAAATAACGCATGCGTACATCACATTTCTCATTTGGGGTTTTTCATACATTCTACATGGCATGGACAAAATGCGCCATCTTTTTTTTTGCAAAACACCAAAAGCTCACTTAATGTCTTTCCGTGCACCCATTTATGCTTTGTTAAACTTTTTATCTTATCGTCTAACGTAGTCCTCCGTGTAAAAGATTTTACTAACACAATCCACTCAGGGTAAATTCCATCCGTTAAAACATACATGTACTTGTATTCTACCCCCGTTTACGAAAAATGTTCCTTTTGGTGCAACATCATTAACGAAATCGTTGAAAATTGGTGATTGATTAAGAAGATTTATATCGTTCAACGAACCGGGCACACCAAAAAATGCATGCCAAATCCAAAGATCTTGTGATGTAACCGCTTCAAGCCTCATAGACAGCTTTTTATGATATATCTCGAGTGTTGGCCTTGCCATGCAATTGGACAAAGTTCCCACTCCCATTTCATACAATCTAAACTCCCGAGCATCCCGGGAAAACCACGCTTTTCTTCGTGAAATTCCAAAAGTTGTTGTACGCCACTAAATGTAGGTTTTCTTAAATATTTTTTAAATATAGTTCAATGACGTACGCACAAAAATAGTGACGAGTTTCCCTAGCTGTTCGACCCGACATCTTTAGATAGTCGTCCATTATGTCCGAACTTTGTCCATAACCCAACTATCTAAGCGCGGCTATGAGCTTTTGCAACGGGCTAAATCTCATGCTACCACGCGCATCGGGTCTTTGTTGGAAATATTCGTAATTATTTTCTAAATCGTTAGATATTCTTAAAAATAAATTACGACTCATACGAAAACGCCGCCTAAAACTTTTTTCATCATATGTTGGTTCGGGTGAGAAGTAATCACGTACCAATAAATCATTTGTGGCATGTTGTTCACGAAGTATATATTTTCTACGTTTGGGTTTGGAGGTCCCTTCAATTTCATCCTCCACTATAGCTTCAACGACTTTATGAACGCTTGATATTATCATTTCCTCGCCGTCGTCGGATGAGTACTCCAAAGCGTATAGATCAAACGAATCAGATGAACTTGAAGATTGCATTTTTTGGAGAGTATTTTTAAAAATATGAGAGTGTGTGTGGGTAGAAGAGAATATAGTGTATATATATATAAATTTTTCCCACTTATTACCGTTGCTAACGGTCATTAAAGTTTTTAATTTTTTTTTTCAACAACGGTCGTATTTTAAGTTTAGGTTTATTTATTTATTTTTTTAATTGGCCTAATCATGTTGCTTCACGTTGATTCCCCCGCTCGTGGGATCCCCCCCCCCCCCCTCTTGGGCTAACGCCATCATCAATGCCCCGGGTGGGCCGGTGTATGTGGGCGTTAATACAGCTCCACGCCGGTTTTCACCCCCCACTCCCTGCACTCTTAGAAAAAAAAAAGGTAGAACCAAAGGTTAGAATTGTATGATGTGAAACTTGAAGGAGGGGATATGATTAGTAAAATTAGGGTAAAGGGGGATACATTTAGCGGGTTATGATAAAATACACAGTTAAGGAAAAATATGAAGTCGTAGGAATGATATCAAACGGACTCCGGCTGAACTCATTCAAGCGGCACTAGAACCGTCTCATCGAACCCTACGATCTTAGTTTTTAGGTTTTCACTTTTTTAGATTTTTAGCTTGTAGTTTTTAAAATTTGTGTTTGATCATTGTGGTTTTTACGTAGCATTGTGCCTTTTTTTCTTATTTTCGTCATTGTGTCATTTTCGCTATTCAATGTGTCTTTTTTCCTCAGCATTGTGTTATATTTCTTGACATTGTATCATATTTTGTAATCTATTGTGTTTTTTTGTATCTTTCTACCCTTCTCATTTATTTTAATTGAGTAGAATAACTTAACTCTATATTCACTAGCCCACTTTTTATACATTGTCTAGATGTTATGTCTTCTTATAAGTCTAACTGAAATTAACTTCCACATAAATATGTTTCT